>BDMV01000009.1:34001562-34333460 GCA_008326285.1 Oryza officinalis | reverse complement strand
TTGCATTGACTTAGGTTACACTTGGCACTTGGCCTCGGTTTGCAATACAACCGGCAGGCCCTACCCATTTGCTGCATTCACCTTCCTTGATATTTGAATACCCTAACACCCTTGTCACCCCTCAGGTGATGCCCTCGGTATCCGTACCTCGCGTACGAATATCGAGACTCCCCTCAAACTTTAAAATTGATCACATGGGTAAAACTTGAGTTTACAAAATGCTTGGAAAACCCGACACTTGGGTCGGTGCCTTCAAAATAAAGTGAGTTTCTAAAACTCGCGGTGCGGGAGACGTACTGGATGTACGGTCTGCCCGTTCTCGCTCTAAGGACCGATTTCCTTGGGAATTACATCCAAGCATATGTCAAGTACGACCACATGGGTGATATGGGACGCCCCTGGCTGAGTAATTAGCTAGGCCAGGGAAATCTTGATGCCAAGGGACAAGTGGATTCGCCGGGGTGGTGTCGGGGAGGACCCCTGGGCTTCCTGGCACAGTATGGTCTGGGACCTAACCTGGTGTTGGTCCGTGGGACCCCTCCCGTTGGCATAAGATAACCCTGAGTCGGCTTTCGAAATGCCTTGTCGTGAAAGCCTCAAGGTCGCCAGACGTGGCCGAGAGTCGCGGGCTGGGTGATTCAGGGTTAGTAACGTCGTGTGGGTAAAGTGTACCCCCTCTGCAGACGTTAATAACTGTTCGAACAGCCGTGCCCACGGTTATGGGCGGATGTGAGGTGATTCCTTAGCGTAGTTTTATGGAACACCCTGTGAACTGCTGTTGGTGTGAGATTTTCCCTTGTGTGCTTGGTTTAAGGCTGTTGTAGCAGCCGGAGTCGGTGACGATTGGCAGGGAGCCTCTCGTACCGGCGTGTGTGAGTTGTGGCTGTTGGAGCAGCCGGGGTCGGTGAACGATTGGCAGGGAGCCTCTCGTGCCGACAAGAATCAATGGATACAATTTCACTGCTCCGGCCGGATGAGACGCACTTTCTCGTCCGTGCCGTCGAGAAGCACTGACTTAGATGTTTCTGAAAGTCCTGAATTAAAATCAATTGCGAAAAACAACTGGCTTCCCCTTGAAGCTTGCATTAAACACTTAATTCCCCTGACTTGCTGAGTACTTTCATACTCACCCTTGCTCTATATAATTAAACCCCCCCAGTTCTCGAAGATGAAGTGGTGGACCCTGCTGATGAAGAGTTCTTCCAGGAGCAAGCAGACTTCGAGTAGTAGTAGGGTTTCGGCCTTTCCCCAAGGCTTTGCTTGTGGCTTAGGGCTAGTCTCCGCTTTCCGCTTCCGCCTTTTTGTAATGCTGTTGCGAACTCGGGTTCTGTCCGCAGTTCCAACCTTGGTTGTAATCCTACTCATAAATAAAGAGACCGCTGCTGTTGTGGTATTCTGTCTTCCTGTTGTACCAGCGCTATTTCCTGGGACTGGTACAGGCATGCAGGTTAATCTGGACCGCCTTATCCTGGCCTCCGTTCGGGGCTAGTTTGGGGCGTGACAGCTCGCATCTTTTAAATAACAACCACCACTTGAAGTTCTTCACACCGTTACCTCCGTTCTCACCGCCTCAGCCATAATCGCCTCCAACTCTTGCAATAGCTCCATCGGATTCTCCAGCGACCACACAAGCGATTCCTTCGTCAGCAACAACTTTATCTCCGACAATGTCGTCTTCTGCCGCTCCTTCACGTGCTCCGGTCATCGAGTTCCCTGAGGTAACCCTATCTGCCGATTTCCATTCTTACTCATAGATTAATTTTCCTTTTCGATTTATTTCTTTTCCCCTTTCCTTTTCTATAGCATCTCTCGCACCAAGTCACAATCCCAAGTCTGGTTCATCCCAATCGGTATTTCTTGGGCCCAATCGGCAACAAAGACCCCACAGATTACATCAATGCCGAGACAAACAGGATCCCCTTTAAGTTAACCAGCCCTAGTTTGAACCATTGGAGCAACACTTTTAAATCCTGGCCATCGGCTGTCAAGACTTGGTCTGAATGGTATAAGAGGATGTCGGCTAGCAAACAAACTCACTGGGAAGAAATCGGCATTGCTCAGTGCCTAGCCCTAACCATAGCCGATTTAGCCAAAGACGAACCCATGCTATCGGCTGCTAGCTACTTCTGGTCCAACACCTTGAATGCCTTCCTCTTCAATCAAGGACCAATGACTCCAACTCTTTTGGACATCACCATGATAACCGGGCTGGACATCACCTCATCGGCTAATCCTTTCAGCTTAAACAGCAAAAATCAGTTCACTTTCAAAACCAGAAGCATTGGAGGCTGGAGTGGATTCATCTCTTTAAACATGGGATCTGGCCCTGTTTCCCCTAAAGAGCACACATCCTTTCTCTTAATGTGGCTGGAAAAATTTCTCTTTTGTGGTTCAAGCTGCGGTCCAACCACCAACTGGCAACATATAGCCGAGGCCTTAGTCAGCAAAAAGCAATTCCCACTAGGCAAATACCTCCTGGGTTATCTATACCAAATTTTGAATAACGCATCAGCTAAGCTTGCCACCAACTCAGTAATCGGCACAGGTGGACCCTGGTGGTTATTGCAATTATGGCTTAACCTGCACACAATCAAAGTTGCCAAGAGATCAGCACTGTCTGAAGCCGATTTCCCTCTGGTTGAACCGACCAAGGATGACGACGGAGATGAAGTCACAACCAGAAGATGTATGTCGTTTGGAGAAGCATCATCTTCATATCCTGGATCAGAATTATCGGCTGAACTCTTCGTCGACTGGTTTGGCAACTTTTATGATGGATTCCCAAAGGACTCTAGAAATTGGTTTGCATATGAATTCTCTGCAGATTTTGAATTGCCAGCCGATTTCAGATTTGATGAAATAAACTCTGAAAAATTTGAGAAATCCAGAGAAGTCTTTACAACGGTTATCACTCCCTGTATTCTTCCTGTCGGCATCCATCAAGGCAGGAATATCCAGATATCCTATGAATTTTATCACCCTGTGAGTGCTGCCAGACAAATGGGAATGGGGCAAATGCCAATCGGTTTGTACTTCTCAGGAAAAATCCAAACCAGAGGAGAAATCTCATCGGCTCTGATGATGGACAGATTATTAAGCATAGAAGGACCTCCCCTTGGAAGTTTGGAAAACATTGAATTGGCTATGCTAAGGAGTTCCACTTTTGATCAATGGTGGATTGAATGGAAAAAACATCTTTTTCACCAATCGGCTTCCATGTATCTGACTTACATCATTCCAGACATGGTTCCACAGGTAAACATACTTCTTTTTTCAATATCCTTATCGATAGCTGATTGTCTTTAGAAAATAACTTAACTCCTTTTCTTCTTTTGTTTGCAGACCACAGAGTCTTCTCCTCCTCATGTCAGCAGAAACGGAATCAATATCAACTATGCTGCTGGAATTCTCCCCAACGGTGGTGGATTAGCTCCTTCAATCATCGGCTACAATGCTCCCAAGACATCTTCCCTACTCTATGGGCAAACTCGTGAGCCGATTCCCTCTGAAGTTAGCAAGAGGAAAAGAACCAGATCATCGGCTATCGCTCCGTCGGCTGCAAAGAAGAAAGCCACCAAAAAGCAGAAAAGCATAACAGCCAGTGACCCAGACGAGGAAGATATAGAAAAAGCTATTGATGAAGCAGCTGCCGAGCTGAGTGAAACAATAGAAGAAACTCCAACAATCAATATCTCTATTCCTCAACAAACTTCACCAACGCCGATCCACAAGACATATCAACCTCGGGTATATACTTTGCAATCTTAATCTTCTCAATTTTCTTTGCCGATCTTAGCGTTAACTCTTCTTTTGTAGAAAAAGAAATCGGCTGCCAAGAAGAAACCTGCACCGCCTCCATCGGTAACACTTCCTTCAAAACTTTGTTTAAATCTCATTTCATCAAGTATTAACTCAGTTTATATTTCAGCCGATCCGCTCTCCAACTCCTATCCATCATGATTCAAGTGAACATACTCCATCGGCTAGAGACAGCCACCACATTGAAGACCAGCCGATTCCTCCTATTCCTGTAAGTATTTGTATCAAAAATATAAATCGGCCATTAATATTCTATTGACTAACAATCCTGTCTCTTTCAGGCCTGAGCCGACATGTTTTCCTTTGACATTAGGCAATTCATGGATGAAGAGGAAGAAACATCCAGCAAGGCTATTGCTCCTATAACCGATGACTTGAAAGCTACCCTCAAGGATATTGCTCATCGGCTTGAAGGTTCCCTTGATGCTTTGGTTGTCAACTGTGGATCAATTAGAGCAAGATTTGAAGACATTCAAGATCAGATCCCAGACGATGCAGCTGAAATCATCTCTCCAGCAGTTTTCCTTGAACAATATCGTCACAAGCTGGAAAGAGCAAGACAAAGGATAGCCGATAGACGAGAGCGAAAAAACCTTGAAGCAACCATCCAAGCTAATCGGCAATCCATAAATGAAGAAAAATCCAAACTTGATCAGATGGTTTCTGGGCCAAGTTCTATTCAAAGCAATATAGATCGGTTAAAGAATAAGAAGATCGAACTCCTAGCTGAATTAGAAGCTTGCAACGCTGAATTATCTCTAGAAGAACAGAAGCTTGCCGATCTGCCAATAGCCATTGAAGAACAAAAATCCAAGCTGAAGTCTTCGATCAAACACTTAACGGATCTAAACAAGTCAATGAAAATTATCCCAGGAAGTGATGCAGCCGATGCCCAAGCCATAGAAGAAATAGAACAGATTAGGCAAAAAGCAATATCGGCTATTCAAAAACTTGTAACATGAATCTTCAATATTCCATATCGGCTATTTTTGTTTTTGAAACTCCAATATTTTACTGTATATACGTGTTTTTGAAACTCCAATATTTTACTGTATATACGTATGCCCCCTAATTTTGTTATGGAGATCGAAACATCACAAAATTACAATCGGCTAAGAAAAATATCATGAAACAACCAATTATACAAAGGAAATCATACTAAGGGCGATATAACCTATATCGGCCATCTAAAGGCGATGTCAACACATCGGCTATCACGCATCGGCAAGATATAGCCGAATCATGAATTAATCCAAACACTTGGATAATACTTTTTCAAATACTTCCCATTAAGAGCTCTGCCAAATATTTCTCCATCAAGTCCTTGTAGCATATAAGCTCCCTTAGATACCGATTTGTAAATCCGAAAAGGGCCTTCCCAATTCGGTGACCACTTGCCGAATTTATTGTCACGAGTTCCAATCGGCAGAATCAATTTCCAAACCAATTCTCCCTCCTCAAAGGATTTCGGTACAACCTTCTTATTATAATGTCGCGCAACACGCTCCTTATCCTTTGTTATCTTTTGTAAAGCATACATTCTGGATTGAACCAAGTCTTCTGACTCATCTACCATAAGATTATGATAGTCATCGGCTGTCAATTCATCTTGTAAATCAATCCTCCTTGAGCCGATGACATGCTCCCATGGCAAAACTGCTTCATGCCCATAGACTAACTTATATGGAGGAACTTGAATTGATCCATGACAAGCCATCCGATAAGACCATAATGCCTCAGCCAATCGGCTATGCCATTGTCGTGGAAAATCAGCAATCTTTCTCTTAATTAACTTAATCAAGCTTTTGTTAGATGCTTCCGCTTGACCATTAGCTTGCGCATAGTATGGTGAAGAATTCAACAACCTGATCCCCATACTTTCCATAAAGTGAACAAATTCATCAGACACAAAAATAGATCCTTGATCAGTTGTGATTGTTTGTGGAAGACCAAACCGGTATATAATATGCTCTTTAACGAACTGAATTGCATCCCCAGAATCAACTTTTTTTAATGGAACTGCTTCCACCCACTTAGTAAAATAATCAGTTGCCACCAATATATACTTATGTCCTTTACTCGATGGTGGATTGATCTGGCCGATCATATCAATTCCCCAGCCTCTGAACGGCCATGGCTTGATTATTGGATTCATAGCTGATGCTGGTGCTCTCTGAATTGATCCAAACTGCTGGCAATCTCGACATCCCTTGTAGTATCTAAAGCAATCCTCCAACATCGTCGGCCAAAAATACCCAACTCTTCGAAGCAACCACTTCATTTTATGAGCCGATTGATGAGTACCATAAATACCTTCATGAACTTCTCCCATCACAACTTTGGCTTGATCAGAACTCAGACATTTGAGCAAAACCCCATCAATCGTCCGATAATACAATTCATCGTCCAACAAAACATACTTCAAAGCCTTATACCTTAATTTCCTTGAAGCCGATTGAGAAGGATTCCTTAAATAGCAAAACACATCGTACCTCCAATCATCGACTATAATTGTAGCAATCCCTATCTCAACATTTGTCATCATCGGCTTATATCCTGATGCCCCCTGAGCCAAAGCATTAGCCTCTAAATTCTGCTCTCGAGGAACATACCTCAACGTTACCAGCCGAAACTCATCCATTAATTCTCGACACTTTTCATAATAAGTCACCAATACATCATTCTTGCAGTCATAGTCTCCAGCCAATTGATTAATTACTAACAATGAATCACCCATAACTTCAACAGCATCGGCTTCAAATTCCTTCAAAGGTTGCAAACCTTTGAGAACTGCCTCGTATTCAGCTTGGTTATTTGTAGCATATGGCTTGATAGTATAAGCAAATTCAAAACTCGCCCCTCTTGGTGATATGATAACCAAACCGATGCCACAACCATGAGTGCAAACTGATCCATCAAAAAATAACGTCCAAGGTACAATATCCACTGAGCCGATCGAGTCATCTCGATGTTCGACAATAAAATCGGCTATAGCTTGCCCCTTAATAGCTTTAGGTGACTCATATTTGAGATCGAATTCTGTTAAGGCATAAATCCACTTTCCAACCCTTCCTTTCAATACTGGAGCCGATAGCATATACTTGACTACATCGGCTTTACAGATTATAGTACATTCATTGGATAACAAATAATGCCTCAACTTTGTACAAGAAAAATACAAGCATAAACACAACTTCTCCACGGAAGAATACCTGGTCTCTGCATCCAAAAGTCTTCTACTCAAATAAAAGATTACCCCTTCTTTACCTTCAAACTCCTGGACCAAGATTGAGCCGATTGACCTTTCATCGGCTGATAAGTATAATTTGAAAGGCACCCCTTTCTGTGGAGAAACTAAAACTGGAGGAGAACTTAAATACTTCTTAATATTATCCAAAGCCTTCTGTTGCTCTGCCCCCCATGTAAACTCCTGATCGGCTTTAAGTCTGAGTAAAGGCGTGAAAGGCTCTAATCTCCCAGACAAATTAGAAATAAATCTTCTGATAAAATTTATCTTGCCGATCAAAGATTGCAACTGTTTCTTGTCTTCTGGAGGTTGGATTTTCTGTATTGCGCTAATACTCCTTTGTGGCACTTCAATACCCCTCTCATGTACAAGAAAACCCAAAAATTGTCCAGCCGATACACCAAAAGCACACTTAGTAGGATTCATCTTTAAACCATATTTTATTGTTCTTTCAAATACTTTTCTTAGATCGGCTATATGATCAATAATCTCTTTAGATTTCACCACTACATCATCAATATAAATTTCAACCAAAAAACCGATCAGATCATGAAAGGTATAATTCATGGCTCTCTGATATGTAGCTCCAGCACTTTTCAATCCAAAAGTCATGACAACCCACTCATACAAGCCGATTGCACCAGGACACCTAAAAGCAGTCTTCTGAATATCTTCTTCTGCCATTAAAATCTGATTATATCCAGCATTACCATCCATGAAACTTATAATTTTATGCCCTAAAGCAGCATCTACCAATTGATCGGCAATCGGCATTGGGTATTCATCCTTAGGGGTAGCCTTATTTAAATCTCTGAAATCAATGCAGACCCTAAGCTTGCCATTTTTCTTAATCACCGGAACTATATTAGAAACCCACTCAGCATATCAGCATGGACGAATAAAACCAGCATCATATAAACGAGTAATTTCAGCTTTAATCGCATCATACATATCGGCTTTACATCGCCTAGGTGGTTGTTTATATGGCCGATATCCTGGCTTGATAGGAAGCCGATGTTCAACAATCGATCGGCTAAGTCCTGGCATCTCAGAATACTCCCAAGCAAAGCAATCGCTGTATTCTTTCAAAAGCTTTAATAATGTAAGTTTGAATTCAGATGATAGATTCTTACTGATGAATGTCGGCCTAGGCTTATCTCCTGACCCAATGTCAACTTCTTCCAAATCATCAGCCGACATAAAACCCTGACCAAGCTTACCATCAAGATCATCTACAACATCTTTAGTATAAAAATCGAAACCCTCCACAACACCCTCAAAGTAACAATTGGGGTTCTCCATCTCCAATCGGCTGTATATCACAATCAGATACTTTTAGATAATCTCCTTGCCAGATTTTTCCTGATAAGCAATCAATTCCATCCATCTCCCTAACAGATAAATCGGCATTAGCAACATGTACTGACCTGTCGGCTGGAACAACCTCTATCTTGTCACCTTGCCATTGGATTAAGCTCTGATGCATGGTTGAAGGAATACAACAATTAGCATGAATCCAATCCCTTCCAAGCAGTAAACTATATGAACCTTTTCCATCAATGACAAAAAATGTAGTAGGAACGGTCTTGCTGCCGATTGTCAATTCCACATTAAAGACTCCTTTGGCTTCTGAAGGATTGCCACTAAAATCTTTAAGAACCATATTAGTCTTGATGAGGTCATCTGAACTCCTTCCCAATTTCTTAAATGTTGCATATGGCATTAAATTCACTGCAGCCCCACCATCAACTAACATTTTAGATATCGGCTTACCGTTAACAAATCCCTTGACATACAATGGCTTGAGGTGCCGATTCTCTGTTCCCTCGGGTTTTTCAAAAACAGCCTGTTCTGGTGACAATATCAATCTAGCACAAGATTCTTCCATGATATCTACATTGTCTTGATTAGCCCCAAATTCTGCGGGTAACACAAATACCATGTTGACCGATGAAGAAGCGACAGCCTTTCCTTTAATCAATCTCCTTGCTTCATCGATTTTACTTTCATCGGCTGGTACTATTTTACTCTTAACACGCCATTCCTGTTTTGTTTTTGTTCTCTTCAGCCGATGATTGATTTCTTGTTCAACTTCATGAAATTGTTCCCTGCTCCTCATCCTCTGAACCCTTCTCTTCTGACTTTTAGAAAAAATCCCAGAAGGACACCATTGAGCTCTTGAAGTATCCTCAGCAACCTCTTCCTGGAAATAATCTTGATGAATCGGGCCCAACCTCTGATGAACAGGCAATTTCCTTTGCATCAGCCGATCTTCTTTAGGATAAAATCGGCTAGAATTACCATTATAATTTTCCTCGACATTAGCACAACCTGGGCAATCTTCTATCGACGGTAGTCTCATCCCTTTATTCCAACAAAATATGAAAAATTCACAGTTCCAATGTGAATCAAAACTATCATCATCCTCATAATATTGCCTTTCCTGCCGATCGTATCTCTTTTGATATTTGTTGATCATACCCGTAGAATCAAATCTATTGAGCCGATTGTCTTTCCTGTCGGCTATTCTTCCACTTGTATGAACCATGTTGACAGGGAAAGGATTACCATCAATTTTCATCGGCCTCTTGGAATCATCAAATTTAATCCTACCTTGTTCAATGGCCATTTGGATCTGTTGCCGAAATACTATACATTCATTAGTACTATGAGACCCTGTATTGTGCCACTTGCAGTATTTCCTCCTCCCTAATTCCTCAGCTAATGGAATCACATGACCAACAGGCAATTGAATTTGTTTCTCCCGAAGTAAAAGATCAAAAATTTTATCAGCTTTATTGACATCAAAATCATACTTTTCCTCCTTTCCAGAATTCTTGACCCATTGACATGGAATCACCTTCTTGTTCCTTGCCCATTCAGCTGCTGCTACTTCGGGAACATCCTCTTCCTCAGAATCAGAAATATAAGAATTAATGAAGTTCACCTTTTTGAATGCTCTATTGGCCTCTTGAAATCTTTGTTCGTGTGCTGTTATCTTCTGGGCCAAATGAGCCAAACTATCAAAGTCTTGAGCCGAAAACCTCTCTTTGATTGGTGTTAATAATCCTTGGAAGGCTAAATCGGCTAACTGAGAATCTGTCAAAGCCAAGCTGTAACATCTGTTTCTGATATCCCTAAATCTTTGAATATAATCCTAGACAGACTCTTCACGTTTTTGCCTAATGGTTGTTAAATCAGACAACTTCATCTCATGAACCCCACTATAGAAATATCTGTGAAACTGTTTTTCCAGATCGGCCCAACTATGAACAGAATTGTACGGCAAAGATGAGAACCACGTGAAAGCTGATCCGGACAGGGACAAGGGGAATAACCTGACTCTCAAAGCGTCAGTAGCCGATGCTTCACCACATTGAGCTAAAAATCGGCTGACATGCTCATAAGTTGATACATTATCTTGCCCTGAGAATTTTGAGAAGTCTGGGACTTTGTATCGGCTTGGTAATGGTACTCTTTCAAAATACTCCGGATATGGATGCCGATACAGATTGTCACCATCCTTTGGCTTCAATCCAAATTGTTCCCTCATCACGTCGGCTATCATATCGGACCAAAGTTTCTGCCGAGCTCCATCTTGGTGCTGTGGCTGTATCGGCTCGTCTTGATAAAACTGCGGTTGATGATATGGTGAGGGAGACGTCCTCTGCCTATGTTGCACTTGTGGTGAGTGAGGTTGATATTGATAATTGAAATTGCCACCTGCATGGGTCTAAGGCATTCATGGAACACTAAAATCTTGCTGATCAGGAATGAATTGGGCAGTAGCATTCTGTTGTTGTAGACCTGGTACTTGCTGCCTTGCCGGTGTATGCAAAATCTGCTGAACAATTGGCTGATTGGGATTGAACATAGCTGCAACTTGCTCAGCCGATACTTGAGGTATGTTTTGCCCTACATGCTGCGGTTGTTGTCGGACCAGAACGTGAGGATTAAACTCTACTTGCTTCTGCACTGGCGCTGGCACCACCTGTTGAACTGTAGCCGATGTTGATGCGATCAGCTGTCCTGGGGCTATGCTTGTGGCAGGTTTTGATTGGCCAGTTACTAGCGGCCTATATTGCGGGAAAACCCCATCTGGTAGGAAAATTGGTCCCTTAGCTTGGTGTTCAGCAATGGTGCCATCAACCACAGACTTGATCATATTCGTTAGGGTATTGACAAGCACTCCCGACTGATTGATCAAAGCATGATGCACAGCATAATCAATTGGATCTTGTAAGTTCTTGGGTTCTTCAGGAGATTCCTCTTGCTTGATCCCTTTGTCCTTTCCAACGCTCGACTCTGACTCTTCATTGTTGGGCAAAGCTACCTTGTACCTCTGAACCACCATTCCAGATCTCGTTTGGACAAATGAATGCAAGTACTGGTTTTGAAGCTTGTTCATTATATCCTCCAATTCTGCCTTCTGCTCCAATGTCAATTTGTCCACTGTCATTGGGATAATGTTCTCTGGGTCAACATCAGTTGTCTTGGTGTTTGTCATGATGAAGATTCTTTAAGTCCCACCGGGCGTGCCAAAAGCGTGTTGATGCGAAAAACACACACTGGCCTAGGAGATCTGCTTAACTCCAGTGCAGGTCCAAAGATTTCTTTCGGGTTCTAGGCGTGCCAATTGGTTTGATCCTGCAACCAATAAGAAACAAAGAAAAAAAACGCAGTTAAATCCACCAATGATTGCCGATCGGCTAGCTTGCCGATGACATATCATTGAGCATTGAGCCGATGCAAGATGCATTAAATCGGCTATAACAGACAAAGCAAGATAAAGCTAAATCTACTCAATCGGCTGTAGATATCAACAAAATATAATCTAAGTCTCAGAATATATTTAAACCAAGTGATTGGGATAGATCGGACAGGGCACCGAGACAGTATAAATCACTTATGTCTAAATATATTACAAAGCATAGATTATACATATTCATAGCATAGCCGATTAGGTAAATCTAACATGTATCGGCTAGTACTCCGATACTACTTTATACAGAGATATTATCATGAGCAAAATATATTAAACAACTTGTCAAACTAATGTTAGGATGATCCTAACCAGATTTGACAACAAGCTCAATATATTTTACTAAGTTAATATCTCGATATAAAGGGCAGATTTAATATATCAAGATAACAAGATAATTAAACCAGATAAGATCGGCTGAAACCCCGATACTACCTCTATTAGCAATCATAGACAGGCTAGAAACTATGGTTCTAAACATGATTTAGTAGGTCAAACCTAACTGATGCAGCACTAAATATGTAAAGAAACGTAATGTCTAGATGATCAAGTCGATGAAAACCTTTTCGAGATGGTAGATATATTATATAATCTAGATCAATAGCGATATATAACCCTATCGGTTGCTTTTCTGTGAAACAGGCATCAACCGATCTAAGTTATATATTGATATCAATTCAGATTATACAATATATATGATAACTCGACGGTTTACACAAACAGGATCAGAGTGTCATAAAGATGGAAGCACTAATCCCGAGAGCGCAAGCCGCCATAACAAGTTTTACCTCTTGTCGGAGATCGAAGCCGATGCAGCCCAACTCGAAAGCAAGAACTCGTTGAAAACAGTGAAAGAGAAAAGGTGGCGATGCGCCGAAATTGTTGTATTGATTGATCTATCTTCTTTACACGAACCTGGGTTTAATTTATACCCAGAATTACACAATATGTCCTTGTCGGACACGACTCTTATCATATTACAACTCATATTGAAGATAATTCCCTAATACAAACTCTAACCGACAATATCTATTAGGAAACTAACATTATATCCTAATTAATAGATACAATTCCCTTCTTCGGACCCAACCCGTACATAGGAATCCTTATGAAGCTCATCAACCGAATCCGACAAAGACTCTGTCATCTTCTCGTCGGAATCGGCTACATCGGCTAACCTTGTCTGACTCTGTCTCAGCCGATGGACACGATAGCCGACTCGGTCACCAGCCAATACATACCGTAGCCGATTCGGTCACCAACCAATACACACCGTAGCCGATTCGGTCACCAACCGATTCTTGCTCTGTTTTGGTAACCGCCAGCTTCCTCCAAATCCGCTTCGATTCCATCTTTGAATCCAATACTTGATTTACCAAATTTGGTCGTTAACACCCACCGGTGGGCCCCACTATCTCTCTCTTTGCGGGCCACTTGCTTGTATACTTTGAAAAGTCTATATCGCACCCCTCTTCCTTGTCGGGCCAAGCCTATGAAATCCTCTATAAAAGTCTACAAAAACTCCCTCTGCACCCATAGGGTGCCGACTAAAAGTTTATATGGCATCCCTCTACTTCATTGGGCCGCCTGGCTTGATAATTCATAAGTCCATATCAGCTCCCTCATTTCCTCGGGCCGAGCCCAAGAAAATCCATTTCTGCAAAAAGTCTATATCATATCCTCCAGGCCGAAGTCCACCAACAAACCATCCTCCTCACCAAAGTCTAACATATATCCCTCTACTCACCCAACCCCCTCTATTGAAGTCCATCTTGCCTCCCCAAGCCATTCATTCCTGTTGGATTGGTAATAAAAAGATAAAATCTAATGCTCCTCCCCGGTACTGCTTCCGGCGACGACGTCGCCACGCGCCGCGCCGTCATCTGAACCCCGAGAACGACTAACTTATTGAACGGCTAACCTCTAACATCTAACATTTGACCCATTGACTCACTAACCCGCTGACACTCTAACTTACTGACTCACTGACCTCTAACTCGCTAACCCCTAACTTGCACTAACCCGCTAACATTTACTCCTTAATGCTGTGTGTTCGTTTGTTACCACCGATCGAACACGTGGTGTGCGAGGACGATCCGCAGGCCGACCGTCCCCAGGCTGTACATCGACGACCGTAGTTTCGTGTGAGGACCACCGCTCGGTGTGCCGCTATCCGGCTGCCGCAAGGTGAGCTCCTCTCCTGCTCTTCCTCTTGCTTTTGTTCCTTACCGCCGTTGTTGCCGCGGCACGGTGACATCGTAAGGCGCAACACCGTGCCCGTTCCCCGCGCGGTTGCCCTCCGCAGTGATCGCCGCTGTGCCGCGGGCATGCATGCGCCATACAGCTAGCTGGTTGTACGTGTGCATGCGTGCAAGCAGCTTACATGCATGCAGCTAGCTAGCTGTGTGTATGCATATGCATGCATGTTTGTCGCTCGCCCAAGCCCTTCACCTCACCATGCGCACACCCATTTAAAAACAAAACCTGTACGTGAGGAGTAAGGGCGGTCCCACCCGTCAGACCTTTTTCCTTTTCTTTGTTTTAAAACTTTTCCAATCTTTTGAATTCTGTATCTCCCTCGTTTTAAGTCGGATTTGAACGAAACTTTCGTCAAAATCTTTCTAAAATCAAGATCTACGCAATGGCACTGGTTTGGTGATTTTTTTGATTTTTTGGGAATTTTTGGTTCTTTTTGTGTTAGCGAGTAGTTTGTGGCGTTAGTATTCAACCGGACAGGGTACATCTACGAGGAGGAAACTGAGCTAATTGAGAACGAACCCCCAATTGAGCAAGGCAAGTCACTACGCCCCTGTCCTCGAACATGTTGATCCTATTTTTATAATTGTGTTGATTACAAATAAATTTGCATACTAATTATAAAATGCGTACCTACATTTGCTTAAGCCTTACCTTTGATATTGTTTATCCTTATGTATTTACACACCTTTGTTACCTGAGTATATTACTTTACGCGTGATTATTTATTCACTGCTTAGCCCTGCTTACATAGACGTTATACACTCCATATGTGTGATATGTGGATGTGGTTATACTGATCACTCGATGGGAGTGATTGTTAGAAATCGGGTGGAGACATAAGCGCCACCCACAGCATGAAAACCTTTGCGAAAACCCAAAAACTTAATTAAACAAAAGTGATTTTGACTGGGGCGGCATGGATAGAATATCGGTGGTTTTGGGAATGGTGAGCCGCCGACCTTGGTCAGTTAAGGACCGAGTCAAGAAGCTAAGCAGGAAACGAACCGAGTACGACCACACTTCTTGAGTGGGGTTAGACCCGGTGGACTAGGTTATTCTCGTGGGGTGGCACCCCAGACATGGTAGGTTCTGGATATCGGTATGGAAATGTGGAAGTGTGTGGTTTAATGACGTCAAGCTATATATATATGTATAATGTAACCTTCAATCTCGGGAGCGCCAGGACTCCCCTCACAACCGGCTCGAGGTAGGAATGTGGCGTCGGGGGTGCAATGGGGATTCATAGTCCTTGGAGCGGGTGCCGCCATACAAGGGTAACTGAAAAACCGGGCCGTGACAAGTCTCATGTGTTGGGTGCATCACGGAGTGTGGGATTAAAAGCGTACATCCACTGCAGTGTGAGTAAATTAAACTATTCGAATAGCCGTGCTTGCGGTTAATGAGCACCGGGACTTGTATTACTCTTGACTAGCCTCGTCAATTTGTAATATTGCTTAAAATATGATGGGTATGAAAGGTGTGACCTTGCCTGATGTGCAAAAAAGGTCGTAGTGGTTAAAACTGTGGAAATTAGATGCGAGGGTAAACCGGACCAAGCAAGGCTTGGGGAAGGTGGATGAACCCTCGCAGGTTAACGACAACTTCAACTTAACGTGGTTTTTAGTTAAAACTGTTATGGCATAGGTTTGTGAAATAATTTGTGAAAACTAGCTTTATGCAAATAAACCAAGCCATCCTTGAACCCCTATGAACATTATATGCATTCTGTAGTGGTGGCTTGCTGAGTACGGTTGGTACTCACTCTTGCTTATTTAAATTTTTTAGAAAAAGGTGTTGGTGTCGATCTGTGCATGTGCTATGCTAGCAAGGAGTTACCAAGGACGGCGGAATAGGGACCTAGGTTCACCAGTCGATGCGTGTGGGATAAAATGGACCGCCGCTGCTTCGCTTCCGCTACCTCATTTATTTGTATTGGTATTTTGTGTTGTTGTCGACCATGCTTGGTCTATTCGGATCCCATTTGGGCTATCCTTGTATTATTAATAGATTGTAAGACCCGTATGACGATGTCAGCTTGTGATATACAACTGTGTCATGTGTGTACCATCTACTGATCCAGGGAATGGTATTGTAATACACATGGGGTTTCCGGTATACAAAACCGGGGGCCCACACTCAACTTGGTCTCTTTTACTAGGACCAAGAGATGCGGTTTTTGAGAAGCCCGATGAATCTAATCGTCATATGAGACCACTCTATCTCAAGGGGCTCATTGATGGGAAGCCGATCTCTAGGATGTTGGTGGATGGAGGTGCCACATTGAATTTGATGTCGTACTCATTCTTCAAGAAGTTGGGGTGTGGAAATGAGGAGTTGAAGAAGACCAACATGATGCTTAACGGCTTCAATGGTGAACCAAAGAAGGCGAAGGGGATCTTTTTTGTGGAGCTTATCATGGAAAACAAGACATTGCCAACCGCTTTCTTCGTCGTCGATGTGCAAGGTAACTATAGTGTTATTTTAGGCCATTGTTGGATTCATGGCAATTGTTGTGTTCCTTCTACCTTGCACCAATGTTTGATTCAATGGGATGGCGATAAGATTGAGATTGTTCAAGCGAATACATCGACCGAGGTTACAATGGCCGATGCTTCAATTGAGTGGCAATATGGGAATATTCAATGCTTATCAGGGTTAGATCTTTCTAGCTATGATTTTATTAGTGTTTCTAAAAATGGCTTTGTACCCATCTCTGTAAAGCCGGTTAACTTAGCATGGCTAGGCAATGTAACCATGTATTGTGAATAAAGATGATAATTTAGAGTGGTTGCAAAAGAGGGTGCAAGAATATCGGTCAACAAAAAACGATATTGGAGAGTCTATAGAAGATTTTGATGACATAGAGAAGTTTGGTCAAGGTTTTACATAGGCCAATTCATTGGAAGAGGTAGACATAGGTGATGGAACTATTTCAAGGCCGACCTTTGTAAACAAAAACATGAAAGCTGATTACAAGATTAAAATAATCGAGCTACTTAAAGACTATGTTGATTGCTTTGCATGGGAATATTATGAGATGCCAGGACTTAGCCGTGAGCTTGTTGAGCATCGGCTTCCAATAAAATCAGGGTTTAGGCCTTATAGACAACTACCTCATCGTTTTAATCCTAACATATACAATCGTGTCAAGGAGGAGATAGACCGATCGTTAAAGGCGGGGCTTAGTAAGTCATGTAGATATGTGGAGTGGGTGTCCAATATTATTCCGATTGAGAAGAAAGGAAGTGGTAAGATTAGAGTTTGCATTGATTTTAGAGATTTAAATAAAGCTACTCCTAAAGATGAATATCCTATGCCTATAGCTGACATGTTGATTAATGATGCTTCGGGACATAGAGTCATTAGCTTTTTAGATGTTAATGCCGGTTATAGTCAAATCTTTATGGCTGAAGAAAAAATGTTCAAAACGGCCTTTAGGTGTCCTAGTTTTATCGGCTTGTTTGAGTGGTTGTTATGATTTTTGGGTTGAAAAATGCCGGTGTAACGTATCAAAGGGTAATGAACTTGATCTTTCATGATTTGCTAGGTATTATCTTAGAATTCTACATTGATGATATTGTTGCCAAATCGGATGGCATGGAATGTCATATAGCCAATTTGAGGTTAGCTTTTGAGAGGATGCGCAGGGATGGTTTAAATATGAATCCACTTAAGTGTGCATTTGGTGTGTTAGCGGGGAAGTTCTTAGGGTTCATGGTGCATGAGAGAGGTGTTGAAATTGATCATAAGAAGATATAAAAAAAATTAGAGAGTTCAAAGCGCCGACATGCAAGAAGGAAGTTCAAAAGTTGCTAGGTAAGGTCAATTATTTGAGGAGATTCATATCCAACCTAGCCGGTAAAATCAATGCTTTTGTTCCTATTCTTCACTTTAAGAAAAAAGCCAATTTTACTTGGGGGGCAAAATAGCAAGAGGTGTTTGAAGGACTTAAAAGGTACTTATCATCTCCACCCGTGGTGCGAGCGCCTAAAGCTGGAGTTCCGTTTCGACTTTACATTGCCGCCGAAGACAATGTCATTGGTGCTATTTTAACACAAGAGGAAGATGGCAAAGAGCATATCATCACTTATTTGAGTCGCTGTCTTTTGGATGCCAAAACGAGGTATGTCTTTATAAAAAGGCTTTGCTTATATTTATACTATGCTTGTACCAAATTGCGGCATTACTTATTATCTAGTACTTGCATAGTTGCTTGTCAAACTGATGTTATTAAACACATGTTGCAAAGGCCAATTCCAAGTGGGAGAATTGGCAAGTGGGCATATACTTTAATTGAATATGATTTGTCTTATGAGTCGTTGAAATCTATGAAAGGCCAAATCGTGGTTGATTTTATAGTAGATCATCATGTAGATATTACTTATAATGATGAGGTCTATTTGCTTAGTGTTACACCTTGAAAACTTTATTTTGATGGTTCTTCTTACAAAGAAGGACAATGTATAGGTGTAGTTTTGATTTCACCTAATGGTTCTATCTTTGAAACATCGACTCATTTAGAATATTATTGCACAAACAATCAAGTCGAATATGATGTTTTGCTATTCAGCTTACAAATATTGGAAGCTATAGGGACTATACATGTAGAAGCTTTTGGTGCTTCAGAATTAATAGAGCAACAAGTTGTCGGGGTATATAAATGTTTTGATGGGTCACTAAATAGATATCTTGATCAATTCTTAGACATTATTGTCAATTTCGATGATTTTGTCATTAGACATATTGATAGAGAGAAAAATTCTAGAGCAAATAATTTGGCTCAACAAGCATCTGAATATAATGTTAAGAGAGGTATGTTTTTGATCTTAGAAAAGTTGTGCTTGATTTCAAAAGTTTGGGCATAATTGGCAAAATTACAGACCTGCGGTGGTCTGACCGACGCACTACGGCCGGTCTGACCAGGGTTGACCAGTTGTTTGACCGGCCCAACATGGCCGGTCCGACCAGAAATATTGGCTGGTTTGACCGGTTTGACATGGCCGATCTGACCAGATGCCAGCTGACGGAGCGTGGAACTCCTCACCGGGAGACCGTGCGGGCCCCCCTTTGCTGGTTCGGCCGGGGGCGCTAGGTGAGATTCTTAGCCCTTGATCTGAGGGATGTCAGCGAGAGAGAAAACGCGTAGACACGGGCGACGTAGACAGGTTCGGGCCGCTGAGAAGCGTAACACCCTACTCCTGTGTTCTGGAGGATCTGTGTGTGAAGGAATACAGAGAGAGAGAGAGCGAGAGAGAGTTCAGGCTCTAGAGCGAATTGGCCGGAGTCCGAACCCCCTTCCTTCCTAGGCCTGGGCCTCCTTTTATATGGCAAGGGGCTACCACATGGGCCTCCAGCTGCCTAAGAAAGAAAACATTCTTTTACAATTAGGGTTGTCCTACTGCCGGAAGCCACCCCTGACAGACGTCGCAGCACGCCTTTGCGCAGCCAGCCGGCTCATTCGGCGGACGCCCGCTTCAACCTTCATTAAATGGCGGGCGACTTTCTCGCCACGCCTGCGCCGAAATCTGAAATGAATCTGACCGGGACTGACATACCAACTCCAGGAGTTGGCACGCCGGCTCCGGCTAGGGATGAGAGACAGGGGGCTCTCATCACTCTGACGGGACGGGGCGAGGCGTGCTGCAGGCCACCTGTCGCCACCTAACCCGCGATCTGACCGGTCTGTGACCGGTCACACACCGCGACCGGTCACGGACTGGATAGGCATGCGCTGCACCGCATTAAATGCGGCGTAGTGCGCCCGTCTGAACCGCCATAAATGCGGTTAGGTGAGCTCTGCTGTGCTCACCTAACCTGCACGCGAGATGCCGAGATCAGAGGGGGTCGGGGCGCCCTAGCCCTCGGGGCAGAAACGGGGGCGGCCCGACCCCGCGGGGAGGCCGAGGGGGGAGCTGCCACGTCACCCTCGGGCCCGACCCCCCCGAGGGAGCGGGCCACGTGGATGACTGCGGCCGCCCAAGCCTCCGGCCACGATACCCCCGGTCCCATGTCACCGACAGTAGCCCCCGGCGTCACGCCAGGGCGACCGTCCCCCTCGAGGGGAGCGCCCGGGCATGACGCCACTCCTAAGGCCCGGTGACAGGTGGGACCGGTCTCCACAGGTGGGCTGGACGCCAACGGTCGCGAGCCGCGCGCATCGGCAAGGGAAAACCGACCGATAATAATGAGCGGTCCTTTTGTAACCGCTTCATTACTCGAGACGGCGCGCGAATCGGGACACGTCGGTCCGTTTCGCCTGGGGATGTGATGATGGCGTTTTTCGCGGTAGCCGAGCGCAATTAATGCGCACACGATCTGCCCCTCCTCAACCGCCACGGCCGCACGACAGCCGCGTGAGGGGTTAGTGGAGGCGTGGGCGCGAGAAACGAGGGGGCAAGGTAGTGGGCGCGGAAAACGAGGAGCCGGGCGTGGCGTTGGCATGGGTATAAAGGCGCCGAGGAAGGGAATCGCTTCCCTTCTCTCGCCACTCTTCCCTTGCCTCCGCCACTTGTGCTCTAACTCTTCGTTTCTCGTGCCCTACCCTTGCCGCACGCGCTCGCTCTCAAGCTCCCCCTCCGCCGACGCCATGGCACGGGGCTCCACACTGCTCGACGGTAGCGTGCTGCCGCCTTCCCGCATCACGAGTGAGAGGCAGGCCGGGCTGCCACGCCGGTTCATGCCACAATCTGAAACCGGCCGGGAGGTGGTCGCGCTGGGCGAGGGACGCCCGGCGCCACACTACCCAGGACTGGTCCCGCCATTCTCTGCTTTTTTTCATGGATATTCTGGAGTTCTACGTTCTCCAAATGGCGCACCTCACCCCCAACGCGATAATGATGTTGGCCATCTTCGCGCACCTGTGCGAGATGTTTATCGGGGTGCGCCCATCTCTCCGGCTGTTTCGGTGGTTCTTCACCGTGCAGCCGGTGTCGCCGCCGACGGTAGTCGGTGGCTGCTACTTTCAGCCGCGGGGGCAGGTGCTGAACCGCTACATTCCCTGCATCCTCCGCAAGAAGTGGGACGATTGGAAGAGCGATTGGTTCTATACCCCCCTCGCCGGCGAAGCGTGCCTCCGACTTCCGAGCCAGCCCCCGGCGCAGGCCTCCAGCTGGCGGGCGACGGTGGATCTGGGGGACGGCTACGACGCCGTTCTGGACCGCCTGGCAGGTCTGCGAACCCAGGGGCTAACGGGGGCCATGGTGTTCGGCGACTACCTTCGCCGCCGGATCGCGCCGCTCTAGCGGCGCGCCCGGGGCGCCTGGGAGTACACCGGGCCCGAGGACCACCTGAGGACCCACCAGGGGCGCAAATGGGATTGGGACCCCGAGGACTTCAGTATTGTGGTCCAACGGGTGCTAAATCCTAGCTCCGTGAAGGCATCCCTCATCCCTCAAGGGATCCTCCCCCTCTGCTGCGACCCGGAGCGCGCCAACATCATGGCCATCATGCAGGTGGTTGGGGCGCCAGGGAAGCGGGCCCCCCGAGGCCACGATGGTGCGGGCGGGAGCCGCAGGGGGGAACAATCTACCCCCGGAGGGGGCCATGCTTCTGGGTCCCGCGGCGGGGGCCCGGGGGGCAGCTGCCCTGCCGACGCCAAGGGGAAGAGGAAGCAGGAGGGTACCCCTCCTCCATCTCCTCCCCGAGGGGGCGGGGCGGTGCGTGTCAGCAGCAGGCGCCCGGAGGGCGCCGCACCAACGCCGCAGCCCGAGGGGGAGCGAAAGAAGAAACGGCTCCGTAAAATGGGGGAGACCAAGCCGTGCTGGGGGAGCCTCATCGCACCCCCGAAGTGGTTGTTCAGCCGACCACCCTGCAGGTTCGACCCCGCACCCACTGTGGCCGTATTCTTACTCCCATCTCCCAAGGCAAGTTTTTACTCACCCCTTTTTTTTTGTCTCTGGTTTTTCTTCTGCCTCAGCGAGATCCCGTCGCGCCCCACGCGCCATTCCAAGTCCGGCCGGTTCGACGCCGAGGAGACGGCGACCGCGAAGGCCCTGAGGCGGGAGGCCGACCGGCAGGAAGCCGCGGGCTGCCTCCGGGAAGCCGAGGAGGCTGCTCAGGAGGCCACCCGGGTTCGCCAGGCCGAGGAGGCCGCTCGGGAGGAGGCCAGAGTCCGCCGGGCTGGGGAGACCGCCCGGGAGGCAGAGGCGGCACGCGCGCGCCAGGCCGCCTCCCAAGCCCCCGACCCGACTCCGCCCGAGGCGATGACGACCCCCGAGGCCACCCACGACGAGGCCGAAGGGGCGCACCTCGGGCCCGACGCCCCGGGTGGCGCTCCGAACGAGCTGGCTTCAGGGGTCGCCCCCGAGACCAGCACGCCGATCGGTGGGCCGAGCCGCGCGGCACCGACACAGAGGCGGCCCTCCCCTCTGCCTTCCGCCGCCCCGCTGAGCGCGGAACCCCTCCTGCAGGCCCTGGCCACCGCGAACAGCACGGTGCTGGACGGGCTAAGCGCCCAGATGGAGGCCCTGCAGGCGGAGCGGGCGGAGATCGACGCGGCGTGGGCGCGCGTCGAGGAAGGGCGGCGCTCGGTGGAGGCCATGGTGGAGACGGGCCGCAAGGCACACCGCCGGCACGCCTCGCAGCTCGAGGCCCATCGCAGGAACCTGGCGGAGATCGCCAGGGAGATGGAGGAGGAGCGGGAGACCGCCCTCATCGCCACCGCCGTGCTCGACGAGGCACGGGACGACCTCCGCCTCCAATACGGGAGCCGGGTGGCGGAGTTAGAGGGGAAGCTCGACGCCGCCCGGGGAGTTCTCGACGCCGCCGTTGCCCGGGAACGGCGAGCGGCGGAGAGCGAGGCGGCGACCCGCCAGCGCGAGGAGGCCCTTGAGGCCCGCGCCATGGCGCTGGAGGAGCGCGCTCGCGCCCTGGACGTGAAGGAGGCTGCCCTGGCGGACTGCGAGGCCGCCGTCGCCTCCCGGGAGGCAACGCTGGCGGCGCACGAGGTCGCCTCCACCGAAGAGGAGTCCACACTCCGCCTTCGCGAAGGCGCGCTCGCCGAGCGGGGGCGAGCTCTCGAGGAGGCGGAGGCCGCGGCGCGACGGCTGGCGAACAGCCTGTTCCTCCGCGAGGAGGCGCGGGAGGAGCAGGGGCGCCGCAATCTGGAGAGCGCCCGCGCCGAGAGGACCGCGCTGGACCAGCGGGCCGCTGAGCTCGAGGCGCGGGCGAAGGAGCTGGACGCGAGAGCGCACAGCGGCGGGGCGGCCGCGGGCCACAGCGACCTAGCCGCCCGCCTCGCTGCCGCCGAGCACACCGTCGCCGAGCTGCAGGGCGCCCTGGACTCGTCCGCCGGGGAGGTTGAGGCCCTCCGGCTGGCGAGCGAGGTAGGGCCCGGCATGCTTCGGGACGCTGTCTCCCGACTCGACCGCGCCGGGCGGCAGGCGGGCATCTGGGGCGGGCGGTACGCGAAGTACGCCGCCAACCAGGGGGGCCTCGCTCAGTGCCTCTCGGAGATGGCCGGGGCCCTTGAAAGGCTCCCCGAGGAGCTCGAGGAGACGATCAAGTCATCCTCGAGGGACCTCGCCCGAGGAGCGGTGGAGCTCGTACTGGCGAGCTACCAGGCCAGGGACCCCGACTTCTCTCCGTGGGCAGCGCTGGAAGAGTTCCCTCCCGGGACTGAGGACGGCGCGCGCGCACAAGTCCGGGACGCCGCCGACCATATCGTCCACAGCTTCGAGGGGACGGCCCCTCGGCTCGTGCTCGCCCTCGACTTCGACGAGGAGGACGACGACGATGGTGCGGGTGACAGCAACGGCGAGGCCGGTGACCCGGGCGCGTCGGAGTGAGCCCCCAGGCCCCCGCCAATCTTAATAATTTTTCTTTCTTCTGAGGCCTTCAAGCCCCCGCTTGTATAGACTGGCTTCATCTGCAATCAAATAGAATTTTAATTTCCATGTCAGTTACATTTGCTATGTGTATGAAATAAGGATGGTCTGTGTCGCGGTCCTTCTGTGTCTTGGCTTGAACGAGGGCTCATGCCCGGGCCCCAGACTCAAGCGGCGCGGGTCGGAGCTAGTGCCTGGGGAGATCCACATGTCGAGACTGGCCAGGCCGGGAGCGCGGTGACTGAGGGTTAGGGGGACCCGATTGTGGGCCTTTGCCGATTCTCCCCCGTAGTTCACCGTGCCCCGGGGCGCGGCTCGGTTCTGGGCCCCGTTTGGCGATTTTAGACGACCCGGGTCACCAAGGGCGAGGCCGAGCACGAACGGACCGATTCAAGCCAAGACTTTTCAAAAGGAAACGACAACACAGACACAGTCCTCAGGAAATCGAAAAAGCTTCTTATTGAAATGCTAGAAAAGAAATAAACAAGTATATGCATGTGGTAGCCCCCAGCCAACCCAGCACGCCCGAGGGGGGTGCAGGGTTGGCCCGAGCCCGAGACATGACGCCCGACCCCCTTATGGGTAGAATCGGCGAAGATGCTCGATGTTCCACGGGTTAGGCAGCTCTGTGCTGTCGCCCGTGGCCAATCGAACCGAGCCCGGCCGGGAGACGCCGATCACTCGATACGGACCCTCCCACATTGGTGAGAGTTTGCTCAGTCCAGCACGCGTTTGGACGCGGCGTAGCACGAGGTCGTCGACGCAGAGTGATCGGGCCCGGACGTGGCGCTGATGGTAGCGCCGTAGGCTCTGCTGGTAGCGCGCGGCTCAGAGGGCCGCGCGCCGCCTTCGCTCTTCTAGGTAGTCGAGGTCGTCTCAGCGAAGCTGATCTTGATCAGCCTCGCAATACATGGTGGCCCGAGGGGACCTGTGGGCGCAGAATTTAGACCCGCCCAACAAGAAAACGGGTTCCGCGTTTCCACGGCGGCCTGGGAGATCTGCTTAACTCCAGTGAAGGTCCAAATTGGCTTGCCTAGACGTGCGCAGAGAGTGCCAGTTGATTTGATCTGCAATCAACAAGAAACGAGTAAACCATGTCAGAAAACAATGGTCGATCGGCCGATAGGCCGATGTCACATTGTTATAGCCCAGCCGATAGGGCAAAGCTGTGTCGGCTTACTCAATACAGTAAGTAAATTGAAAAGATCTAATCTCATTGGCCCATACTAATATGTATATGACAAATTAACGGAATCTGCCGATGAGGGTTTCACAAAGATAACTACACTAGCTATTACTCCAGTGTAAACTTATACAAGCCAATCGACTAATACAAATACATCAATCATAAAGAGATCTTTAAAAACACTCTATGACCGATATATTTATATTCATTGATCCACATGTATAAGTGGCAAACACATGCAAGAACATAAATAATCACATGCATTAGATAAGACCGGCTGAAACCCCGGCGCTATCCTTAATTACAATCGAAAGCAGGCTTTGCGTTAGATCTCGAGACAGGACTAGGGTCGATAGCAACTCAAAGTGTGAATCGAAACTTAACACAAAGAAAATTAAGCCGTCGATTGCTTTTGGGGATGGTAAATGCCTTAGATAATCCGAACGAGTAAACTGATTCAATCGTCGTCGGCAATAAACCCTAAAATGAGTTAACCGCTGGCAAGACAGAATCAGAAAACCACATCGAGATTAGCTAACACACGATAACGACGATCACATCATCAGGGCTTAACGTGCCTAAAGCGACACGCTAGCCCCGACGATGTAAATCGTCGGGTACGAGTTCTTACCTCTGCTCGAGGAAGCAAGAACTCGTTGAGGAAGACCTCTTACGAGGGTTGGCGATGCGCCGAAAGTATGTTGATTTTATTGTGTGATTGATTGAGAGAGAGGTTACATGTACAAACTATCGGGATATTTATACCCGAGATTACAACAGAACCCTTATCGGGTACGATCTTATCTACAACTAACAAACAAGTCCTTGCGGCAGACTCAAGCCACAGATTAGATCTAAACTACCTAATTTACAAGATACAATTGCCTAAAACCGAGCTTTATCTCTATTTGGCAACTTCCTTGAAGCTTATTTCGGGCCCAGACCAAACCCACGCTGACCCAGTCAACTCTCAACCCATATCGGCCCACGTTAATACCGAATCCGTATCGGCCGATACACTCTTTATAGCAACACCTCCCTAGTCCAATACAGTTATTGAGTCCGATACGAGGCCTGGTCCGACTCCAACTCAACCCTTCTTCTCTGCTTCGGTTTCCCTTTTTCCTTTCCAAGTCGATTACCAAAATCCGTCGTTAACAGGACCTCAGGGTGAGCTCAGATGGGAGGACCGCCTCCGCGCCGTAGACGAGGAAGAAAGGCGTTTCCCCGGTTGCTCGGCTTGGCGTGGTTCGGTTCGCCTAGAGCACCGCTGGCAGCTCCTCGATCCACGAGTCGCCGTGCTTCTTGAGGATGTTGAAGGTCTTGGTTTTGAGGCCCTTGAGGATTTCCGCATTGGCGCGCTCCACCTGGCTGTTGCTTCTGGGGTGGGCGGGTGAGGCGAAGCAGAGCTTGATGCCCATGTCTTCGCAATAATCGCCGAAGAGCTCACTAGTGAACTGGGTGCCGTTATCCGTAATGATACGGTTAGGCACCACGAACTGAGCAGTGATGCCCTTGATAAATTTTAGCGCCGAGCGCTTATCGATCTTGATGACCGGATAAGCCTCAGGCCACTTAGTGAACTTGTCGACCGTGACATACAGATACTCGAACCCGCCCGAGGCCCTCCTGAATGGACCCAGGATATCCAGCCCCCAGACAGCAAACGGCCATGAAAGAGGTATGGTTTGTAGGGCCTGGGCCGGCTGATGCGTTTGCTTGGCGTGAAACTGGCATGCCCTGCATCGCCGGACCAGGTCAACCGCATCGTGGAGAGCCGTCGGCCAATAGAAACCCTGGCGAAAGGCCTTGCCAACCAAGGTGCGCGAGGCGGAGTGGGCTCCGCACTCGCCTTCATGGACATCGGCGAGAAGCTCGACGCCTTGTTCCCGAGGAATGCACTTCAGGAGGACTCCGTTAGCCCCGCGCTGGTAGAGTGTCCCTTCCACCAGCACGTAGCGCTTGGAGATGCGATGGACGCGTTCACTCCCTTCGCGGTCCTCGGGTAGAGTCTTATCTGTGAGGTACGCCTGGATCTCAGCCATCCAAGCAATCAATCTAGGGGAGCTGGGAGCGCTCCCCTCGGGTCCCGAGGCCTGGACTTCGACGGGCCTCGGGGGCCGTTCAGGCGCGTCCGTCTCCCCTAGGAGGTCGGGCCGCGCCGACGGCTGGGCAAGCCTTTCTTCAAAGGCGCCCGGTGGGGTCTGGGCTCGTGAAGAAGCGAGCCTTGAGAGCTCGTCGGCGAGCGCGTTATCCCGCCTGGGCACGTGCCGAAGCTCTATCCCATCGAAATGGCGCTCCATACGCTGCACCTCGCGGACGTAGGCGTCCATCTGCGGGTCAGAGCACCGGTACTCCTTACAGACCTGGTTAACGACCAACTGGGAATCGCCTAAAACCAGGAGGCGGCGGATCCCCAGTCCAGCCGCCACTCTGAGTCCCGCAAGGAGTCCCTCATACTCCGCCATATTGTTGGTCGCCCGAAAATCGAGGCGGACCAGATATCTGAGGATGTCTCCGCTCGGCGAGGTCAAAGTGACCCCCGCACCGGCGCCCTGAAGAGATAGGGAGCCATCGAACTGCATCACCCAGTAGGCGGTGTGAGGTAGCTGCGAGGGGCCCGCGTTGGCCTCGGGGGCGGAGACGGGCTCGGGAGCCGGGGTCCACTCCGCCACAAAGTCGGCGAGGGCCTGGCTCTTGATCGCGTGGCGTGGCTCAAAGCGCAAATCGAATTCAGAGAGTTCGATTGCCCATTTCACCACCCGTCCAGTACCCTCTCGGTTGCGCAAGATTTGGCCGAGTGGGTAAGACGTGACCACCGTGACCCGATGCGCCTGGAAATAATGGCGCAACTTCCTCGAAGCCATCAGAATTGCGTAAAGCATCTTCTGGGCCTGAGGGTATCGGGTCTTGGCATCCTGGAGGGCCTCGCTAACGAAGTAGACGGGCCGCTGCACCTTTCGGCGGGGCCTGTCCTCTTCGCTAGGGGCGACATCTCTAGGGCGCTCTTCGTCCGAGAGGCCGTGCGGGGTGCACTCGGCTTCTGTGCCGACAACCTCGGGGTCGGAGGGCGACAGGCGCGGCCTTCCCGCAGTGGCCCCGGGGCCATCCTAGGGGTCGGGGGCGCCCGGCGCCGTCGGACAAGCAGGCGGAGGGCCAGCTCCGGCCGTCGGGGGCCATAGGCCGCCGTTCAGCTCGGGGGCCTCTCCTCCCTGCTCTCTCCCGGGTCGAGTCGACACAAGGTGGGGGCGCGCGGAGCGAGGGTTGTCCTCGTCGCGCTCCACGACCAACGCCGCGCTGACTACCTGCGGGGTTGCCGCCACGTAGAGTAGCAACGGCTCATCTGGCTCCGGGGCGACCAGGATCGGGGGAGAACTGAGGTACGCCTTCAACTGAGTGAGGGCCCGCTCAGCCTCCTCCGTCCAGGTAAACGGCCCGGAGCGTTTGAGGAGCTTAAATAGGGGTAGCGCCTTCTCTCCCAGCCTCGATATGAATTGACTTAAGGCGGCCATGCATCCAGTGACGCATTGCACATCCCTAAGCTTGCTTGGGGGCGCATCCAATCTATAGCTCGTATCTTCTCGGGGTTGGCCTCAATGCCTCGGGCAGAGATCAAGAACCCGAGAAGCTTGCCCGCAGGCACGCCGAACACGCACTTATCGGGGTTCAGCTTTATGCGGGCGGAGCGGAGACTTTCGAAAGTTTCCGCTAAATCCAAGAGCAAGGTCTCTTGGTTGCGTGTCTTCACAACCAAGTCATCAACATAGGCCTCAACGTTGCGTCCTATCTGACTACCCAAAGAAATACGAGTAGTACGCTGAAAAGTAGGACCTGCATTCTTTAACCCGAAGGGCATAGTTGTATAACAATAAGTTCCTACGGGGGTAATGAACGCAGTTTTCTCCTCATCCTCCCTAGCCATGCGAATCTGACGATAACCAGAGAATGCATCTAGAAAACACAAAAGGTCACACCCCGCAGTGGAGTCGACAATCTGATCTATGCGTGGCAGGGGATAAGGGTCCTTAGGACATGCCTTGTTGAGGTCGGTGTAGTCGATGCACATCCGAAGCTTGCCGTTCGCCTTGGGGACGACGACCGGGTTCGCGAGCCACTCCGGATGGATGATCTCACGGATGAATCCGGCCTCCAGAAGCCACGCCACTTCCTCGCGGATGAAAGCTTGGCGTTCCGGGGCCTGCCGCCGCACTTTCTGTCGGACCGGCCTCGCGCCCGGCCGCACGGCGAGACGATGCTCAATCACCTCCCTGGGGACCCCGGGCATGTCCGCCGGTCTCCAGGTGAAGACGTCGGCGTTTGCCCGCAGGAAGGAGATGAGCGCGTCTTCCTATTTGTCGTCCAAGAGACCACCGATTCGTGTGGTCTTGGACGGGCCGTCGCCCAGGGCAACCTCTTTGACCGGGACCTCGTCGCACGTGACCATCCGCTGCCTCGGGGCGGGCGAGATGGAGGTGCTGAGCCTCTCATCGCCACCCACGGGCTTGGACGCCGCGGCGAGGTGGTCCGCGCGCTGCTCCATACAAGCAAGCACGACTTTGAGGTCGCCATGGACGGTGATGGGGCCACCGGGGCCCGACATCTTCAACTGGAGATAGGCGTAGTGGACTGCCGCCATGAACTTCACCAACGCGGGCCTTCCCAGGACCGCGTTGTAGGGCAGACTGAGGTCCGCCACATCGAAGTCCACCCGCTTGGTGCGGAAGTTGGCGGGACCACCGAAGGTGACCGGGAGGTCGATATGACCCAGCGGCCAGGTGTGCCCCGGTGTCACGCCGATGATTGGCTGGGACGGTCGGAGCACCATCCCCGGGGCCTTGATGGCGTCAAAGGCCGCGGGGGAAAGGATGTTGAGGGCTGCGCCCCCGTCTACGAGGACGCGCCCCAACTTCACATTGCAGACGGTGGGGGAAACCACCATCGCGATCTGTCCTCCCCGGGCAACGCACGGCGGGTGGTCGGTCTGGTCGAAGGTGAGGGCAACCTCCGACCAACGTGCCCGCCGCGTCGCCTCATGGGTAGGGGCCGCGGCTAGAAGCTCGCGCTTCATGGCCTTGAGGCTCCGGCGAGAAGCGTGAGCGCACGCTCCCCCATCGACAGTGGCGACGGTGGCCTCAGGCTCCTGAAAGCCCAAATCATCGTCGCCATCGCCGGTGTCCTCGGCGGGGGCCTTCTGCCTGGCCTCGCCTCGCCAGTTGCCGGTGGGAGTTGCCGGGGCCTTGCCCTCACGGCGCTCCTGCCTCTTCTCCTCCTCCCACTTCCTTGTCCGCTCGGCCAAACTTTTGACCGCGCGATAATCCGCGAGGTCGTGGAGGGAGGTGTTGTGCACGGTGCACCACTCGCCGGCCGGGCGCTCCTTGCCGGGAGCGCCGGCCTCCTTCTTTTTGTCGCTCGCAGGCCTCCCCTTTCAGGGGGCCCGCGAGGCGCCTTCGACGGCGAGGACGTGACCCTCATCGTCGGAAAGGGCCGACCTCTTCTTCCTCCACCTATCCCGCCGCCCAGAACGAGCGGCGGACCCGGGGGCGGCCGGAGCTGCCACGCCAGAGCCGGAGGAGTTCCAGGTCCAGGCCTCCTCCTTGTGAGCCACATGGTCCGCGAGCTCAAAAAGCTGCGCGATGGTCTGGGGCTCCTTGGAGGCGATCTTCTTGAGCATGCGGTTGTGCCGCACGCCCCCCCTGAACGCATAGATCACCGTGTGTGCAGGGATGCATGGTATGGTGTTGCGGACTTGACAGAACCGCTGAATGTACGAGCGAAGAGACTCATCGTCCCTCCGCTGTACCGCGTGCAAGTCCGCTTCTTCGCCTGGGCGCGGATATGTGCCCTGGAAGTTCGTAGTGAACTGCTGGCATAAATCCTCCCAGGAGTGAACCGACGCAGGTGGCAGGTTCATCAACCAACCCCGCGCCTGGCCCTTTAGGGCCATGGGGAAGAAATTCGCCATGACCCTGTCGTCACCCCCCGCGGCTTCTATCCCAGTCATGTAGATCTGGAGAAACTCAGCGGGGTTGACGCTTCCATCATATTTTTCGGTGATGGTGGGCCGGAACCTTGGGGGCCAACGGACATTCCGAAGGCTCGCCACAAAGGCTCGACAGCCAGCACCACCGACCGGGGACACGGGGGGCCGGCCCCCGTGACCGGATCGAAGCGGCGCTCCAGACGAGGAGGCGCCCTCTGTTGCATGGGCGGCACGACGAGCGTCGCGCCGGCGCTCGATATCGAGCCGGGCATTCGGCCCCCCACGCACATCTTCTTGGGTCGGAGGCGTTGACAAGGGAACCGCGGACGAACGGCATGTATCGGCCGTCGTCCGCCGTGCCCTCCACCTCGACGACATGGAGCCGGTGGCGGCAGCGCCAGAGGTCCCGGCGGCGGAGGACCGCCCGCCGGCGCCTAGGCGCTGCTGCGCCGTCATGACCAAGTTGGCCACATCGTCCAGCCAACGCCGGGCTAGAGTCTCTGGATCGAGGACAACGGGCGGGTGACGCAAGAGCGCGCCCGCAACCTGGAGCGCGCCCTGGGGCGTGCCGCCGTCGCCGTAGATGAGGCGGCGACGCGCCCCGCCTCGCCGTCCTCCTCCGTCGCCCGCGAGCGGCGAGGTCGCGGATCCCTCGACCTCCTCGAGGGCCTTCCCCCGCCCAAGACTTCGGCGAGAGGGGGACGGCGGGGTGCGAGCCCGACGGCGCGGGTTTTGCTCCCCGTCATCACCGCTAGCGCTCGGAGAGGGGCTCTGCGCCACCGCCTCTTCGGCCATAGGGCTGACCTGGCAAAGCTTGGCGCACACAAAAGAGGATGAGGGCTTAGAAAAACACGCGCGCCCCCTACCTGGCGCGCCAGATGATGGAGCGTGGAACTCCTCACCGGCAGACCGTGCGGGCCCCCCTTTGCCGATTCGGCCGGGGGCGCTAGGTGAGATTCTTAGCCCTAGATCTGAGGGATGTCAGCGAGAGAGGAAACGCGTAGACACGGGCGACGTAGACAGGTTCGGGCCGCTGAGAAGCGTAACACCCTACTCCTGTGTTCTGGAGGATCTGTGTGTGAAGGAATACAGAGAGAGAGAGAGCGAGAGAGAGTTCAGGCTCTAGAGCGAATTGGCTAGAGTCTGAACCCCCTTCCTTCCTAGGCCTGGGCCTCCTTTTATATGGCAAGGGGCTACCACATGGGCCTCCAGCTGCCTAAGAAAGAAAACATTCTTTTACAATTAGGGCTGTCCTACTGCCGGAAGCCACCCCTGACAGACGTCGCAGCACGCCTTTGCGCAGCCAGCCGGCTCATCTGGGGAACGCTCGCTTCAACCTTCATTAAATGGCGGGTGACTTTCTCGCCACGCCTGCGCCGAAATCTGGAATGAATCTGACCGGGACTGACATACCAACTCTAAGAGTTGGCACGCCGGCTCCGGCTAGGGATGAGAGACAGGGGGCTCTCATCACTCTGACGGGACGGGGCGAGGTGTGCTGCAGGCCGCCTGTCGCCACCTAACCCGCGATCTGACCGGTCTATGACCGGTCACACACCGCGACCGGTCACGGACCGGATAGGCATGCGCTGCACCGCATTAAATGCGGCGTAGTGCGCCCGTCTGAACCGCCATAAATGCGGTTAGGTGAGCTCTGCTGTGCTCACCTAACCCGCACGCGAGATGCCGAGATCAGAGGGGGTCGGGGCGCCCTAGCCCTCGGGGCAGAAACGGGGGCGGCCCGACCGCGCGGGGAGGCCGAGGGGGGAGCTGCCACGTCACCCTCGGGCCCGACCCCCCGGGGAGAGCGGGCCACGTGGATGACTGCGGCCGCCCAAGCCTCTGGCCACGATACCCCCGGTCCCATGTCACCGACACCAGCAGAGAGCTGGGGGGCATGGATTGTTGAATGATTTGGAGACCGAATTTGTTGTAAATTCGGATGCTTATGCCTTAGATTCGTAAGAAGATTGGAGAATTCCCTTGATAGATTATTTGAAAGATCCTAGCCTTAGCGTTGATCGAAAAATTTGGCGGCAAGCATTCAAATATACTTTGCTTGATGGAGAGTTGTATCGTCGAAATATTGATGGGGTGCTGTTGAAGTGCTTAGATGGTGATCAATCCAAGGTTGCTATGGGAGAAGTTCATGAGGGGATTTGTGGGACTTATCAATCGACCCATAAGATGAATTGGTTGCTTAAGAGAGCGGGGTTCTATTGGCCGAAAATGATTGATGATTGTTTCAAGTACTATAGAGGGTGTGAAGCTTGTCAATGGTTCGACAATGTTTAATTGGCGCCCGCCGCCATGTTGAATTCTATTATTAAACCATGGCCATTCCGAGGTTGGGCTTTGGATTTCATAGGTCAAATTTATCCTTCATCATGAAAAGGGCATCAGTTTGTGCTAGTTACGACGGATTACTTCACCAAGTGGGCCGAAGCTATGCCACTCAAGAATATGATTCACACAAAGGTAGTTGCCTTTATTTTGAAACATATTATTCATAGATCTGACATTCCTCAAAATTTAACTATGGATCAAGGAGCTTCTTTTATGTAGAAGGTGAAAAACTTTGTCGAATCTTATGGTATCAAATTGTTAAGTTCTTCTCCTTACTACGCTTAGGCTAATGGAAAAGCCGAGTCAAGTAATAAAATTTTGCTGAAATTAGTCAAGAAGAAGATTTAGGAACACCCAAAGAGATGAAATGAGGTACTCTCTAAAGCATTATGGGCTCATAGGATATTTAAACATGGTGCTACCAAAGTTACTCGTTTTGAGTTGGTCTATTGACAAGAAGCCGTAATCTGGTGATGTAACCGATAAGCGTCTAAAGGCTTTAGAGGAGATAGAAAAGGAGAAAAAGAGAGTAGCCAAATCCTACAACAAGAGAGTGAAAGCAAAATCATTTCAATAGAAAACTTGGTGTGGAAGACGATTTTGCCTTTGGATTCTAAATCCAAGGAGTTCGGTAAGTGGTCACCTAGTTGGGGGGGGTCGATTTTAGAGAACAATTAATGGGAAATACATGAAAAGATACTTTCCAAGTGTTTGGCAAGATGCTTAAGGGGTTATATTACTGGTAATCAAATTATCACCCTAAGACCACGTGTTCTATGCTTTTAGGTTCACAAGTTCACCAAAAAGGTAGAGGGCATGTGTTAACACCCAAATTCGACACTTAGATTCGAAATATAAAAAGACATTGTCAAAATTTGGAAGGCGTAAGGTTTTCCTTCATGGGGCCGGTCTGACCAGCGGCATGTGGCCGGTCAGACCGGCTAAGTCCGAGTCCGATGCGAATTTCGCCGGGTCTCGGGTTTCCTTGCTTGGAGAGCTATTTTTCGAGTTCTAATTGGTCTCTACCCCGAGTTTGACGTGAAGAAGGTCTTGTAGGAGGCAAGACCAACCCCTTCATAAGGGCTAAGACCAGTTCAATTGAAGAGACAATCTACTTTCAACACAATTAGCCAATTGAATCGTTTTTTCAATATGCATCTACTTTTTTTGCCTAGTTCTAGTCTTGTTTTGTCTATCTTTATCGGTTTGCGCTAAAAGCCGTTTGTCCTCGTCACGAGAGTGCGATTATCCCTTTGTAGGTTTGTCCCTAAACCTTCCGTTCGCCCACAATACTGGTGGTTATCTTTATATTGATCTAGATCGGCCTAGAGGCCGGTTTTGATCTCTAAATTGGTTCCACTAGCCGGTTTAGGCTTACAAAACTCATCTTGATTCAACTTATTTTATAAATTGATTTATGGAAAAACTTATTTTAGGAGTATATCATTTTTCTCGACGTCAGGGTCATTGGCGTAAGAGGTCTAATGTCACTCAGACACCAACTCCTCCTCAGCTCTTGTGGTATCTAAGTCATTGATGTGGAGGGGTCGACGTTAAAGAGACTTGCCGATGATTTATTTCCAAAAGAATTTCTAAAAAGGATCAATATATAAATATTTTTTAATAAATAGGCCCTCGGTGGCACTCGTTAGCACTGTGACTACTAGCGAGTATTGTGTGAGGGGTTTGCTACTTATGAGCACTCTTGATGAGAAATCTATTAACTTATTAAAGTAATAGAAAAAAGAGCCTTCACATTTGCTCTCACGGTCTAGAAAGTCTCACATTAATCGGAGAAAAAAATATAGTCCATATAAAAATACAATTTAAAAATAAAAGATCGGAATTAGAGATAAAGGAATATTGGAAGAGGACACTAGAGTCCAAACAAGTATACAATTTAGAACTAATTAAAATTCGAAATTAAAAACATAAGAAAATTAAAAATAGAAGTCAGAGTCCATAAAGAAATACAATTTAGAAATAAATAAATTTTAAATTTTAAAAAATAAGAAATATTGGAAGAAAAGTGTATAGTCCATATAGAAATACAATTTAGAAATAACTAATTCAAAATAAAAAATAAGTAATATTGAAAGAAGAGTTTATAGTCCATATAAAATATAATTTAGAAAAAACTAAAATTCAGAATAAAAAAGGAATATTAAAAGATGAGTTTAGAGTCTATATAGAAATACAATTAGAAATAACTAAAATTTGGAGCTAAAAAATAGAAATATTGGAAGAAAAGTCTAGATGAGTCCATATAGGAATTTAGAACTAATTAAAAGTCGAATTTAAATAATAAGAAAAATTAAAAGTAGAGTTTAGAGTCTATATAGAAATACAATTTAGAAATAACTAAAATTAAAAAATAAAAAATAAGCAAGATTGAGAGAAGAGTCTAGAGTCAATATATGAATACAATTTATAAATAACTGAAATTCGAAATTAAATATAAGGAATATTGATAAAAAAAATCTAGAGTTCATATAGGAATACATTTTATAAATAACTGAAATTCGGAATAAAAAAGAAATATTAGAAAAAAAAGTCTAGAGTCCATAGGAATACAAATTACAAATTACGAAAATTGGAAATAAAAAAAAAGGAATATTGAAAGAAAAGTTTAGAGTCCATATAAAATACAATTTACAAATAACTAAAATTCAGAATGAAGAAAAATGAATAATGGAAGAGGAGTCTAGAGTCCATATAAGAATAAATTTATAAATAATGGAAAATCTAAATTAAAAAAATATTGAAAGAGGAGCATAAAGTCCATATAGAAGTATAATTTTGAAATAACTAAAATTAAAAAAATAAAAAATAATTAATAACTATCACGTATTGGTTAGTTTGGTCAAGTTAGTACAGAATGTAAAATTATGTTGTCATTTTAATATAGGAAAATTATGAATTACCCCCTGAACTATCGAGGTCGATCGAATTACCCCCTAAACTCAAATACCAGATATTTTTATCCCCACATTTTTAAGCCAGACGAATTACCCCCTAGAACTATTTTGGGTTGTTTTGACCAAGAGCTTGCACACATGATGTCAAGGTGGCAATCTAGTCAGCAAAAATAATAATAATAAATTGTAGGACCCACCTGTCATTTCCTTTCTTCTCTCTCCCTCTCTCCTCTCTCCCCTCTCTCTCCCTCTCTCCAATATCCTCTCCCCTCCCTCTCTGCTCTTTCCACAATAGGAATGGTGGCGGCGGCCGATTGAAGGAGGTGGGGCTCGGCATGAGGGTGGCGGCCGGATTTGCTTCGAGGTGGGGCTCTCCAGCTAGTGGTGGCAGCGGTGGCCTCGAGCATGAGCTCGGCAACCACGCCAACGCCGCAGAAACCTCCTTACTCCACCGCCAGCACCGATCTCTCTGACGGGAGCACGGCGACACGGAGCGGGGGAGGGCAACACCTACGAAGGCAATGCCTCCTCGAGCGAGGCAGATGGAGCTCGCCCAGGTGGCCGGCGGCGGAGGCGGAACTCGCCCTGGTGCCCTCCCTGGCGTCGATGTCGGTCGAGCTGCGCGCCATCGCCGCTTGTCGCACTACTAAGCATCGTCCGTCGCCTCGCGCGTTGCCTGCTGCCTCTATCGTCTCTTGTGGCTGTGCCCGCACGGGCTTGAGCCCCTCCAACCGTCAGCTACTGCGCAGCACCGTCGGCCCGGTCCTCCTTGCTCAGCTCGATGTGAGAGAGAGATGGAGGTGAGAGAATGGAGAAAAGAGAGAGAATGGGAATAAGGAAAGAAATAGAGGGGGGAACAGTATGACACGTGGGGCCCATAGACTTTTTAAAAAAATTTGCTGACTGGATTGCTACGTAGGACCAAAACCACTTCGGTTTGAGCCAATGGAATTATTTATCCAATTTGTATAGTTGAGGGTGTAAAACGTCTTGTATTAGAGTTTAGGGGGTAATTCAATTGACCTCGATAGTTCAAGAGGGTAATTCATACTTTTTTCTTTAATATATTGTAATAATAAAATGTAAAAATATTTAAGCTATTATATAAGAAAAAATATAACGATGGTAGCCATGTAATCTGCGCAGGTCACCATGCTATGCTAGTTACATTATATCCCACTAAATATGCAAGCGTTTCGATCTCTGTCACTAAATTTGCATGACTTTCATGATATGCCACATTGCCACCAAAGTTATGAATTACTTCATTCCATGCTATTTTCTCCTCTTCCTTTTTTTTCTTTCATCTGCTCTGAAATTTCTTCTGTTTTTATTCTTTTCTTGACAGATTAGTGTACTCTTTTGCTCCCTTGGGTCCACATTACAGATGGTGGAGAGAGAGGTAGAGAGCTCTTCAAAACAGAGATGGAGCAAAACGGGAACATCAAAACAGATGGTTTTCTGTGCTGCGCCGTGTCGATGGTAGATGAGATCGTCATCGACGGCGCGGTGTCGTGGCCTTCGTCTCCGGCCGGGCTCATCTCTGAGAGTCTGAGTAGTTGGTTTGCCGCCGCTTCAGTCCATGGAAGCATGACCGGCGTACGTACGCGTACGCGTTCGTTTTGTCGGTAGTACACGGGAAAGAATACGTGTTCGTACGTGCAGGCTGCAATTGTACAGCCCAGACTGCGTTCGGGAACGTTAGTTCCCCACGCGCACAGTTTTTTCTCACGCGCACGTTTTTCAAACTATTAAATGATGTATTTTTTTAAAAAAGTTTCTATATAAAAGTTGTTTAAAAAATTAAATTAATCCATTTTTGAAAAAAATAACTAATACTTAATTAATCACGTGTTAATGTATCGTTTCGTTTTCCGTGCGCACTGTGTGCGCTGGGAAAACGGCCTAACGAACACAGCCTTAATTCATTAGCTTACCGTGGCTTCAACCGAAAGCCCATCTGCCGTATAATTCTACGTATCTCTGAAGTACGTAGCTACAGATTCAGCAACAGACCCACATCTGTGCCAGGGTACTTCCCTACTTCCTATACGTGAATCAAGATCAGCTAGGATGTGCATGACTTGGTGAGAGGAAATTAATTTAGCTTAGCTCCACAAACTTCAGCATCAGCAGCAGCCTGTTGGTGCCAACACAAGTAGTCTTGCACTCATGCCATAACAAAATGGCATCAAACATGTGTGCTCGTGCTTCACGACTTCACCTCCTTGGTGTTGACAAAAAAACAGTTGAAACAATGTCATGTGGAGTTCATTCTTCAAATGTTAGTAATAGAGCATGATGTTTCAATACAGAAAGGAAGCTAGACTAAAATAAAAATTAAACCCTCAGGCTTTTCAGCTTGCTGCCACTATAGCACAGTCAACATCACAGGAAACAAAATGATAGCAAAAAACATCTACGAAAACAAAATGAAGCAGAAGAGTATTTCTCTGCCCAAATGGATTAGTATCTCATGTAAAACTAACAACCAAAGTAAAATGGTGAATCTTCCATTCTGCTCCATCTTCACTTCTTCCTCATCAACCATAGCTCTGCAACTGACTCTTCAAGCACCTCCCTTGCCACTTGCCCAAACAGTGTAGCTCTGCAAAGCGGCAGCGAAGAAACATGTGATCAACGCTATTCAGCTGCACAAAACTGAGAACAGAAAACGAAGAAAATGCCGCGCATCCATCACCCTACAAGACAAAAAAACCCCCACCAACTTGTTTAAAATTTTGCACACAATCACTTACCACTCCACCACTATAGGTATCCTTGCTCCAATTTCGAGCTTGGCATGAAACAGGATAGACAGTAGTATCTCCACTGAGAACGCGGTGCAATGAGCTACTACCAATGAAATACAAAAGCCTCCCATTTGAGTGTCGGATATACCCTCAAAAACACATCGGGAAATGGCATGCAAGGTCATGCTGGCCCATTCAAATCTTCGATCAACCTCCAACTCCAATAAGCCATCGAGACGGTACTTGCAATACCCAAATGCAGTTAGCAGAACAACGTATGCAACACCTTCTATCCATTGCATCGCTGATCCCCATCCTTCACAGTATTTTTTCAACAAAAGTTTGACCGCAAAGAGAATGATATGCACAGTAGCGAGTGAGAGAAAAATAAGAGAGAGTCTCCATCTACAGCGCCTTCGTATCTCTTTGGCTTCATTGTCCCTTCTCCTCTGCTCTCTTTGATTGGCTTCCATATCAGCTCTTCGAAGATCCCCTTCCTCAAGAGCTCTATCATTTGCTTCTCTCAATCTGACTTGAGCTTGGTCGATGCGGTTTTGTGCATTCTGTATTTCACTCTCTAGATCAACTTCGTTTTTGCTAACATCTTCTGCTCTTTGCGAGGCTTGATTCAATTGGATCAGTGCAATGGCAATTCTCTCATTAGACTTAGCCTCATCTGCCAAAGCAGCCTGCAACTGCTTCTCAGCTTCCTCGGCATTGGTACGAGCTACATCAGCTCTAGCCTTGGCCTCTGACGCACTTTTGATGATTTTCTCAAGTAGCAACTTGGCTTCATCCTCTTCCTGCCTTGCGCTCTCGAGCCTTGATCGGGCTAACTTCATTTGTAACAGGATATCTGCCTTCATCTTCTTGGCCGCCCTCTCTTTCTCCAGAAGGGTCATCAAGCCATTTGTCTGAGCGTGAGTAGCACGAATTTCCTCTTCTGCGTCAACAGTAGCCACGGCTGCCATTTTTGGATCGAAGGGGGCTCGTGCTGTTGAAGCTGGCGGCGAAGTCGGACGAGCACTCGGAGCAGAGAGGATCGGGGAGGTGGAGCGCTCCTCCCCCTGCAGTGTCCTTGTCCTTGGCGATGGAGAGGACCAGTTTACGCCGGCGTCGCCTTCCACGGCTGCGGGAGTCGGGGAGGCGATGCAGCTCCGACCCCGAGGCGAGGTAGAGCGGTCCCGAAACGCCGCGGAGATGGACGACATTGATTCCGCTTGGAGCGACGAGTTGTCAGTGTCGACGGCGTCGCCTTCTGCGGCTGCGGGAGTCCGGGAGGCGGGGGAGGTGGAGCTCTCCTGAACCACCGAGGAGGGCAGCGACGGCGAGTTGGCGCCGCCGATGACGGGCGATGGCGGCGAGGTGTTGTCGGCGTCGACGGCGTCGCCTTCCACGGGAGGTGGAGTAGGGGAGGCGGGGGAGTTGGAGCCCTCCTGAACCACCGAGGATGGCAGCGACGGCGAGTTGGTGCCGCCGATGGCGTCGCCTTCGACGAGCGATGGCGACGAGGTGGTGTCGGCGTCGACGGGGGCGCCGCCTTCCACGGGAGGTGGAGTCGGGGAGGCGGGGGAGGTGGAGCCCTCCTGAACCACGGAGGAGGGCAGCGACGATGAGTTCGCGTCGCCTTCGACGGGCGATGGCGACGAGGAGTCGGCGGCATCGACGGCGTCACCTTCACCTTCTGCGGCTGCCGGCGTCGGGGAGGTGGGGGAGATGAAGCAGCTCGGACTCGGAGGCAGGGAAGAGCGGTCCCGATTTGCCGCGGATGGGGACGACACCGCGGTCGGTTCCGCCTCGAGCGGCGATGAAGGCGAGTTGCCGACGACGGCGACGCCTCGCGCAGCTGCGGGCGTGGAAGGTGGCGGTGGCGGCGGCTGCGGGGTGGGAGCAGGGGAGGGCATGACGGGTGGCGTCGTACCGTCGCCTTCCTCCATTGCGTCGGGTGGGTGAGGCGAGGGTTTTGGAGAGTTCTTGGACGCGGAGAGCCGGAGATGCCGGAGAGGGTTTGAAAGGGAAAGGTAGGCGAAAGTTGTCTTCCTAGTTCCTAATCAGGAGAATCTTCCTTAATCGCCAATGCTGATAGGTTCCCTTGCAGGAATGATGTCACTCGCGCTAATGACTAGAGGTTCGAACATACCCTTCTGAGTTTCTATGCGGAAAATTTATATACAAAAAAAAGTTGAAATTAATTGTATATACTTTTTTTCTTTCTTGCAGTTTTTGTGAAATGTTTAGCTAAACTTAGGTTGTGTTATAATGTGACTTTGGATTTTGCAACTCTCTCATTTAGCTGTAAGTACTACTAGCAGTATATTCACATGGACAAATGTGGACCATTAAATATGTGATTCGAGATTCCACTAGCAATGTATTGAGATTAGTTTTCTCTTTTTTGGTAGTACTTCTAAGGCTGTGTTCGATAGAAGGGGTTGGGAACCCTTCTCTCCGTCACGCAAAACGATATATGCATTAACGCACGATTAATCAAGTTTTATCTAATTTTTTTAAAAAATGGATTAATATGATTTTGTAAAGTAACTTTCGTATAAATTTTTATATAAAAAACATACCGTTTAGTAGTTTGAAAAACGTGCGGGCGAAAAACAAGAGAGATGAGTTGAGAAAGTAAACAAAAGAACTCCTAGATTCTTCTTTACATTTCAAAATGTACGATTTCATTGATTTTTTGCGTAACATTTGACCATTCGTCTTATTAAAAAAAGTATATAAATATCATTTATTTTATTGTGACTTGTTTTATCATCAAATAAACTATAATCTTAACTTATACTTTTATACATTTGTATTATTTTTTTAATAAAATAAATGGTCAAACTTTATGAAAAAAGTCAACGACATCATATATTTTAAAAAAAAGACAGTATCTTGTAAGATGTACTGAAAGGGTGTTACCGCTTTGTTAGACCCCTGAATTTATAACTCAATTCTCTATATTGATCATTGTCAATTGACGTACATGGTTTTTTATTGTAAAAATAAATATTTAACTATTTATCACTATAAAAAATGACCAGTTTTCAAATGTCACTCCTACCTTTTCTCCATCAGATAAAGTACTTCCTTCATTTGTCTCAGAGCGTAAGCATTTTTAAGATAGATACTGGTATTAGAAAAGTAGGTGAAAATGATTGGATGAAAGATGTGGTTGGTTGAGAAATGAATATAGGTGAAGAAATTAAATAGATAATGTTTATAATTGGTTGAGAGGAGAGGGTAGGTGAAGAAATAGCTTCATTTTGTGATAAGGTATTATGCTATAAATAGCTATATTTTAGAACGGATGTAGTACTATTTTTTTATTTTTGTTTACTATCATAATGCCCGTTGCAACAGATTTTTTTTAAAAAAAAAGGTTCATTGTATCTATTTTTAAAAGACTAACATAAGTTATTCTTTTGTCTAATATATCACAGAACGATGAAATATTCAATAATAAAGTATTTTGGGTCTCATCGTTTGTCCTACGGTTTATGAGCAATGTTAAAACTTGAATTTTAAAACTTAATTTTAAAGTTGATTTTGATATTTCTCAACATAGTTTTTTTTCAGCTTTGACTTTTAAGTCGTCTAGGATACATATACAAAAGTTTTACTCATAAACTATTTTTTAATCACTAATAAACCGTTACGGTTTATAATCAACCATAAGCAACCTATAGGAACCTCAATCCTCAAAATTTTCTTCTGTAGGGTCTAGCTTATGGACTAGCCTGCCATATATGTAACACTTAGAAAAAGAAACATACAGGTAGTTTAGACTGTGTTTGGAGATATGGGTTGGGAACCCATACCTTCCGACATGCAAACGAATGTAATGGTTTAGCATATAATTAATTGTGTATTAGCTAAAAAAAGTTTGAAAAATGAATTACTGTGATTTTTTAAAACAACTTTTTTATAGAAAATTTTTATAAAAAATATTCTGTTTAGTAGCTTGAGAAACGTACGCGTAAAAAACTTAGGAGGAGAAATTAGGAACTAAGAACACAGCCAGTCTTCTCCTGACTGAAAACCTCAAATTTCTGGGCGATAACACAACACAACAAAAATTCATTATTTTAATTGCGACGAAAAGCTCAAGTGTTTTGTCTTCCCCTAGTAACACTGCAACAAGACCACGCCTTGCTGCGCATGAACTGAAACTTCTGTTTTTTGTTTTTCTTTTCAAAAAGAAGAAGAAAAAGAAACTTGTGCTCTTTGTTCTGCTACATTCGAGCCGAAATGACATAATGGCACATAAAAAGCTCATTAATGTATAGCGTTTTAGTGTACGGCCGGTCAGGGGTAGAAGGGACATTTCGCCTCTGCCCTCCGTGCTGGCACAGCGTGCCACCTAAGCAAAAAATGACAAGAAAAAAGAGCAAAAGCACTTTCTTTTCGATGGCAAAAATGTAAAAAGCAAAACTAGAAGTGGTACCTGAAGGGTCCAGAGCGGACTCCAATCAGCAGGAAGCAGAGGAGGCCCGAGAGAAAAGCTGATCAGCAGCAGGGAGGATGCCATAGGAGCGCACGGTCCCCAATACCAGGAAAAAGAAGCCGGAGCCTGCTGAGCCTGATCGGAGCCTGTTCACGTGAATTCAGTTTCACGTTGAATCGCTACGCGCACCCTAGCCTACCAGGAGGACTCCATATCTGCGCTAGGTGCACACGCAAGTGTACAAGATGTTTACGTTTCTGCTAGGTTTTCACAGATTCTTACCAGCGGATTTAGTATTTGATTTTCATGGTGGGTTTGAATTATGATGTACTGCTTCTAAATTGACACACAAAAATCTCATTATGACAAATAAAGATATGAGATGGCACATCCACCGAGAATTCAAATGAGAAGCTAGTATTATTGTGCACCTGACTATCAGCTGCGTGCAAGGTAATCAGAATCAAGATACTAGATTCTTTTTTGATTTTTAATATCATAGTATCAGGATACTATTAGATTTTTATAAAGTACATATATTTATATAAAATATATAATATGTTTATAAATTAAAGCATATAATATTGATTTTGATAAATTTCATTTGTTTTTATGTAAACTTGAGCAATCCACCTTGTTTTAAATAATATTTTGTTGGATCGTAGGATCATAAAATCGGATACTACCTAAGATTTCGTATGATCGTATAAAAATAAATTAATAATATCGAGATACTATAAAAATTAAGATACTATGTGGAATCGATATCGTTTCGGCTTGATAGGATCATAGTATCGTAAGATACTAGGATATGGATCGGGATACTGACAAACTTGGGTGCGTGCGCACATCCTAGGACACAAACGAAGTTGATGAGAGAGGAATTATTTAATAAAAAGGTACAAAATAAAAAAAAATCATGAGAGAGAGCCTAAAGGTTCTTATATGCTTCCTCTCGTCTCGTAATAAGTTCATTTCTAGCTCTTTTTATTTTCCTAAAATAAATTCATTTTTAGAGTAATCATTGTATCGGAGTTTGTAAAAGTAGAGAATAATTATATTGAAAATAAATAAATTGAGAAATAGTTACATTGAAACTTGATAAACTAGATTTATCCTAGTTTTTTTGGATTTTTATTGGTACGTGTGAGATGGGTAAAAAATAAACTTACTATGAGATATGAGACAGGTATAGTAGAAGTATTGAGATCATGTCAAGATGATCAAATTTCTGGAGGAATTGCTACATCCACATGCTCGTCGTACTAGGAGGTTTATTAGGAGATCAAAGCACTTCCTTGTTCACATAGGTTTATACCAGCAAATTAGAATTTATTTTCAGTGACAAAGTTTAAAATATGGTCCACCTCTTCTAATCGAGGTGTTGTAGTTTACTGTTAGCGGCTATTTGGCGAGCAGCGAATTGATCCCATTACGAGATTCTTTGGAGATTGACGTTTTGTTAGCTATAGCATAGAGTCCAATATACTAGTACAATCGAGTACACTAGGCTTCGACTTGTCCATTTGCCTTTGCTTTCAAAAGGAGAAGACGAGAACGAGAGCCATTGCCATTTGTTAATAGGAAAAGAAGGAGAAAGTTACATGAGCCTATGGTACAGTATCTGGCTTGGATAGAGCCACTGCGTTGTAGGAGTACTCCTATATTTCAACTGTGATAAATGACATTGCACGCCAGCTTTCAAATTCAGGCAAATTTAACTATTTGCACTCTTAAAATGCCACTTTTATTTTTTGATACTTGTCAAATGACATTTTTATAATTGTTTCTACAAAATTATCACTGAAGAGAGGTTTTCTTAACAATTTACATTTTTTTTCTAACGTGGCGTGCCAACTGGCATGGCTACAGTGTATGGGACAAATAAAATGTCCATTTTGTCCTTTTTATTGGCTCCATGTCAGCTCCTCTCCTCTCTTCTATCTGTTTCTACCTACGTGGCATCGAGCTTCAAACAATACCCAAATCTCTTTTCAGCCAAAACGCGAGCAAGCCCTATCCATCTATGGCCAACGACACCGTCGCTGAACGAAGGTGGCGCTGGAGAAAGGGACACCAGCAAGGGGGAGATGTCATATGGGATGAGGAGCAGTGCGCTGGCCGCGATAGTGTCATCGAGGAACAGGAGGAGTCGTGACCTCCTTGGCGCCAACTTGGGTTATTGCCGCCGATGTCTTTAGTCCCGAGTAGTTGAATGTCAACGTCAACATCTAAGTTTTGGGTCCAATTATGAGATAACTTTTGTTGAAAGTCTATTCATAAAATAAGTTTTCTAGAAGAACCAAATTGTTAAAAATGTTGGCCTCACATGCTTTCCTCCCTCTTTCCGCCGATCATCTTCCTCTGTCCTCCTTCTTCCCTATCACTCTTGCCACGATCCGTTTGTGTAGGCGCCGTGGGGGAGCCCACCGACACAAGGAAGAGATGGAGCTTAGCGGTTATGAGAGAAGTAGGCATGAGGACTCATATGATATGAGCTAGCGGGAGGTGCTCACCCAATGAGAGAGAAGAAGTGAGAAGGAGAAGAGAGAAAGGCAAGGGGAGAAAAGGGAAGGAGGTAACATGTAGGGTCAATATGGTGCAAAATAGACATTTTGCGTATCTTAGTTGGGATTGTTACGAATAACCCTCTCTTTAATGGTGGCATTTTTGTAGGAAAAAATAAAGTGGCGTTGAAGTCTGATATTTTTTTAGTTGTGAGTGGTGATTTTTAAGAATGGCAAATACTAGTTAAATTTCCCTCAAATTTATGAACATGTTCTTTCAAACGTCCTCTATTTTTGAATTTCGAGGACATGTTCATAATTTTTCAGTTTATATTAGTACTAGTACTAGTACTAGCTACTCATGGGTCCTCTCCTCACCTGGTCATTGTGAGTTTGTGACGGCATGACAGGGTGAAATACGTGCGTGCGTCATGGCACCGATGACAGGGTGCATAGCAAACTTTTCCCTTTTTCTTCGAGGGATTTCTGTTGACTGAGTTGAGAGTTGAGACGGACGGCTACTTTTTTTTCATAGTAGAAACGTAACCTTACCGTGCTAAAGAAAAAGGACGGGGGAAATGCCGTTGCCGGTCGCGGGTTGCGGCTGCGTGCCGGTTGGTGTCCCGCCGCCGGAAACCGAGGCGCGCGACGCAGAATGGCAGGATGCAAGCAAACCGGTTGGTCTACATACTCAGTATACTATTCTTCACGAGTCCATATGGCTAGCTGTACTACTACTAGCTAGTTGGCCTTTTTTTTTATGAAAGCTACTGGTATAGGAGCGCATCATACATATACTAGCTGGCTGTCTGGCACATGTACAATGTACTCCTATACCATCGATTCACGGCTTCATCAAAGTAGCTAAAGTAGCTGGGAGAGAACTATTACTTACTCGGAGCCTGTTTGGCATAGCTCTAGGTCCAACTCTATTTTTTCTAGAGCTAAAGTTTAATCAAACAGTTTTAGCTCTATTTAATATGGAAGCGAAATTAAATGAGTGCTTTCGTAAAATGAACTAGAGAGGTAAAGTTGAGTTTAGACTGCTTCACAATTTTACTCAAGACTCAACTCCTAGAACTAAATTTAAGATTTGAAGCTCTACCAAATAGGTCCTTCGTTTGGTTGGGCGGGGCCCTGGGAACAAAGGCACTTTGAACTTTGAAGAAGCACCGTTTGCGGGACATGGTTGAAATAGTAAGAGCAAGCACAATAGCACGGCTATAAGACAACTATAAATACATGTGGAAGAGAAAAGATAGGAGAGAGAATGAAAGTGGGCTACAGATTCATAACCAGCTACAACATTACGTGTGTATGAGAGATGGGGCTAGATATTAATAGTGTAGTAAATATTTATAGATAACTATTGTATGATAGACTATTAGATTAATTATAAATGATTTGAAGTAAGTAGTTGGCTATACTATTAAACTTGTTCTAAGGGGTTTCTAACGTTTCATCTCATTTCTCTCCCTTCGTCCTAAAATAAATTTACTTTTAAGTAAATTTTGCTTTGTATTTTATTATCGATATTTTACTTTGGATTATCCTTTAACCAATATTTTTTCTTTGGACCATGAATTATTGCCTTCATTTTATTTTGGATCACCCGACTTTCTTTTCAAGCATACGAACGATTTCGAGTACTTCAGATCCTACTCGTCAATTAACTCTCATAACTATATGTAAGATCATTTTTTTGAAATATGACAAGTTGGATATAGATAGATAAAAGAGTTGAGGGTGTTCCAAAGTATTACAAAGGTAAAAATAACTAGTCCAAAGTAAAAATATTGGTTAAATCGTAGCCCAAAATGAAACCTTGGTAATAAAAGATGACCCAAAGTAAAATTTACTCTTTATTTTTCACATATCCTACACATACTAATACAAAATAAAAAACTATAATACTCTCACTTTATCAAATCACAATACAATTATTCTTCACCTTATCTACTCCGAATGCATTTATTCCATACTTTTATAAATTTCGATGTAATGATTATAAAAAAATATTTTGGGATAAATGGGAGGAGTCAAAACTAACATGTATTCTGAAACAGAGGAAGTACTGAATAAGAGGATTCTCTTAATAAATAAGAGGATTGTTAGATTTCAATCACATGAAAAATTTCGGTCGAATCCTTTCTCTTCTCCAAAGACAATCCAAAAACACCAGCAACGTGGACTTGTTAGGTCTGAGGAGTAGAGGTCTCCCCGTCTCCTAGGCACAATGGCGTGTTCGATTAATCCCTTTTTAAGGGAATTGAATAAGAATTGAAAGAAATTTATTTCACACATATTAAGAAGTGGAATTAATCCTCGTCGTTCTTTTTTTATGAGGATTAACCGAACAAGCTTTTAGAGAGATGGACTAGAGGCGATAGACACGGGTGGGCGAGATGAGGCAGTGGTAGCAGTTGTGCAGCAGCAGGGTTGAAGGAGGACAGTTGGCATGATTAGTGGCGGGGGACAAGTGAATCCAACCAGTTAGGAGGTGCAGTCGAGTGATGGCTCTCTCGTCGTCGAAGGCAGGGCGACACTAGGCATTTCACCTGTGAGGAAGAAGAAAGAGCACGGTTAAGTCACTGGGCTAGAGCCAGGGAAGGGTGTGCACAAGCCGACGGGCCTCGTGGGCATCCTCAAGGCATAGCGTCAGTTGAGGCGTGGGGATTAGGAGGGAAAATGAGGATTAAAATCATCTTGCCCGTCCAAAATTTTATTTGTTTCTTAAGGCACATAAAAATTCATTAAACATCCTCTAATGTATCATACATCTAAAAATTAGAAACCAATACTAAATATTCTAAGAAAAATAAACACTACTACAGAACATGAGATGGGTGTCGGTTGGGAACCGGCCTTCAATGTCTGATTCACCATCTGGTATCCAGAAGGCAACACAGATGACCCATGTTCATGGGTGCACCTTTGAGGAGTAGAATGACAAAAAAAATGCCGCTCACATCATTGGCTCGAATCGAGCCGATGCTTCGAGCAGCTCCCCGTAGCCCAGATCCAAGATACAAGAACAAATCCAAGAACATCTAAGAATAAATCCAAAAACATCCCCGTTTGACATCAAGAACACAAAGACCAGATCCAAAAAAACATAACACACTACAGCTCGCCGTCGAGCCCTCCCGCCTCCCCCCACCTTGCTGCAGCTCGCCGCCTCCGCCTTTGCTTACGCGCGCTGCCCCATGGTGAGGGAAAGAAGGGAGGATACCGCTACCGCCCACCGCCGTTGAGCCCTCCCGTAGCCCCATGATGAGGGGAGAGGAAAGGATACCGCAGCCGTCCGTCGGGCGCCGTTGTGGGAGAGGGAGAGGAGGCGAGGGACGGAGATGCGCCGCCGCCCGTCGTTGCTCATGGAAGGAGAGCCGTCGCCGCCCGTCGCGCCCCACCATTGCAGAGGGGTGGCTGCCTGCCTCGCGCCTTCGATGGGGACGCCGTATGTGGAGCGCCATTGCTCACCGGCCGGTCATGGCACGAGGAGAGGGAGAGGGGAGGAGGCGGAGAGAACGAGAGAGGAGAGGAAAGGGAGAGAGAGGAGGGTAAAAATGGAGAGAGAGAGAGAGAGGTGAAAAGAGAGCCGGTGGTTCGGCTCAGTCGGCTCTGACCTATTTTCTTAATAGGTGCCGGTTCTTTAAAAAACCGACACTAATATTATAGGTATCGGTTTTTATTTAGAACCGACACCTATCTCTCAACAAAGGTGCCGGTTCTAGTCGATGGTGTCCCGTGGATGCGTGTCTTGGACGAAAAAAGCACTATATATATGCCGGTTTTAGCATTTTCAATATCTATAATACCGTTCTCTTTGTGCATTTCTGTAGTAGTGAAGAAACATTGGACTGTTGGTTTTCATTTAATCCAGTGACTATTACTTTCTACCGGCTCTCAAGCTGCCACGTATCATACCTCTAAAACCTAGAAAAAGGAATCCAAAAAAATTATAAGAAAAAACAAGACATTTAATTTGATATGTCCATTACTTTCAACCATTAGGTTTATGTTAAAGCAAATAAATCCTTTTCACCCTCTCTACATGTGTACAGATCCCTTCCACCCTCCATGCTACATGAGCTTGCATGCCTATCCTCCCCCTCCTTTTTCTTTTCTTGGTAAAGTTAGTTGAGATTGCCGATAATTGTTTTAAAAGTTTCAAATGGCCATGAATATCAAATCATATGTGTAGATATTAATATGTTTGAATCATGGCATTCTGTACAATTAAATTGAAAATTCAAGACTCATATTGACAGTATTTTAACTTACAAAAGAAGAGTACATTATTTGTAATTATTACATACATTCTGTCAGAATAAAATGATTCATGCTTTCAATATCCGACAGTTTCCTTGACCAAAAGGTGTAATGTTATACTAGTTGGCATTCCATTTCCAAATATGTAACTCCACACTTTTCTTGTATAGATAATCTCAATGTCTTGTGCCGTCCTAATCAATGTTAATTCAACATGGACCAGAAATGATAGTTCAAATAAAACTCAAAAATGGATTAACGATTCATACAAATCATCAAAAGATCTATTGAGTGGGAATGAATGGTACTGACATCAAGCATTTTGTGGAGAATATGAGTACCGGATACCCACACGGCCTCCATATTCTACTAGAGATAGGAGGTGGGTCGGATCCATATATTATGTAATAGAGTAGGACTTGGTCATAATATTGTCTTATGTTCTATGGCATGGCCTAGAGTCCCGATTGAGTACTACCATGTAATAAATTAGAAAGCTGATGTCGCATCTGGCTAAGTTTTTCTCTTTGTAACTCTGTCCCCCAACTTATATAAGGTGGGCAGGGAGCCCTCTAGGGGGCAGGATGACAGAGATATTCACAACTCGATCGTCAGAACAATATACACCCGACGGATACAATTCCCAAACAGAAGTAAGATATTACCTCTCATTGAGAGGGCCTGAACATGTCTAAATCTTTGTCTTCCGTATCCATCCACTTTTAGGTCTCGTGCGCTACCCCTTTTATTATCGCCGAATTCCAATTTCGACACATTTCATGCTCTTAATCAAGCTGCAAGTGCGATGCTTTAGTTTAGCTACTCATTTACGTGCAGCACATGTACTTCCGTTAATATGCTTAAAATGATATGTTCCTATCCTTCTTTTTTTACCTTTTTTAATACAAATAAGCGGGAGCGCTGCAACCATGCAATGCGACACGGTGGTTATACACTGCTGGACAACCGATCTTTGCTCATCAACAAAAATAGTAAATATCTCGAATCTCTTACCAATCGGTACTAAAGATGGATTTTTAATCCCGGTTATTTCAACCGGGACTAAAGATGCATCTTTAATTTCGAATTGTTAGTCCCGGTTGCATACCCGAGACTAAAAAGATTGCAAATCGGGACTAAAAATGGGTTCCCCAGCAGTGATACAAGCATATACTTCGTTTCGATCATAAATATTTATTGTGTTGACTTTGACCATAAAATGTTTAAACAAATCATGTAAATATTATTTATTTTGTTGTAATTTGATTTGGTTTATCACTGAAGTTACCTTAAATGTGACTTATATTTTGTTTATATTTGCACTATTTTCTTCCTTTAATTTTTACTTAAAAAGCTAGAGCGCTGCAATCATGTAATGCGGCGTGGTAGTTGTACTAGTGATGTTGTTGACTTTGATCCTAAAATGTTTAAACAAATCATGTAAATATTATTTATTTGGTTGTAACTTAGTTTATTATTAAAGTTATATTAAGTGTTACTTGTATTTTTTTATATTTACACTTATTTTTTTAAGTAAAACGAACTATCAAACTTGATATGGTGAAATTCAACAGAACGTCCTCTCGTGAGAAGGGGATCGAATACTGTACATCATGGGTTAGATCATCCATATCCAAAACTCAATAGAGGATGGAGAATAAACACTTTAATTTTGACAAATTGACCCTTTGGGAAAACTTATTTTAGAAATAAATCGTACCAAAAACTAATTTAAAAAATAAGTCGTGGCCTCAGCGTCAACCAGATCTAGGCTATAACGTCTCAGCACCACTACCGTTGACGCTGAGATCTTGTCCAACGTGACACAAATTTGTCAGGTCAAGAGAGCTTAGTGGCATGTGTGCTGGCACTGACCTCCGCATTGTCCAAAAGCTGGGGTGGGCTGAAAGATACACTACAAAGAGGATAAAATTTTGGATACTCGTGACACGTTTTTCAAACTGCTAAACGGTACGTTTCGTGTAAAAATTTTCTATATGAAAGTTATTCTAAGATATCAGATAAATTCATTTTTCAAGTTTGTAATAATTAAAACTCAATTAATCATACGTTAAGGTCATCTCGTTTTACGTGAAATATTTAATCTTCATCTTCATCTTCAGGAGATTCAAACATCACCTAAGACAATATGCAATCCAGCCTAGAGTGCCACCAACAATGAATGTGATTCCTATATTAACTGGCATAAACCACCTGCATGATAAAAGGCTTCTGTTAGTCCAGTTGAGTTACCCAGCAAACAGAAACTGATCTTCTATGCTCTACCCAGATACCAGAAGTGTGATCTGAATGGAAACAAATATTTTCTTCCCCTCTCTAATCCCTAAACCCCAGTGTAAAACCTTGGACTACTCCCCTAAGTTTGGCAATGAAATACAGGTGGAGAAACGATACATGCAAAACTCCCAAGTCAAAATTTCTACATGCATTACTAAATAATACACGTGGTGATCTTCTAGTATACTACTACTTCCAGGTTAATAATACTTGTCATTTTGAACAAGAACACGGTCTCAAAAAAAATATTTGACCGCTATTTTTACTTATAATATATATAAAATATCAACAAATATATAATTTTATTAAAGTATTTTTTAAAACTAACCTATATATATGATCTTTATATTTCTAAGACAAATATTTTATAAATTATTTATAGTCAAAAATTTTAAAGTTTGACTTTATTCTTGTCCAAAACGACAAGGATTATCAGACCTATTATTATCGGAGAGGAAGTATTGTACTACTGATCGCCCGATGTGTCATAAAAAAAGATCCGCCCGATGTGTGTGCAAGCATTGACTTCTGCTACTTGAGCAAGCAAGTGATGCTGCGTCTGGTGAACTAGTGAACTACGGCTGATAAGAATGGAAAAGTGAATGAAGCAACTAATAATAATTTATAGAAAAAAAACTTTATACATATGCTATTAGCGGCTAAAAAACCAATGCTGAAAAATCAACTAGTATGAGAAAAGAAAACCCCAAAGTTTACTTAGTTACTAAGTTAAGTTCAAAATTTAACTTTTGATTGTGGTTGATAAATTAACAAGGAAGATGAAAGGCAAAGTTGATCGACTTCAGGCCAATGGGTCATACAGAAAGTGGCAAATAAAAAGAAGTCCCCTTTCTGACTTTACCTTTGCATTTGAATGCTAGTTCGAACTACGAAGTGCTGTCCTTTTTTCCTCCATAGATTGGTCTTGGATTCCCTGAGCTTTACTATCATATCAGCGTTCATCCGATCACCGGATGTTCAGATCAATTTTCTGCACCTTCAAAACATATACTCCAGTTTCATCAGTCTGATAGCATGTCATTCACAGGCTCACAGCATATAGAACTACAAGCTACTCTTTCCAGCAAAAACACATTGAAGTCTAAAATTTCAAGTAGAAGACCATCATCACAGATTTTAAGCACTAAAGAATTTGTTTCAGCATAACCTACACTATCATCACAGACTTCCTTCCCTGATCAAACTATATGAGATGTTTTGATAGTGAAGAAGATTAATATGACTATCCAACCTCACAGCATTGTATGTTAGTGGGTGTGCTTAAATAATTAGAAAACATGAACGATATACTGTCAGAATTCATGATCGGATTGGATATTCAGATTAACCGGCTCACAGCATATAGAAATACAATTAAGTTTAAAATTTCCAGTACAAGACTGTAAACAGCTAGACTTAAAGCACTAGAACAAAGAAGAACTTGTTTTGGCATAACATACAGTATCACAGATTTTAAGAGCACCAAGCTATCTCAGATGTTTCACAGATACCCTTTACTCAATTCCTGCCATCCCTTCCTCTAAAAACAATCGCCGCCATCCCAAGCATTTAAAAGCACATAAACATATCACTTCTTGTTACTAAGAGATATGTTAAAGAGCACTATTAACAATCGATTACATAGGGATGCATGGAAATGTATGCCAGATAAATGACACTGTTTAGTAATTGCTTGGAGGATTTTCTAGATCATGCGTTTCGGTTGGGGAAGTGGTCAGAAGCGATCTCTTCGAGCTTCCATGATCATAGCTGAGCACGGCTGCACAGGAGATGACAATTGAAGTCACCCAACACACGATCTTCAATGATTTGGCCATCCCAGGGACATGAAAGCTGGAGAACAAGATCACGATGCCAATTGAGAGCATGATACTGACAGTGATGACGGACTTGTTTGTGAGAGGCATCTTCAACTTCTTGAAACTGTCCCAAATGTGAACCTTACGTCTCTCTTTGTCACCAAGCATCCTGAATTTCTCCTCGATATCATTTATGTAACGCAGTCGGATATCGTCAGGTACCTTAAATTCCTGGAAGTAGGCCTGCTGGAAGTACTCAGGTACGTCTAGTTTGTCAACTATGTTCATAAAGTCCTGAATATATCTCTCCTCCATATCTTGCAGGGCCTTTGTCTTCTTCGCTGCCCACTTATCAGCCATCGTCTCGATCCAAAACTGTTGTGTTCTCTCCCAAGCCCGGATCTTGAGTTGCATTTCGTGGTTACGCATCCCGAATTTCTCCTCTACTTTATTCCTGAACTGAAGTAGGGTATTTTCATGTAATATATAATCCGTGAGGCAGTACTCGTGGATGTGCTCAGGTATGCCTTTCCTGGCATAACCAGGCTTGATAAATTGTTGCTTGAACCTCTCTTCCATATCTTGTAGGGCTTGTGTTTTCTTCTTCGCCGCCGCCGCTTCGATCCAAAACTTCTCTGCTTCTTTCCGAGCCTGGACCTTGAGCTCCCCCTTGTGATCAAGTATCCCGGAATTTCCCTTGAAAACGGCAGTTATGAACTTGAGCCGGAGATTGTCAGGCACCTTGTAGTTATTGCAGTGTTGCTCCTGGAGATCCAGCCTAATGTGCTCAGGTAGGTCATAACACTTGAGAATTCTTGCAGTCTGTTGGTTGAATTTGTACTCCAAATCTTGTAAGGCCTGCGCCTTCAACTTGTTGTAATCCTCCGAAATGTAACCCTTAGGTGGTTCCTCTTCGTCATCAGGCATCGTCCTGAATTTAATCTCCACATCATTTATGTAACGCAGCCGCATATCATCAGGTACCTTGTATTTCTGGAAGTAGGCCTGTTGAAAGTAGTCAGGTATGTCTATTCTGTCAAATATGTTCAGGAAACGCTGAACATATCTCTTCTCCAGATCTTGCAAGGCCTGAAGCTTCTTTGCTGCCCACTTATCGGCCATTGTCTTGATCCGAAACTGCTGTGATTCCTCCCAAGCTCGGACCCGGAGTTGTGTTTCGTGATTACATATCCCGAATTTCTCCTCTACATGATTTTTAAACCTTAGCTCCTCTTCATCTAACTTGATTTCCCTGATGTAGGCCTCTTTGATGCGCTCAGGTATGCCTTCTATGTCAAAAGCATGCTTAAGAAGTAATTGCTTGTACCACTCTTCCATGTCTTGTAGGGCTTGCGCCTTCTTCGCCGTCGCCGCCGTCTCTATCCAAAACTTCTCTGCTTCTTTGCGAGCCTGGACCTTGAGCTCCCCCTCGTGATCAAGCATCCCGGGATTCCCCTCAAAAACGGCATTTATGAACTTGAGCCGGAGATCGTCAGGCACCTTGTAGTCATTGCGGTGTTGCTCCTGGAGATCCAGCCTGATGTGCTCCGGTAGTTCGTAACAAGTGAGAATCCTTGCAGTCTGTTGGTTGAATTTCTCCTCCAGATCTTGTAGTGCCTGAGCCTTCTCCAGCGGCCACTTGTCAACCACCATCTCCGCCGCCGTAACTCGCTCAAGATTTTTCGAGTCGGCGAAGATGCGATGGGAAGCTGTGCCGATGTCAAGACTGCGTTAAATTGGAAGGGGATGGAACCCCAGAGGGAAAACGGAGACGGAAACGAACCTGATCTTCGCTGCTCTTGCGCGGTTGCTCCCCGAATCCGAGTCGACGACGGCGCTGCCGAGATCGGTCGCAAGGGGGAACTCTTGCTTGTTGTGGCGCATGTGGGTGATGGTTGGCGGCAGCAGCGGTGGAGTTGCCCATGGCCGCCACGCTGCCAGAGGCCGCGGCGATGGCTGTGCGGCCGTCGACGGAGCCCACGGCCGTGGCAGTGGCCCCGCCCGAGCACGTGGCGGCGCAGACGTCGCGGAGGCGGAAGTGGAAGCTGTCGCGCTCGACGGCATCGGCGCGGGAGAAGAGGAACGGCGCCGCGGTGGCGAGGAGGTCACGAACAGCGGTGCGGTGGTGTCCCGCAGCGTCGCGTCCCCGAACACCCGACGCAGCGACGACCACTCCGCGGATCCTCGCCGGAACAGCGCCGCCACCCACCCCCGCCCGCCCGTCCGCCGCCGCGCCACCCGCCCTTCCCGAGGCTCGCCACCACGAACGACAGCGCCTCCGCCGCCGTGTATCCGCCGCGTCAACCTACCCCCGTTCAGCAGCGGCTAGTATTATTGTGCACCTGACATAGGAGGAGTCGCCGGAGCGGATGGGGAGGAGGAGGAGCGGCATCATCGTCGGAGTCGCCAGAGCGGCATCATCTTGCCGCCGGCGGCTGGACCACGGGGCGAAGGCGTGGGTGCCTGGCTGCGGCGGACGGGCTCCTCGCGATGGAGAAGGAGGCGGAGCGGCGGCGGGACCTCGGGGGCGCCGGCGGCCGGGCTCCTCGCGGCGGCGACAAGGCCGCTGGAGGGATGCAGCGGAGGGGAGAGACTGACAGGTAGGGGGGTTCCTAATCAGCGCGTGCGCGCGAGGAGGGCAGCCGGCGCGCACTGCACAACGCACGCCGAGGTCCGCGCCAGCTATATAGCAGGCCAAATGGGCGGCCCGGCCCGGCCCATTAAGGCACAGGGCCGCTGGTGGCACGACTCGCTAAGGCACGGCGCGTTAGGCATGGCAACTGTAGACAAGGCCTCAGCCCAAGCACGGCCCAAGGAGGTGCTGGGCCGGGCCGGGCAAGCACGGCTACTGTTGTGGCACGTGGGCTGGTAGCCAGCCCACCAGCACACATGGCCCATAAAATTTTGAAATTTGAGAAAAAAAATATAATATGAAAAAAATGGATAAAGATTGGACAAATGTGAGAAAAAATTGAAAATATATCATAAAATATACGGTAAAAATAAGATAAAATGTAGAAAAAAAATAAAAAATATGAGAAATATAAGGGAAAATTAGAAAATTGTAGGGAAAATAAATGGGCTAGCTGGGCCGTGCTCGTGCTGGCCCGTCGACAAACGTGCCGTGCCGTGCCGTGCCGGCCCATGGGCTAAGGTGCTGGCCCAAACACGACACGGGCAAATGGGCCGTGTCGGCACGGCCCATAGGCCGACGTGTCGTGCCGTGCCTGGGTCTCATCGTTTGTCCTACGGTTTATAAGCAATGTTAAAACTAGAATTTTAAAACTTAATTTTAAAGTTAATTTTGATATTTCTCAACATAGTTTCTTTTCAGCTTTGACTTTTAAGTCGTCTAGGACACATATACAAAAGTTTTACTCATAAACTATTTTTTAATCACTAATAAACCGTTACGGTTTATAATCAACCATAAGCAACCTATAGGAACCTCAATCCTCAAAATTTTCTTCCGTAGGGTCTAGCTTATGGACTAGCCTATCATATATGTAACACTTAAAAAAAGAAACATACAGGTAGTTTAGACTGTTCAGGTAGTTTAGACTGTGTTTGGATGTATGGGTTGGGAACCCATACCTTCCGACATGCAAATGAATATAACGGTTTAGCATATAATTAATTGTGTATTAGCTAAAAAAATAGAAAAATGAATTACTGTAATTTTTTAAAACAACTTTTTTATAGAAAATTTTTATAAAAAATATTCTGTTTAGTAGTTTGAGAAACGTACGCGTAAAAAACGAAGGAGGAAAGAACACAGCCAGTCTTCTCCTGACTGAAAACCTCAAATTTCTGGGCAATAACACAACACAACAAAAATTCATTATTTTAATTGTGACGAAAAGCTGAAGTGTTTTGTCTTCCCCTAGTAACACTGCAACAAGACCACGCCTTGCTGCGCATGGACTGAAACTTCTGTTTTTTGTTTTTCTTTTCAAAAAGAAGAAAAAGAAACTTGTGCTCTTTGTTCTGCTACATTCGAGCCGAAATGACATAATGGCACATAAAAAGCTCATTAATGTATAACGTTTTAGTGTATGGCCGGTCAGGAGTAGAAGGGACATTTCGCCTCTGCCCTCCGTGCTGGCACAGCGTGCCACCTAAGCAAAAATGACAAGAAAAAAGAGCAAAAGCACTTTCTTTTCGATGGCAAAAATGTAAAAGCAAAACTACTCCAATCAGCAGGAAGCAGAGGAGGCCCGAGAGAAAAGCTGATCGATCAGCAGCAGGGAGCGCACGGTCCCCAATACCAGGAAAAAGAAGCCGGAGCCTGCTGAGCCTGATCGGAGCCTGTTCACGTGAATTCAGTTTCACGTTGAATCGCTACGCGCACCCCAGCCTACCAGGAGGATTCCATATCTGCGCTAGGTGCACACGCAAGTGTACAAGATGTTTACGTTTCTGCTAGGTTTTCACAAATTCTTACCAGCGGATTTAGTATTTGATTTTCATGGAGGGTTTGAATTATGATGTACTGCTTCTAAATTGACACACAAAAATCTCATTATGACAAATAAAGATATGAGATGGCACATCTACCGAGAATTCGAATGAGAAGCTAGTATTATTGTGCACCTGACTATCAGCTGCGTGCAAGGTAATCAGAATCGAGATACTAGATTCTTTTTTGATTTTTAATATCATAGTATCAGGATACTATTAGATTTTTATAAAGTACATATATTTATATAAAATATATAATATGTTTATAAATTAAAGCATATAATATTGATTTTGATAAATTTCATTTGTTTTTATGTAAACTTGAGCAATCCACCTTGTTTTAAATAATATTTTGTTGGATCGTAGGATCATAAAATCGGATACTACCTAAGATTTCGTATGATCGTATAAAAATAAATTAATAATATCGAGATACTATAAAAATTAAGATACTATGTGGAATCGATATCGTTTCGGCTTGATAGGATCATAGTATCGTAAGATACTAGGATATGGATCGGGATACTGACAAACTTGGGTGCGTGCGCACATCCTAGGACACAAACGAAGTTGATGAGAGAGGAATTATTTAATAAAAAGGTACAAAATAAAAAAAAATCATGAGAGAGAGCCTAAAGGTTCTTATATGCTTCCTCTCGTCTCGTAATAAGTTCATTTCTAGCTCTTTTTATTTTCCTAAAATAAATTCATTTTTAGAGTAATCATTGTATCGGAGTTTGTAAAAGTAGAGAATAATTATATTGAAAATAAATAAATTGAGAAATAGTTACATTGAAACTTGATAAACTAGATTTATCCTAGTTTTTTTGGATTTTTATTGGTACGTGTGAGATGGGTAAAAAATAAACTTACTATGAGATATGAGACAGGTATAGTAGAAGTATTGAGATCATGTCAAGATGATCAAATTTCTGGAGGAATTGCTACATCCACATGCTCGTCGTACTAGGAGGTTTATTAGGAGATCAAAGCACTTCCTTGTTCACATAGGTTTATACCAGCAAATTAGAATTTATTTTCAGTGACAAAGTTTAAAATATGGTCCACCTCTTCTAATCGAGGTGTTGTAGTTTACTGTTAGCGGCTATTTGGCGAGCAGCGAATTGATCCCATTACGAGATTCTTTGGAGATTGACGTTTTGTTAGCTATAGCATAGAGTCCAATATACTAGTACAATCGAGTACACTAGGCTTCGACTTGTCCATTTGCCTTTGCTTTCACAAGGAGAAGACGAGAACGAGAGCCATTGCCATTTGTTAATAGGAAAAGAAGGAGAAAGTTACATGAGCCTATGGTACAGTATCTGGCTTGGATAGAGCCACTGCGTTGTAGGAGTACTCCTATATTTCGACTGTGATAAATGACATTGCACGCCAGCTTTCAAATTCAGGCAAATTTAACTATTTGCGCTCTTAAAATGCCACTTTTATTTTTTGATACTTGTCAAATGACATTTTTATAATTGTTTCTATAAAATTATCACTGAAGAGAGTTTTTCTTAACAATTTACATTTTTTTGCTAACGTGGCGTGCCAACTGGCACGGCTACAGTGTATGGGACAAATAAAATGTCCATTTTGTCCTTTTTATTGGCCCCATGTCAGCTCCTCCCCTCTCCTCTCTTCTATTTGTTTCTACCTACGTGGCATCGAGCTCCAAACAATACCCAAATCTCTTTTCAGCCAAAAAGCGAGCAAGCCCTATCCATCTATGGCCAACGACACCATCGCTGAATGAAGGTGGCGCTGGAGAAAGGGACACCAGCAAGGGGGAGATGTCATGTGGGATGAGGAGCAGTGCGCTGGCCACGACAGTGTCATCGAGGAACAGGAGGAGTCGTGACCTCCTTGGCGCCAACTTGGGTTATTGCCGCCGATGTCTTTAGTCCTGAGTAGTTGAATGTCAGCGTCAATATCTAAGTTTTGGGTCCAATTATGAGATAACTTTTATTGAGAGTCTATTCATAAAATAAGTTTTCTAGAAGAATCAAATTGTTAAAAATGTTGGCCTCACATGCTCTCCTCCCTCTTTCCGCCGATCATCTTCCTCTGTCCTCCTTCTCCCCTATCACTCTTGCCACGATCCGTTTGTGTAGTTGCCGTGGGGGAGCCCACCGACACAAGGAAGAGATGGAGCTTAGCGGTCATGGGAGAAGTAGGCAAGAGGACTCATCTGATATGGGCTGGCGGGAGGTGCTCGCCCAATGAGAGAGAAGAAGTGAGAAGGAGAAGAGAGAAAGGCAAGGGGAGAAAAGGGGAGGAGGTAACATGTAGGGTCAATATGGTGCGAAATAGACATTTTGCGTATCTTAGTTGGGATTGTTATGAATAACCCTCTCTTTAACGGTGGCATTTTTGTAGGAAAAAATAAAGTGGCGTTGAAGTCTGATATTTTTTAGTTGAGTGGTGATTTTTAAGAATGGCAAATACTAGTTAAATTTTCCTCAAATTTATGAACATGTTCTTTCAAACGTCCTCTATTTTTGAATTTCGAGGACATGTTCATAATTTTTCAGTTTATACTAGTACTAGTAGTAGTACTAGCTACTCATGGGTCCTCTCCTCACCTGGTCATTGTGAGTTTGTGATGGCATGACAGGGTGAAATACGTGCGTGCGTCATGGCACCGATGACAGGGTGCATAGCAAACTTTTCCCTTTTTCTTCGAGGGATTTCCGTTGACTGAGTTGAGACGGACGGCTACTTTTTTTCATAGTAGAAACGTAACCTTATCGTGCTAAAGAAAAAGGACGGGGGAAACGCCGTTGCCGGTCGCGGGTTGCGGCTGCGTGCCGGTTGGTGTCCCGCCGCCGGAAACCGAGGCACGCAACGCAGAACGGCAGGATGCAAGCTGGCCTTTTTTTTTATGAAAGCTACTGGCATAGGAGCATCATACATATACATATACTAGCTTGCTGTCTGGCACATGTACAATTCACGGCTTCATCAAAGTAGCTAAAGTAGCTGGGAGAGAACTACAGTATTACTTACTCGAAGCCTGTTTGGCATAGCTCTAGGTCCAACTCTATTTTCTCTAGAGCTAAAGTTTAACCAAATAGTTTTAGCTCTATTTAATATGGAAGCGAAGTTAAATGAGTGCTTTCGTAAAATGAACTAGAGAGGTAAAACTGGGTTTAGACTGCTTCATAATTTTACTCAAGACTTAACTCGTAGAACTAAATTTAAGAGTTGAATCTCTACCAAACAGGTCCTTCGTTTGGTTGGGCGGGGCCCTGGGAACAAAGGCACTTTGAACTTTGAAGAAGCACCGTTTGCAGGACATGGTTGAAGTAGTAAGAGCAAGCACAATAGCACGGCTATAAGACAACTATAAAAATACATGTGAAAGAGAAAAGATAGGAGAGAGAATAAAAGTGGGCTACAGATCCATAACCAGCTACAACATTTTGTGTGTATGAGAGATGGGGCTAGATATTAATAGTGTAGTATGACAGATCCATAACCAGCTTTGTATTTTATTATCGATATTTTACTTTGGATTATCCTTTAACCAATATTTTTTCTTTGGACCATGAAATATTGCCTTCATTTTATTTTGGATCACCCGACTTTCTTTTCAAGCATACAAACGATTTCGAGTACTACAGATCCTACTTGTCAATTAACTCTCACAACTATATGTTAGATCATTTTTTTGAAATATGACAAGTTGGATATAGATAGATAAAAGAGTTGAGGGTGTTCCGAAGTATTACAAAGATAAAAATAACTAGTCCAAAGTAAAAATATTGGTTAAATGGTAGCCCAAAGTAAAACCTTGGTAATAAAAGGTGACCCAAAGTGAAATTTACTCTTTATTTTTCACATATCCTACACATACTAATACAAAATAAAAAAATGTAACATACCCAAAATTTGAATTTCAAATTTTGCACCTAAAAATGTCGAGGATATTTTTCCTAAATAGGAATACTAGAATTTTTCAACTAAAGACCTAGGTGAGTCTAATATGACCAGTTTTAATATATAAATTTGTGACTAATTTAAAACCTTTTACTTGATAGCTCAAAGGAATAAAACTAAAACATAGTGTGTGCATGTATTTGCATAATGTGTTGTTGAGACTTGAGTCTTTTTGCTTGTTTTTGGATTTTATTAGCATTGCATAATAGGACTTATGAGCATTAATTGAAAATTTGAAACAAGTATTTAATATATATATATATATATATATATATATATATATATATATATATATAAGAATGTATATACATGTAAAATATGAAGTTGAGTAACTAAAAGTATAAGTCATGCTCAACAACTTCATGTCAGGTCAAGAATCATCTAAATATAATTTTACAATCATTTAATTATATTTTATAATAGGAAATATATATGTAAAGATAAGCTTAGTGAATTTTTAAAAATAATTGGTGTAAGATAAAACCATGGAAAAATTCATGTGGATCCTATTCAATGGATTATACTCACTGAAAATTTGGCATAATTTTATCTTTACATCTAGATCCTCAATTAAACTGGTTAAAGAAATAAAAATCTGATTTAATTCTAAACCCTAATCGGCAAAAATCATACCTCATCCAAAAGTGCATTAAATTTTATGGAAGTGTATATGGAACATAATTTATTCAAATACTAGCTTATTTATCATGAATTAATATATTTTTTTCCAGAATTTATTTCACTAATTTTGATCCCCTAAAAATTCAAACTAATTTCAGCCAGGCCCATTTTTCTTAATTTTTCTGAGAATAAAATATAAGGAATTTTTGAGTGCAACCAAGGAAAATGGAAACTAAGAATTTATATTTACCTTCATAAAAATCCACATTAATTTATCATGCACACAAATTAAATTGTGGAATTACAAAGAAGAGGGAAAGAAATAAATAGGAAAAACATTTGTAAATTGTGTACACGGTAGCTCACCAAGGATTCTACCCATCCCTCTCACCCTATCTCTGTTGCACCGCCCTGGGACCCACATGGAAGTCCCTCCAGCTCGGCCAGCCCCTGTCCATCGTCCCTCACCGCCGCTCAACTCAGAGACAGAGACGAGAGAGTGAGAGACCGGGAGGTCAAAGGCGCTCGACGCGTGGACTCGACGTGGCGACGCCTGACTCCTCCCTTTTCTTCTCCCAACCGCGTTGCCCGACTTCAGTCGTCATTCCAGAGCCGACCAAACCGAGGGAGAGAAACCCTAGCCTCTCCGTCGCACTCATCTCCGCCGCCGGCCGCGAAGAAGACGACAGCCGCCGTCACCGACGAGCCGCGGTCATCTCCATCTCTTTCCCGTTCCATACTCCTCTCTCCATGCCGAGCAAATTCCCTTTTTACACCCTTCCGTTTCGTGCAGCCAATCGTCGGGAACGCCGTCGTGCCCACGGGGGTTCCGGAGCGAGCACCGAGCTCCGCCGCCATGATGTCGTCGCTGTTCCGGCTGCCATGGACCACCGCGAGCCAAGCCATCGCGCCACTAATCTCCCCTTGAAGTTCTCTCCAAAACCCCTAAAGAATTCCGGAGGATCGTCCACCAACGAGGGAGATCGGCGTCCTCTTCTCCAACTCCGGCCGCCTTGCTCCATCTCCGATTGCATCCACTCCGGTGAGTTGCAGACCAATTCCTCGCGCATGTAGCTTCTTGGTGGACTCCCTAACCCTGTACGCACCTTGCCTTGCAAGCCTATTGGCCGGTTTGTTCTACCGTCGTCGCCCCGGAGTTTTTCACCGCCGCCGCCTGATTTCTTCATCGCCGCCACCTTACCGGTGCTCTTCTGTCTCGGCAGGTCATTCGGTGAGTGTCCTAGTGTTCCATAAACATATATGCATGCATCAAAGACGCTCAATTCGAGCCCGACCTATCTTGCGCCTGCAGCCAGGAAACCGCTGCCGCTCGCATCGTCACCGGCGTCGATTCCGACCACCACCGGAAATGAGACCACTGCCGACGGGTTCGCAAGGATGTCCTATGCATTTCTCCTTTTGGTTGCACCGGCCGAAGAGCCGCCGTTCGCCACCGACGCCGTCCACAAGCTCGCCTGTGCCGCCTCCATCCTGCGTCTGATGCTGCTGCTGCTGTTGCCGCTACTATTATTTCTCCACAGAGCCAATGACAGGTGGGCCCCTTTGTCTAAACTCTGGAAAAGTATAAAGAAAATGCCTAAAACAATATTAGTTGAACTGAAAATTGTGCAAGCTTGTAAAATCAGTGGAAAACTTATTTTAACTCGATTTAGGGTGAACCAAATTTCAGCAGATTCATTTAAATATTCTCTACACTTGTATGAATTAAAATATGGCAATTTTTATAATGGAGATAACTCCAAAATTTAAAATAGAGAGTAAATTTCATTTTACGTAATCCAATCTCTTAAATACGTAACGAATTCATCCTAGATCCAAATCATATGAACTAGAGTTTGCTAGCATCACGAAATGATGGATTTTATTTCTGTAACTTTTGATCTATAGAAATGGGTATATATATATATATATATATAATATCTCCCAATTTGTATCGCATATATATGACCATAATTAACATAAACCCTTCCAAAATTTATATAGGATTAATTATAAATTTAAATTAAATGGTTTCAGTTTTCTTAGACCAATGGTTTTATGATCTTAATTACCATGAATTAGAATGTAAACCATACAGTACTAGAACACATCTAGAATTTGTGTATAGTAAATTATTAGCATAATATACATTATGATTTGTAAAATATGTTGGGAATCCATTCAAGCACTAGAAATTATGAACTCAAATTTATTAAACTTAGAAAGTTACTCACTTATTTACTATAAACCAAAATTTAAGACATAATTAGTCATGTCTAGTATAGAATTATAAAACTCATACCTCATAAATTCTAAACGATAAAATAGAAAATATTTCACCATAATTCATGAATAATCAATACTTAATCACTGTAGTGAATTTATGCATATTAGAAGCATTTTGGATTTCTGTATGATTTGATGTTTATACGTTATCGTTATTTCATATAGTGAACGACATCGCTTTCGATGAGAAGTTTGGGTTTTGTTGCTAACCGTGAAGGAGATTCTAACTAAGGCAAGTGCCATCCTCCGTTGAACACTTTGATCCTATGTTTTTATTGGGCAAACGTTTTCTATTGCAAAATTGCATACGTTAGATAGTTATGTTTGGAAAAATTATTTGAAAACAATGGGATGGTAGTTATGACCTATTTGTTGCATAATCCACCTTGAGATTTGTTATCCTTGATGTTTGTAACCTTAGAATGGTTTAGAGTACTCCTCATGTGCTCAACTGGGCTTATAATTGCTAGTTATAATGTCATATGCTTAGCCATGCCTAGTGAGATTATTTTAAACATTGTGATCACCTTATATATTTGAAAATGGGCAATTTATGACTTCTTGACAGAGGTGAAGCCTCTGGTTATTTGCAAAATAAAATGGAGTTAAACATATTTCTAGACTTGGGCGACGAGTGGTGTACATATGGTAGTAGTTGTGCACCGATAGGGGGAGCGTTCGCCTGAGTCGATTAAGGACCGAACTCTATGTTACCAACTAAGTATACAGTACTGCCACATGTGTTAGTATGGGATGACCTTAGCTTATTAAGTTGTTTAGTGTTTAGCCTTGCATATTGGTAGGCCGGAGTAGAATGAATTAGTCTGAGCGATGATTCATAGGAACTACCCATGTGTGTGTTGATTATATTGCTAGCAACAAGACTAGCTGGGTGTGTTATGTGAGGGGACGGATGGTCCGCCTCACAGCATGGGCGTCTAAGTCTGTCCAATTCAATGGTATATTGCCTCGTGGGGGAACGGATGTGTTCGCTGCCACGGCGTTAGGTTTAAGGCGTGGGCTTGCCACCTAACGATTCTGGGTCATTCCCAGGATGGATTCACACTTGCCGTCGCTGATGCAAGGCTAGACACTAAGCAATGTAACGGCTAAGTTGTGACCTCTAGTCCGCACTCAAATTGTAGAGTGTGGGGTGCTAGGCCGGCACCGAACCAACTAGAGTATAGCCTCCGGACTTGTATCACATCATGTGGATTTGTACGAACTCTGCAGAGTTAAAACTAACCGATTAGCCGTGCTCGCGGTCATGAGCGACTTGGAGAAATAGCATGAGTGTAATTTTTATTCTTTCTAAAACACTTTATAAAAATGGTTGAGGATGGAAAAATGATGATGATTTTGATTATAATGATGACTTGCTACCAGGGAAGGTGCAAGTGTGATGATTATGATTTGTGATGGTGTTAAGAAGGAGAAATGAGGATTTTGATGCTAAACTTATTTATGTGATCACCATGCTTTACTTTATATACTTATCTTACAAATACTTTACAAAGTTACCGTTTTGTGAAATGTTGTGTACCAACTTAGCTTTATGCAAATGAACCTATAAATAGCCGTTCTTTGATAATTAGAGCTTGCATATTTGTAGGATTGTATTGCCTTGCCAGTACATTAACATAGTTAATGTACTGACACTTGTTCGACTGGAATATCCATTTTGCAGGTTAGTTGAGTGCTACGGGTTCCGTTGATCTCCTCAGGACGGTTCATTAGGGGTTTACCCCTAGTCGGATTGCTTATGGGTCTTGGGTAAATAAGCTTCCGTACGAACCTTTAATTATAGGCCATTCGGCCATATATATATTTTAGACTTAGATTCTAAGTTATTTGTTTATTAGTAGTCATTCATGAATATCATTTGCTTTGATGAAAGTGTCTAGGTTTGTTCTAGCTTATAGAACTATCTAGACATGAGTATGGATGTTGAACAAACGAGATGTTGTAGAGCTTAGCAAATTGTCAAGTCTCCTGGGATGTGTAACACATCTGGTCGCTGCCTTCGTGTGGTTTGACGGGCACGTCTCAGGCTGAAGTTGACTGGCACGCTAAGTCCCAGCAATGTCTCTTTTGCTTAATATTCGGCACTACGTTATTTATATTGAATGGTGATTAGTTGTGATCATGGGGCACATTGAGACTTGAGTGGCTATAATACGTGTATGGATCCCACTCTTCCAAAATCATGTGGTGATCACAAATGACACCGGACAATATAAGTTTCGGGTGCCTGACAAAAAACTATAATACTCTCACTTTATCAAATCACAATACAATTATTCTTCACCTTATCTACTCCAAATGCATTTATTCCACACTTTTATAAATTTCTATTCAATGATTATAAAAAATTATTTTGGGATAAATGGGAGGAGTCAAAACTAAAATGTATTTTGAAACAGAGGAAGTACTGAATAAGAGGATTCTCTTAATAAATAAGATGGGTTCCCCAGCAGTGATACAAGCGTATACTTCGTCTCGATCATAAATATTTATTGTGTTGACTTTGACCATAAAATGTTTAAACAAATCATGTAAATATTATTTATTTTGTTGTAATTTGATTTGGTTTATCACTGAAGTTACCTTAAATGTGACTTATATTTTTTTTATATTTGCACTATTTTTTCCTTTAATTTTAACTTAAAAAAGCTAGAGCGCTGCAATCACGTAATGCGGCGTGGTAGTTGTACTAGTGATGTTGTTGACTTTGATCATAAAATGTTTAAACAAATCATGTAAATATTATTTATTTGGTTGTAACTTAGTTTTTTATTAAAGTTATATTAAGTGTTACTTGTATTTCTTATATTTACACTTATTTTTTAAGTAAAACGAACGATCAAACTTGATACGGTGAAATTCAACAGAACGTCCTCTCGTGAGAAGGGGATGAATACTGTACATCATGGGTTATATCATCCATATCCAAAACTCAATAAAGGGTGGGGAATAAACACTATAATTTTGACGAATTGACCCTTGGAGAAAACTTATTTTAGAAATAAATCGTACCAAAAACTAATTTAAAAAATGAGTCGTGGCCTCAGCGCCAACCAGATCTAGGCTATAACGTCTCAGCATCACTACCGTTGGCGCTGAGATCTTGTTCAACATGACACAAATTTGTTAGGTCAGGAGAGCTTAGTGACGTGTTCTGGCACTGACCTCCGCATTGTCCAAAAGCTGGAGTGGGCTGAAAGATACACTACAAACAAAGGGATAAAATTTTGGATACTCGTGGCACGTTTTTTAAACTGTTAAACGATACATTTTGTGCAAAAACTTTTTATATAAAAGTTGTTGTAAAATATCAGATAAATTCATTTTTCAAGTTTGTAATAATTAAAACTCAATTAATCACACGTTAAGGTCATCTCGTTTTACGTGAAACAATTAGGGTGAGTTCTTCACCCTACTTTCCCAACTCACATCTCTTTTTCCACGCGCACGTTTTTCAAACTGCTAAACGGTATGTATTTGACAAAAAGTTTCTATACGAAAGTTACTTTAAAAAATTATATTAATCTATTTTTCAAAAAAATTAATAAATATTTAATTAATCATGTGCTAATGAATCGCTTCGTTTTTCGTGCGAAGAAAATTTCTTCCCAACACTCCCAAACGAACACACCCTTAATCTTCATCTTTATCTTCATCTTCAGAAGATTCAAACACCACCTAAGACAATATGCAATCCAGCCTAGAGTGCCACCAACAATGAATGTGATTCCTATATTAACTGGCATAAACCACCTGCATGATAAAAGGCTTCTGTCAGTCCAGTTGAGTTACCCAGCAAACAGAAACTGATCTTCTATGCTCTACCCAGATACCAGAAGTGTGATCTGAATGGAAACAAATATTTTCTTCCCCTCTCTAATCCCTAAACCCCAGTGTAAAACCTTGGACTACTCCCCTAAGTTTGGCAATGAAATACAGGTGGAGAAACGATACATGCAAAACTCCCAAGTCAAAATTTCTACATGCATTACTAAATAATACACGTGGTGATCTTCTAGTATACTACTACTTCCAGGTTAATAATACTTGTCATTTTGAACAAGAACACGGTCTCAAAAAAAATATTTGACCGCTATTTTTACTTATAATATATATAAAATATCAACAAATATATAATTTTATTAAAGTATTTTTTAAAACTAACCTATATATATGATCTTTATATTTCTAAGACAAATATTTTATAAATTATTTATAGTCAAAAATTTTAAAGTTTGACTTTATTCTTGTCCAAAACGACAAGGATTATCAGACCTATTATTATCGGAGAGGAAGTATTGTACTACTGATCGCCCGATGTGTCATAAAAAAAGATCCGCCCGATGTGTGTGCAAGCATTGACTTCTGCTACTTGAGCAAGCAAGTGATGCTGCGTCTGGTGAACTAGTGAACTACGGCTGATAAGAATGGAAAAGTGAATGAAGCAACTAATAATAATTTATAGAAAAAAAACTTTATACATATGCTATTAGCGGCTAAAAAACCAATGCTGAAAAATCAACTAGTATGAGAAAAGAAAACCCCAAAGTTTACTTAGTTACTAAGTTAAGTTCAAAATTTAACTTTTGATTGTGGTTGATAAATTAACAAGGAAGATGAAAGGCAAAGTTGATCGACTTCAGGCCAATGGGTCATACAGAAAGTGGCAAATAAAAAGAAGTCCCCTTTCTGACTTTACCTTTGCATTTGAATGCTAGTTCGAACTACGAAGTGCTGTCCTTTTTTCCTCCATAGATTGGTCTTGGATTCCCTGAGCTTTACTATCATATCAGCGTTCATCCGATCACCGGATGTTCAGATCAATTTTCTGCACCTTCAAAACATATACTCCAGTTTCATCAGTCTGATAGCATGTCATTCACAGGCTCACAGCATATAGAACTACAAGCTACTCTTTCCAGCAAAAACATATTGAAGTCTAAAATTTCAAGTAGAAGACCATCATCACAGATTTTAAGCACTAAAGAATTTGTTTCAGCATAACCTACACTATCATCACAGACTTCCTTCCCTGATCAAACTATATGAGACGTTTTGATAGTGAAGAAGTTAATATGACTATCCAACCTCACAGCATTGTATGTTACTGGGTGTGCTTAAATAATTAGAAAACATGAACGATATACTATCAGAATTCATGATCAGGTTGGATATTCAGATTAACAGGCTCACAGCATATAGAAATACAATTAAGTTTAAAATTTCTAGTACAAGACTGTAAACAGCTAGACTTAAAGCACTAGAACAAAGAAGAACTTGTCTTGGCATAACATACAGTGTTTTGGCATAACATACAGTATCACAGATTTTAAGAGCACCAAGCTATCTCAGATGTTTCACAGATACCCTTTATTCAATTCCTGCCATCCCTTCCTCTAAAAACAATCGCCGCCATCCCAAGCATTTAAAAGCACATAAACATATCACTTCTTATTACTAAGAGATATGTTAAAGAGCACTATTAACAATCGATTACATAGGGATGCATGGAAATGTATGCCAGACAAATGACACTGTTTAGTAATTGATTGGAGGATTTTCTAGATCATGCGTTTCGGTTGGGGAAGTGGTCAGAAGCGATCTCTTCGAGCTTCCATGATCATAGCTGAGCACGGCTGCACAGGAGATGACAATTGAAGTCACCCAACACACGATCTTCAATGATTTGGCCATCCCAGGGACATGAAAGCTGGAGAACAAGATCACGATGCCAATCGAGAGCATGATACTGACAGTGATGACGGACTTGTTTGTGAGAGGCATCTTCAACTTCTTGAAACTGTCCCAAATGTGAACCTTACGTCTCTCTTTGTCACCAAGCATCCTGAATTTCTCCTCAATATCATTTATGTAACGCAGTCGGATATTGTCAGGTACCTTAAATTCCTGGAAGTAGGCCTGCTGGAAGTACTCAGGTACGTCTAGTTTGTCAACTATGTTCATAAAATCCTGAATATATCTCTCCTCCATATCTTGCAGGGCCTTTGTCTTCTTCGCTGCCCACTTATCAGCCATCGTCTCGATCCGAAACTGTTGTGTTTTCTCCCAAGCCCGGATCTTGAGTTGCGTTTCGTGGTTACGCATCCCGAATTTCTTCTCTACTTTATTCCTGAACTGAAGTAGGGTATCTTCATGTAACTTACAATCCGTGAGTAAGTACTCGTGGATGTGCTCAGGTATGCCTTTCCTGGCATAACCAGGCTTGATAAATTGTTGCTTGAACCTCTCTTCCATATCTTGTAGGGCTTGTGTTTTCTTCTTCGCCGCCGCCGCTTCGATCCAAAACTTCTCTGCTTCTCTTCTAAGATTGAATACCGTGCTCGGGCCGGCCCAGCATAGCATGGCCCATTTTGCCAACTATAGCGCCCGCCTAGCCACTAATTACGGTAATTAGTCTAATTACTGTAATTAGCGGCAATTATGGTAATTAGTTTTTTAAATATATATATATATATAATTTAGTTAATAGTTTTAAAAATACAGTTGAAAGTTTTAAATTTTAGTTAGAAGTTTTCAAATTTTGAGTTGAAAATTTTCAAATTTGTTATGAAAATTTTGAAATTGTGAGTTGAAAGTTTTTGACATTCGAGTTGAGAAGTTTTAAAATTTTGAGTTGAAAGTTTAAAATTTTGACTTGAAAGTTTTTAAAATTTGAGTTGAAAATTTTAAATTTTGAGTTGAAAGTTTCAAATTTTGCAATGATAGTTTTTAATTTTTGACTTTTATCTTAATATTTAAATACTTTCAACTCATATTTAAAAAATTTTATCTTCAAATTCAAAATGTTCAACTCAAATTTAAAAACTTTCATCTCAAATTTTTAAAACTTTCAACTCAAATTTAAAACTTTCAACTAAAATTGAAGATGAAAGATTCAATTTCTAAACTAAAAAAATCATGAAAATATCAGTGAAAAAAATAGCAAAAAAAGAAAAAAAAAGACGAGGGGGTGCAAACGCGCCAGCTCGCTTGGCGTGCGCACCAGCAAGCAAGCTAGCGCTTTTGCACCAAGTTGTTTTTCCCAACAAGAGGGTTCCATCCATGTCGTTTTTCATGTTCACATGTCACGTGTGAAAAAGTGATAAATAGTTAAAAAAATATTTTTAAAAAAATAAAAGCAAATCTAAAAGAGGTTTTTAAATAATTAATAAATTTAATAGTGATAAATAGTTAATTTTTTCTCGGTTGGTTGTTTTCATCGTAGAGTTTGGAGATATTTCTACTATTCCTCATCCTCTATACGGTTTGGATTACTAGGTCTTTTTTTTAAAAGTAAATAAATAAGAGGGAGATTCTCTAACGTTGTGAAATATAATTGTCTTTGTTCCTCGATGAGCCGTCCATCTCAAACCAACCGTCAGCTTTATCAACTTATCTCTTTGTTCTCAAGATAATTTTTATCTCCTCGTATAGCTATGGCGATGGACAATACTATACTCTACTAGTATAGTATGCAGTCATACACCTCAGTGTCTCACTATAGATCCAAGTTGCTGCAGAGGATTTATTTTATTTTCTCCGTTTCATGTTATAAGTTATTTGATTCTTTTCTTAGTCAAAATTCTTTAAGTTTGATTAAGTATGTAGAAAAATATACTAATATTTTCAATACAAAACAAATATATTATCAAAATATATTCAATCTTAAATTTGATGAAACTAATTTTGTATTATAGATATTGCTAATTTTTTTATAAACTTAATCAAACCTAAAGAACTTTAACTTAAAAAAGTCAAACGACTTATAATATGAAACAGAGAGAGTATCCTGCTTGTTTGTGGTACTGTTTGGTCCAAAAGGAGACTATTTGGTCCCACCGTTAGTACTGGTAGTGGTGCTATCCAATGCAAAAAAAATCTAACTTTCTATCTCAAATTAGAAAACTTTCAATTCAAAATTAAAAATTTTCATCTCAAATTGGAGAAATTTTAATTTCAGTCTAAAAACTTCCATCTCAAGTCACAAAACTTTCATCTCAAATTTGAAAACTTTCAATTCAAATCTAAGAACTTTCATCTCAAAATCACAGAACTTTCATTTGAAGATCTAAAGCTTCCATCTCAAAATCACAGAACTTCCATTTGAAGATCTAAAACTTTCATCTCAAATCATAAATACTTTCAATTCAAAGTCGAAAATTTTCATCTTAAAAACCACGAAACTTTCAATTTAAACATCATCTAGACACTCAAATTCATCTTCCTCTTTGACTTCAACCATTGTCGCCTTACCTGGTCGCCGCAGCCATGTCCGGTGTGTCTTGCTGTTGCTCTAAGGCAGCCACATCGCCGTCTTCCTAGGTGCCGCAGCCCCAAGGGCTAGGGTGGGACGACACCACATGGTCGGAGGAGCTTGGGGTGGTCAGCATTAGACAAGAGCTAAGGGAAAACAAGAAGGATGGAGGACAGGCGGTGCCGGAGACAAAGGACATGGCCAGATGCTGGCAGTGTGGAGGAAGCGACCGCAACGAAGAGAGAAGTCGAAGGGGAGAAGAAGATTGGGGAACAAGAAGAACGGATGGGGTTCAATCTCCTTTCGGTGTCCACGTTATGTGTTAACATGAGTAGGGATGCTAATGAGCCGAAATCGTTCGTCGGGGGCGCATATATGCGAATTAGGATTTCTAATCCCAACATGTCAAACTGGAGACAATACAAAAGGAGAAGGACCAGCAAACCAGACAAGGATAAAAATCAAAAAAAGAAACAGGGAGATAGGAACACGAATTGCTGCTTCACTGTTCCTATGGTTTTGCCACTTGTATTTTCACTTACAAATCAAATTGACCAAAAAATTTGGGACACGTAAATAATCATGTGCCCAATCTTTTCTTTTTGTGTGTGTGAGGACCTATGCCCAGTCTATTCTCCTTTAATTTTCATTATCTAAAAAAATACTACTTCAATTTCTATACATGTGTGGACTGTGGACGTGTGGTGCACATGGACAAGCCTAAGTTCAGCTCTTTCGAGAGGCCTCTTTACATGCTATCCGTGAGCTGAATCATTGCAGCTAAACCAATATTACCACAAATTTGGTTCTTACTTTCATCCTCAACCTCAAGACAGGATGGACATGAATATCGTCGACCACGTCGTGAGTGCAATGGCAGCAATCAGGTAAGTCCACAGAAAGATCACCGAGCATTCCTCTTGACCAACATCAAACAGTTGGGCCATGGTTCCTGGATCAGATCACACATACAAGAGGCATGGTTAGGTGATCAAGATCTCTTGGAAGCAGAGACACATACTTCAGAAATCAAAATGAAATTGCACTGGATTCGGGGGCTACCTATGTTCATTGCAGGTGGCAGCGCGAACTGCATCATTAGCACGTAGCGGTACAATGGATCGCGTGGCAAGAATCCAACCCCATATGCAGCATGAACCACCGCCATCCCGATGAGTGGCAGGATCACGTAGCGGATGCAGATGATCGTGATGATCACCGTACGCTTCAGCACCGACTTCCGTAGCCCTGCATGCATATTCAGAAAAAGTTCAGAAAACTCACAAGATGATGGCAGCTAATTTCCAGAGCGTTAGTTCACGAGTAATTAACAGTTTAACACCTACCTTGTGTCAGATTCCCGCCTAGGATGAGGGTGATGCAAGGAATCGTGCCATTGCTGAAGTACAAACGAACCGTGAGTAAGGCTGAAGAAACACTTGAACTATGTTGTTGCAGAAATGGAGAAACCTAACATGTAAATGCTCACTCACCCCATTAGTTGGAGGGACTCCTGGATAACTCTCAGAGGGGCACCATCGCCGATGACAAGAGATTTCAACCATGGGACTAGGCCAACAACAAATCCAAGTATCTGAAACAACAACACAAAGACAACTTTAGTCCAATCAGTTGACACTGCCAATATGAGCAATGAGAATTGATATCAACTTGATGTGATAAAAATGGTGTAACTGGTTTTGGCAGAAAAATACCGCAGATACAGTTGGTGGTGCCATCAGTTCCTCGACAACCTGGTGGACGGTTTCCTTCAGGTTTGTCCAGAATCCTCCTTTGTTAGCAATCTCGCTCTCGCAAGTCAGAAGTGGAGCTTCCTGCATTTCTGACAAAATCAGTTTTCTCTGAAGATTTGCATGGAACGAACTAGACATGGGTGCACTGGACTGACCATTACTCGACTTACCATTTGGTTCTCTTCATTGTGTTCAGGAGCCAGTTTAGCTGACACCGGAAGAGCCGACTCCTCATCGTCATAAGCAGTTTCACCGTTTACTTTTACTTGATCGTCACCTTGTGCAGGATGCTCTTCATCGCTGTCAGCTGGGCACTGGATGCTTTTGGACTGCATCTTGTGGTACATTTTGCCTGCCTTCTGCATGAGGCTGTATGTATGTGTCCATATGAACAAGCCACCAAGCTGCAGATACAGAGTGTACGGTCAATTCTGTTATTCAACCGAATACAAAAAGTCTCGATCATTCAGTGAATGCGAGATGCAGAAATTTTTTTGCTTACAGCCATGGATAATGATGAGTAGGAGAGCCCACGAGAGCGGCAAAGGCTCCGGTGTTTGCCGAACGGGTTGCCGTCTTCGTCACAGACTGCAGGAACAATGATCAAGAGCAAGTTGCCGAGATTTCCTGCATTTTTTTTGGGTCAGTTCAAACACTGTAAATTTGTATCTCCGGAGTATGAAAAAAAAAGATGCAATCCGGATAGGAAACTGAACCTGCTGAACAGAAGGCAATGATCATTCCTTGGAAATGTTGTGGTGGTTTCAAGATCTTACATGCAATCCAGCCTAGAGTGCCACCAACAATGAATGTGATTCCTATATTAACTGGCATAAACCACCTGCATGATAAAAGGCTTCTGTTAGTCCAGTTGAGTTACCCTGTAAACAGAAACTGAAACTAGATCTTCTATGCTCTACCCAGATACCAGAAGTGTGATCTGAATGGAAACAAATATTTTCTTCCCCTCTCCAATCCCTAAACCCAGTGTAAAACTTTGGACTACTCCCCTAAGGGCATGTACAATGATCATTAATAGTGATCTCTTAGCGATGTTAATTAGGAATACTTGTTGACATGGAAGAAAGAGAAAGAGGAGAGACAAAACATCGTTGCTATAGGTAACAACGGCTTAACAACGACTCTTAGCCTCTATAATATGGAAACATGGTTGCATGAGGGTAAAAAAATAGAAAGAACAGCAATATAAGGAATATTTTTTGAGTTAATGGTTAGAGCATTTATCGTCTCAACTATTGTAAAGACTGGTCTCTAAATAATCTTGTATTGTTTAAGAGACGATACTCATCTCTACTATTGAATATGCTTTAAGTTTGGCAATGAAATACAGGTGGAGAAACTCTTCCCTCCAGTGATTTGTCTAAAAAAAAGTTGACTTATGTTAAGTTGTTTAGTATTCTAAAAAGTACTACTTGTCATTTCAAACATGAATTCTTTTAAAATTCAGAAGAGTTCACACTTCAAAAAATTCAGAAAAGTCTGACCGAGCTGCTCTGTAGTAACCGCATTATATATATAAAGTATAAACTCACCAAGAAATGACGTCAGAAAGCGTGACCGTCTTTGCCAGGCTAGCGAACATCAGAGATGGGGTGAAGACAGTGAAAACAACCTGTTATAAATCTCAATAGGATTAGCCAGAGACAATACCAAATTAATTTGCAGTGAACAGTGATGTGCTAACGAGAGCTCACTTTGTTCATATCCCTTAGAGCGCTTGATGTTAGAATCTTGCTGTAACCAGAAGCGAGAAAAGCTCCTATAACACCTATCAGTAGGACCTGGACGATTGGCATAGAAGCCACCAGAAGCAATGACAAGAAACCCATATTTTCTGGTAATGTTGGATTAAACTCTCCTTTCTGGAATTGTTTCAGGTCTTCTGATTATCCCTTAGGAGATGATTCAGAGTTCTTCAGGGTTCGTGCAGCCTGCTAAGATAATCGATCAACAACAAAATGAAGCGTTTAGATTTCTGAGTCACACACATTAGTTGTTTTCTATCTTTAAAGAAAAAAATTACCATTCGTAAAAAAATATCTTAAGTATCAATATTTTACACTAAAATTTTAGTATCTCGAGGTACCTAATATCTAGAGATATCATATTTTTACACTAAAAAAATACGATATCTCTCGTTATCTTTTCAAGTATGAAAAAATTGTCAGAAAAAAGAGTAGCACACACTAGCTTAGGGGAAGTGTATGATATAAAAAATTCGAATTGAATACTACTGCTACAGTTATTAATATTCCTTTTTTTTTCTCCTACTTTCTAGCATGTATTAGTTAATTTGAAAAGGACATATCCACATTGCTTTCACTGTTCTTGGTCATCATCTCCTACAAGAGGTGAAAGACGTGAAGCTCGAGCACACCTAATATACTGAACAAGTTAATGTTGCTGGGCACAACACCTCCTTTTACGGAATGATTGCAAGGCAAAAATAAAAGGGAAACTTAAATATCAAAGAATATTGTTGTCCGCTGATGAGGCATGAGGCATAGAACTAAGGGCATGTTTGGATGGGGCTAATTTTTTGTCTCATGTCACATCGAATGTTTGTACACTAATTAGAATTATTAAACGTAGACTAAAAATAAAACCCATTTCATAACCTTAGACTAATTTGCGAGACGAATCTAATAAGCCTAATTAATCTATGATTAGCCGATGTGATGTTACAGTAAACATGTGCTAATTATGGATTAGTTAGGCTTAAAAAATTTGTCTCGTGAATTAGCACTCATTTATGCAATTAGTTTTATTATTGGTCTATGTTTAATACTCTTAATTAGTACTTAAACATCCGATGTGACAGGGACTAAAAATAAGTCCCTGGATCCAAACGCCACCTAATTTTTTTTTATTCTTAGCAAGCGATAGAAGGGCATAGAACTTAGAAGTTTCTTTATACTTCTTTCATGAGAAGTAATGAGTTCAATATATACAGAAACCATTTTAGCAGGAACCTAGCTAAGTGTAATCTGTCAAATTAGCACTTTGGCATATTTATAAGAACAATGACAAGTTCAAAAAAGAAAAAAGAACACATGCATTCATGTAAACAAGAAAAAGAAAAAAATGCTAATGCAAAGCCAGCCGTTAATTACGGTCCTAATCTGACAGAGCAGTTACCAGAAACTGCATCCTCAGTACTCGTAGCTGGCAACATCATGCGGCTCAAAACAGCCAGCTCATTACCTCAAGCTGCTCGACAGGAAGCAAAGTTTCGAGAACTAACTGCAAAACTACGAAGCACAACAAATCAACGAGGCATAACGAGAAAGAAAGAGAACACAAAAAGCGCACACACACAAAAAAATAAGCATAACTAGATAGCTTCCTCCAAAGAAGCAGGACAGAAATCCCTGACGCATGGATTTTTGACATGCTGGAACCAAGATCACAGACGAACCGAAGAAGCCCTTGTTTTGATCGATCTTGTCGGGACTGGTCCGACGAAACATGCTCCAGACGATCTCCATGGCAATCGGAGCTAGCTTCGTTTGTAGCGTCTCCCAAAATTAAGGGACAAGGAAAGAGAGGACAAACACATGAAGGAAACACAAGTCAGAAACAGAAGCTGACCTGAATGGCGCGCAGCCGGTGGATTGCGGTTGGGTGATGGAATCAATCGATCGACCTGAACTGCATTATTATTATTATTATTATTTGGGAAGGAAGCCTTAGCCGGCGATAGCTTTATATACGTAGGAGAGCGAGTGGAGAGGTAGCAGAGAGAGAGGGTTCAAACACGCAGCCGCGGCTGCTGCGAGAGGGAGAAGATGACGCCTACACCGCATCCACCCCGGGAGCCAGCCAGCCAACTCAGCCAGCATCCGTCCTTGTCATCTCTCTCTATCTCTCTCTCTCCCAGTCGTCATCAGTGATCGATCGTCTTTGCCGCTGCATGTTGCAAATGCTGCTGCTATTTCCTTCCTGATTCCGCGCGCCCTGTCGCTACACACGAGCCATGATTGATTTGACGAGAAAATGCAAGCAGCCACCCTTAAAGTTCTTTATAATACCTCCTCTCTTATCTCTCTATTGACCACGCATGTTCCTATCGATCGGTATATCCGTTTTCTACCTTTTGGCTCCGTGGTGACGTGGAGGTCTCTGAATGGGATACTCTACTGCTGCTCTGATTATCCTTTCACTGTTTCACCGGGTACATTTGTCACCAGATTCATCTGATACGTAGGTCTATGCGGCGACGCGTTTAAGTTAGGACTTGATGATAATCCAGGGCGTTCAACGTAGAGAAATTGGACTCTGGACTCAAAAACTCGCCTTCAATCGAGAAAGAGATCAACTCAGACTGCTCTTGCCAACAACTTGTGTAACTCCTACTTGTCAGCCATATGCATGAATGCACGCTAATTGCGATGTTGATAGTTTCTAAGTAAAAAAAAATCTACTATAATTAATCTCTATTTTTCACATGCACGCACCTGGCGGATGCATGCCCGACCTGTTGACCACATGCGTTGATCGATCGATCGATCAATCATCCATCAGCAGCAAAGAGGACTCACTCTCCATCCATGCGCTGCTAGGCAGACACCTTCGAATTTACGCACAAGATTCACGCACGTTTTCACCTGGCAGATCGTCATCGATCGACGATGCCAATGTACTCCGTCCGATCCACTGCATTATAAATTTATAATCCCTTCAATTTCAAAGCTGTGCGGCTGTGCAGACAGCAGCTGCAGATTCCTCGGCCGCATATGCAGCAGCAAAACCTGTGGCCATCCGATCCCGTACGTCTCTCGGATCGGCACATTTCTGGAGGGGACGCACGAGACCATATATCGCGCGCAGTTGCAATAATGCACCAACAAGATCCAATGCGTGATAGATAAGGGGTTGGTTCAACAGGACAGAATCATCAACCACATGTGTACAGTAGGAGTACATGTATATGTTTAGGCTGTGTTCTTTTTAGCTGTTTTAGATGTTTGAAACGGCTAATGAGCCACGCGTAAAAAAAAAAACATAATCAGCATATAATTAATTAAGTATTAATATATAAAAAAATTGATGAATATATTTATTAGAATTTTTTAAACAATTTATATATAAAAAAATTTTACGTAAAATACACCATTTAACAGTTTGAAAAGTGTATTAACAAAAATAGCTAAATATATCATTTAACATTTTGAAAAACGTATTAACAAGAGTAGCTAAGCTACGACAGCTGAAAAGAACGCAGCCCCTTAGGCGTTTAGCCATTTAGGCAGAGGAAGAACCGGGCGGTCGCGGTCAAGTAGGGGACCAACAGCATTAGCAGCATGTGACGGCCGGACTACTCCGGTGAGCGATGGATCGCTGTAATGCTGTATCATGTGTACGACTAAACGATGTTGACACGATTGGACATGCGGATAGCAGTCGGCATGGCACTGCCCCAAAATCCAATCATTGGCTGCATATGCTCTGCCTTTGAGTCAGCCATGACGTACGCCGCGTGTTTTCAGCACCAGTGTTCCCCAAATTGGATTCGATATTGGTCCATGGGCCTCCAAGACCGATCCGGACCCTGCCAAATTTCAAGTTGATCGATCCGACCGGGCAGGGCAGCGTCGAGCAGGATGTTGCGACATGGCAGCCCGTTCCTCAGGAGAACCACATTTGAGGGAAAATAAGTTTACTTCAAGACTGGATCAAGTTAAATCGGATATAACACGTCCTTCAAACCCAATATAAATATAGTCCCAAAACGGTTTGAACGACAGTTTCGGCTAACGCATCACCCGCATCACCCATGTGACATATTAACTTTCTTCATTTGATGTGGCGTCTGCGTGGTGTTTACATGACATAACAATCAAATAAATAAGAAAAAATCTAAAAAATGCTATTGATAAGCGTCCAGTTCCAAAAAATGTCATCGACAAGTATGAGTTACATGAACTATCATCGTACAAGCGACTTTGTCCCAGAAATGTCATTGCCGTTAGGGTTTCGTTAGCAACTATCCGTTAAGTGTTATAGCATGAACAGTGCATTTAACGATACAGGATGTACGGAACCCTAATGGCGATGGTAATTTTGAGACAAAATCGCTTGTATGATGATATTTTATGGAACTCACACTCATTGATGGTATTTCTTAGATTTGGACATTTATCAATGATATTTCTTGGATTTTCTCAATAAATAAATATAGTGGAACCCACATGTCAGTCACAAAGAGAAAAAAAAGAAAAAACTATGGGCCTCCATATCATCCATTCCTTATTTCTTTCCTCTATCCCCTTGTCCAATCATTCATCCCGCATAGAGGGGCAGCAACAAGTGGGCTCCACGACGGCCTCGGCCAATCAATCCAAACGGTGTCGCCAGGCGATAGAGAGAAGCTGGTGCCCTGATAGCAGCCATGGTTGGCCAGCCCCTTCACCGCCATGGACAAAGAGAACGACGTTAGAGATGGTGCTTCTTGATATGGGCAAGCGTGGCGTTTTGCTACATGTGCGCCTCGGCATTGACGGCGGAGTTCTCTCTAGCTTGAAGGCAAGGCCTCTGCACCATGCCAAGGAGTTCGTCAAGTCAATCCGTCAGCACATCGGCTCCGAGTGCCACGTTGACGAGGCCACCTCCTCCTCTCCACCATTGCTTGGGCCGTCGGATCCACCAAACTTCACCTCACCAACACCAGCATCGCCTTAATGGCGCACATGTCGTCCATCATTCTCCTCGCCGACTACTCGCATCCACAGAAAAACAGATGTATACATTTATCCTTAGACAGTAACGCTAACTCAGCAATGTTGACTAGAGTCAACGAGCTGCTTTAGTTTAAATCGGAGACAATACTACCTTGAGACCTCGTTTACATTAGTTTTACAGCACAAGAGATGCGTTATATCTGGTTTTGCGGTTGAGGGACGCGATTAAAACTCAACCCTTAGATGAGGGACATCAAGTAAACTTCTTCCAATTCGAGGTCCGACGAAAGCACCTAGTCTGCTGCAGCCCAATTAGGCCCACATAACTAGGGGTTTGACTGACTCGCATTGCAAAATTGCAATAGCCTGTGTGGGCTGTGACTACTGAGCCGATTCTGTGTATCGATCGCACTGTGGGCCACCACAGTGACCGACCGAGTCATGGCCAACTTAGCCCAAGGTGGCAACTGGAAACAATTTACACCCTACTACTCGTACGAGGGGAGACGGAACAGCAAACCAGATAAGAACACGGAGACTCAGCTCAGCTGGAACAAAGGAACAAGATAAGAACACCAACTGCAGCTCTACTGTTCCTATGGTTCTGCTGCCACTTGTCCCTATCTCCTCTCTTTTTCAGTTTTCATCCTTTGGCCCCATGTCCCCCGTTCAACCACACTGTCACTTATCTCATTTGTACCTGAATATTCAGTATTGTGTCTACTAATGACACCGTGACTCGTGATCTCTGAATCCTCTCGTTACCAGTGTGCTGAGCCGAGTCGTACCATTACTTGGCTGCTAGTTCCAAGTGCATCTGCACTGGTGACTTGTGTAGCAGAGCTTTCATCTTCATCAACACAAAAAGCATGTTTGATTTGCAGCCACTCCTTGCAAAGTTTAACACGTCTAAGGTTACAAGTTTGTTCAAATTAGGTAGTAGCTGTTCTGTTATAGTGTAGTGTAGCAAATACTTCCTACTAGTAAGATAGGTCCCAAGCGTCAATAACTTGAAAAAAATGTGGCAATATTTCTTAGACTTGTCAAAGTTCGACAAAATTTTTGAGCACACGAATTTAGGCAAGGTTTACGACTTTTGTTGACAAATGGTGACAATAAACCGAACCAAACAAGCCCCAAGTCCCCAACTCTCTTCGTACCAGACGACAATAACACTGACCTTTCGAGCCCGCATGGGCATGTAGCATTGTAGCATTGCGCAGGCAGCCATCGTTGGCCGGAGATGGAGGCATCCCCATCGGAGCACGGCGGCCGCTGGCTCCCAACGCCGGCAGGACAGCAGAAAAGCTCGCACCCGTCCCCATCCCCACCTGGCGTCTTGCCGATTTGGCCTTGGTGGAATGATTGCCGTTTTGACCGATGGAGGCAACGTGCGACAGCATGACGGGCCACCAAACTCGAGTGTTGGCTTGACCTCTCCTGCTCCGTACCTGTACCTGATCGGAGAGGGAGCACTTTGGCCCATGAAAAGCCTACCACCATTCTGATGAAACTTATCCCTCCATCGGTTTGGTTTAGGTAAGTACACTCAGGCTGTGTTCGGCTCTCTGCACTCTCAGCGCGCTACAGTGATTTCCTCACGCGCACACTTTTCAAACTACTAAACGGTGTATTTTTTGCAAAAAGTTTCTATACAAAAGTTGCTTAAAAAAATCACATTAATTCATTTTTGAAAAAAAAATTAGCTAATACTTAATTAATCACGCGCTAATGGACCGTTTCGTTTTTCGACGGTATTGTTTTGGGAAAGCAGGGTGCCGAACAGACCCTCAGTACTCCTAGTAGGCATTCCTCCTGCACTTTATCCCGTCCTTTAGATGCACTTTGGGCTTGTAATCAACGTGACATGATTGCCGCTATCAAGATCGCGAATCTAGATAGCACAGTAGTATAAGCAGAGTGCCTGAAAGATAGAAAGAAACGTGCGGGATAGAACGCATATTGTCGCAACTTGGGTAGAGTGAGCGGCCGTTCTTGATGGGAGCCCTTGCTGTTGCTGGGGACGGCCGCGCACTCGTCACCCCCCCGGGCTCGCGTCGCTCGCGCGTCCGCTCCACCAATTACGAGAAAATACCCGAAAATTCTCGGCGTTCGCACGCACGGCGCGCGCGATGGCTCGGCGAGTGCGCGGGCGCGCGCGCTGGGGCCGCGAGGTAGTGAGGGTTTTAGGCCGCCGCGAGCACGTGTTGGCGCCCGGTACGCGCCATGGCGTGGCGTGCGCCAACCTTTACGGCACAGGAAAATGTATATAGGAGGTGTTCCAATGGACCTCCACAAATGTGCCATCTATCCTGTCCAGGATCAGCTAAAATAATGACACCGGTAGCCTCGTCTGTGTTTGGCCAGGAGCATAGAAACCATAGATAGAATTAATGATAGATTAGATCAAGATCGTGCATTGAACCTGGACAAGTTGCGTTGCTTTCTTCCTTGTAGAAAGTTGATCACAGCATGATGTATGGTGCAGAAACGACACCGATAGATCATAGATCGAGTTGATCACAGACGATCAGGATGGATCGAAGCCAGGCACAGCATTTCTTTTTCTTTTCCTCAAAGGTTGGTACGGTGGCGACGACTAATTAAATTGCCTACTATGTTATCCAGATCTTGCAGTACGTTCGTACTTGTGCTTTGACATGTATCCGACGTGGCTCATGACCCTACACATGGGTCTGGTCGGTCTCCTGCTATGCTACGTCCGCGAATACTGCTTTGTTTTTTTAGCGTTTGATCATGGGATAATCACACTTTTTCCGTAACTGCATTGCATGCACTTTCACGCTCATCGCCACGTCAGACTTTCTCCGCGACAACGTGAAGATTGGACAAAGCTAGCTACTACTGGTACCACCGTGGCATCGTGCTTTGCTTTAATTCTACCAGTAAATTAAGTAACAGCTGCAACATCCAACATAATTCTGGATCGATCAAGTCATCAAACGCCAGATTTAGGATGAAAAGGGACAAACGCACCAAAGCTGCTGTAGCAGCACAGGAGAATTCAGCTCCAAGCACACGTCTGTGACAAAAACCAAAAAAGAATTCCTAGAAGAATTGATGGACAGGACAGTGACACTTCACTCATGAGCTCATGAATTTAATTAATCACTAACCAGCACAAATCAGTTTCTCCTCACACTATAAAAATGCACCTCCAGCTCCTAACTCTTGCATTGCCTTCTCCATTTCTCACTTGTTCGTGTAGTAGTACACTGACCTAAACTGGCCCCTCGTCGGCGCAGTGGTTGCCAGTGCTCTCATCCTCACCTACCATGCGTCACTTGCTGCAGTCGTCGGAGCACCTGGCCGCCACGACGGCGACGGTGGCGTCCGGGGGCCGCGGTGTTCACACGGACACGTTCCTCATCCTCGCCGCCGTGCTCTGCTTCTTGCTCTGCGTCGTCGGGCTGGCGCTCGTGGCGCGGTGCTCGCGGCTGTGCAACCCGTCGTCGTTCGCCGTCGACGCGGAGGAGGCAATGCCCCCGCCGCCGTGCAAGGGGCTCAAGCGGAAGGCGCTGCAGTCGCTGCCGACCGTGTCGTTCGAGGCGGCGGAGGGAGGAGGAGCAGGGGAGGGGGAGGAGGAGGAGCGGCCGGAGTGCGCCATCTGCCTCGCCGAGTTCGCGCGCGGCGACGAGGTCCGCGTGCTCCCGCCGTGCGGCCACGGCTTCCACGCCGCCTGCGTCGACGTCTGGCTCGTGTCCAGCTCGACCTGCCCGTCCTGCCGCCGCGCCATCGTCCTCGTGGCGCCGTCGCCTGTCGCCGCCACCGAGCCTCCCCCGTGCTGCGCCGACGCGGCACAGGCCTCGTCACAGCCACAACTCACCGGCGCCAGCGAGCGCGGCGGCTGCCGGACGTCGTTGCCGTAGAGCGCCAGCTCGCTCGCTCGCGTGCATCATTTCGGCGACTTACTTGCCGTCCTTACCGATACGATTGTACATACACACACCTAGCAACGTGAATAGTAGATACGTGTTCCGAGAGATTTTCTTGTACTACGCAGCAATGCAACTGTAGTAGATCGAACTGCATATATGTGATCACATTGTGTTCTGTAAATACATGTACACATCTCTGTTAATTAGCCATCGTTTTCTCTTCTTTTTCAAGGATAATTAACCATCATTTTCTTCTTCCTTAGTACTCACGATGCTACACAGCTGGAGTAGTAATAGATATGTGACCAGTACGCTAAGCTTGGGATGGAAAAGGAGAAAAGGCATCAGATGTGTGTCGCTTTTCGTGGTCAAGTGGACGAGTGGAGCGATCATTCATGGCGGCCGCCGGTCACATCGTGGCCGGCATGGGGGCACTGCCTGCCGCCCGCCCCGCGGGGCTGAGATATTTTTATTTTCGCACGCGCACTGTTGTTCGTTCGATCGCCGTGATATATATGTACGGACGTCGTCGTGACCTGGTAAAACTCTCCCCCAGATATGCCGACTGCGTACAGCTCACGTACTTGCCGTACAGTTTGATTGCACCATCGCCAAGCTGCTCTCTCCTCTGGACGCATTCGGGATAGTACCGTGCCATTTACATGCTGATTATATCTGCGATTATGCACCAAACGCTGATTGATTCAGGCCAATGATCGATAGATATGTAGGTCCTGATTCGGAGAAATTCTAGTGGCTATAGTTTCTTCCAGGATCCATCTAGCTCTTAAATTGTTCAGGCTCTTATTCAGGTTATAATAGTCTTATAGTCTTTAGTTATATAGTATAGAAAATTATGGCGCGATCGTCCTTCTCGACTCAAATGACAACGACGACGACGCGGCGAAGCAAGAGGGCTGCGGAGGCTCAATCTGTATCTGGCCGGTATTGGTCCGAAGGCAACGATAACGACGGTGATGGAGACGGCTGCGCCAAGGATGCACGGCAGTGGCGGACATGGCATTGGAGCCCTAGCCCTTCAGCCCGAGCTTCTGCACTGCCGCTAGCTGGTCAGATATATGTCGTCGTAATTGCCGTGGGCCACTTGAGCACAGACATCGGGACGTTTGTGGGCACACACATCTTCATGGAGACGATGTCCCCCTTTCTTACGGCCCGTGTCTTAGGTCGACTTTCTGGGTAAAAACATGTTTCTAATGTCCGTAATAGCGACGACGATATTTTAGGTGTCACAACCTTTTTGAAGACATCTCATTGAAGGTTTTCTGTTGGTGCGATGTTTTTGTGATGGTGTTCCTGTCGGTTGGGTTCAATGGCAATGGTGATAGCATGATTTAGGTGAATGACTGATTTACAACTCAGTTACTCTACGATGTTATTTTCTGTTTTGGACGTCAATCATCTGTGATGATGGAAACGATATTCGATCGACATGGACCGGCTGCTAGTTTTGAAGTTTCTATCCTTTTTTGGTTGGAGAAAGATAAGTATTACATATTACTTATAAGCCAATGGTAGAAATAGCATACTCTGGCTAGTCATATATGAAAATCTCTATCTTTAACCTGGTATACTACATGGCTTTTTTTAATTAAACAGTAATTTTGTAATTCACATTCCTTCGTCCTAAATTCTCTATAATAATTGGCTGTTTCAAATAAAAGCCAGAATGAATTTCGTTATTAAAAGAATAGAATCTTAAAATAAATTAAAAATCAAAAACTGAAAAATTTTAGATTTTTTAATTCTCAACAGATGCTCGACTGTTTCTTAACATCTTGAGATCCCTCGAACAGAGCCGCGCCGAAGCACGAATAAACGAGTACTAATCATGTCCTGGTTCGTTGGTTTGTCATTATGATGGCATAGGGAAATCAGAGGCCCAGGCAGGCGTGGCCACCTTTTTTCACCTTTCACTTCGATTGCCACCTTTTTTTTTTTCATCTTTCAATTTGATTGCAGTTCTTTCAAGCCTATCTATCTACGCGGAAGAGAAATTCGGGCTACTCTCTAATCTCCGAATAGACGGCCACGATCAGGCTCATGATTTAAGCAGGAGCGATTAGAGTTGATGTGAGAGGTTTGATGCCTTCTTTTGATGTTTGCAGAGAGATGCTTTAGCCGTTCAGCTGCGTTTGGGGTTTAGCTGCTTCTGGCGGCCGGCCGGCAATTCTACTCTTTCCTCTTTCTTCGCCAACGCGGCCAAAACCAACAAATGCATGTGAATCGACGGTCGTGTAGCTTGAAACGTACACTCAACTCCATCTATCTTCAGTTAGACAAGTGTCAATGCACCGACATAGAACTTCCAAAGGCTGCCTTGTTTACACACATATGCGACAATTCAGATATTTTTTGCCCGGTGATTGTCTTCATTTGAGATTTACAGCTAGCTGTAAAATTTGGCTACCATTGTAGATTTCTCGCTGTATTTCGTATATAGATCTCAAGTTACTTTCAAGTTTAGCTGCATCCGGAACAGAAGTTCTAGAGGATTTTGATCCTTTTCAGAATAAACTTGCCTTTGTCAATAGTGTCGGCAAAGCAGCGGAAAAGTAGCGGAACTTCAGACTTTAATTTGTCTTGGCGAGATTGAATCTTTATGTAAAAACCACGTCCCGTTTTCTTGAACGGGCGACGGCCACGTCTTTGACGTAGCAACACCTTCATGAAGGCATCAGTTTTGAAGGCTCTGCTTTGTGGTGCTATTCTAGGCCCTGCAACCATCAGCCACACATAGCAGTAGTCTGTTTAAGTGGCGGATTCTAAAAATTTCATGAGCTTGGACAAGCCTATATAATTCAATTATCATTTTAGTGTGAGCATTTGCTTTAAAAATTTATGTTAAGTATGTTTGCTGCTGTGTTGTTGTTTCATACGCCCTATTGGTGGCTAAGCAAAGTAATTAGCAAGGTAATCAGTCATTAATTCTGTTGTAAACCAACGTGTCTGTTAGCAGATCATCGAATCCGTTCCCTGTTTCTCCCACAGCAGTAGAGGCGTGAGATAATGTAGAACACTCGTGTCATTTTTTTTGCCATCAAAAACATTGCAGAAGTAGACAATGAATACAAATGTATGATGGAGTTCTCTCTTCATTATAGATCTGATCTGAAGTACAAGTTAACCATAGATGTCTTACCCTGTCCCTGAATATATAGAGGTCTTATGAGAAAATAGATCTTATCTCTACTCTGGTTCGGATTGGCCCACAAGAAACATATCTTCTAGATTTGTTTCATAACACTTTCCCTTGGGTCTATCTGCGACCAACTCATGCCTCGTCAAAACTCCTACCAAGTCGGACTACACAGACTGAGACTATGTCGCCATGTTCCCGGCGTGGTGTCATCAAAGAAAGAGAGAAACAAAGAGACGCGAGGGAGGCGAGTGAGTTGGCCGATTCGGCCCAGCCGAATTAGGCACAACTCTAGTCTAGGGTTTCCATCAATTTTAGTCATTTTAATTACACGGTTTTCTCCTGTTTTAATTTTAGGGAGGCGGCGGCCCGAAGGGGCGGCCCGGCGGCGGCAACAACGGGCGGTGGCGGGATACCGACCCCCACCCCCTCCCCGGCGGCAGCCCTCGACTGTTTGAATGTTCTTAGTGTTCTTTGTGTTCTTGAATGTTCTTGGATTGGTCAGGGTGAAGGGGAGCTGCTCGGCTCGATGCATCGGCTTTGAAGCTGGCTTTTTTTATTCATGAAACTTCAAATGTGTCGGTTCTAAACTGACACCAGAACCGGCACCTATTTTTCCTTCACATCAGTGCTGTTTTTTAGGTGCCAGTTGAAAAATCCGGCATCCAGTATCTTTGTATGGTTCCTAACCGACACCTATTGTCTTTTCTGTAGCAGTGATACCAACCACACGCAACACCTCCGACAATAGTACACATAACACATGCAATCAAACAACAAATTTAATCAATCTGTTAGCAAGCATAAGGATAAATGCAAGCATGAGCATGTGTTGATGCATGAGATGATGATTGTGGTTTAATCCACGCATGTCTATTCGATTAACACATGCAAGTGTCATGTGTTTGTTGCATGCTCCTGGTAGCCGGGGATTTCCTCCTGTATGTTTTCCATCATGGCGCTGGCACGACGCGGCCGCCGGCCGGGGAGATCGCGCGAACGGCATGGGGGGTCACGAAGCCGCCCGTGCAAGTGCGGCTTGGATCGCGCGAAGGCGGTTGGACTCCATGCCGGCGTGCGAGGTGGCCAACACGAGCACGACGGCGGCTCAACCATCGGCTACGCTACACGTAATCATACAGGAAATACAAGAAAACAGAAGATCAATCTATGATTAGAAATTAATCTAATAACAACAACAGAGACGTGGAGGTGCGACACAGACGTTCGATATTAGATTTCCTGATGTACGTTTGCTGGCGTCGGCATTGTCCCAACGAACGGTGGCCAACACGAGCACGGCGGCTACTCAACCATCAGCTGCGCTACACGCAATCATACAGGAAAACAAAAGATCAATCTATGATTAGAAATTAATCTAATAACAACAACAGAGGTGTGAAGGTGCGACACAGCCGTTCGGCATTAGATTTCCTGATGTATGCTTGTTGGCGTCAGCATTGTCCCAACGGATGGTGGCCAACACGAGCACGGCGACGGCTCAACCATCGGCTGCGCTATACGCAATCATACAGGAAAACAGAAGATCAATCTATGATTAGAAATTAATCTAATAACAACAACAGAGGCGTGGAGGTGCGACACAGGCGTTTAACATCGGATTTCCTGAAGTACGCTTGCTAGCGTCGGCATCGTCCCAACGGACGGTGGCCAACACGAGCACGGCGGCGGCTCAACCATCAGCTGCGCTACACGCAATCATACTGGAAAACAGAAGATCAATCTATCATTAGAAATTAATCTAATAACAACAATAGATTAAAACAACAAACTGATGGTGCGGAGCTACTGATAATAGCAATAGAAGCGTGAGATGATGTAAAATACCCGCGTCCTTTTCTTTGCCCTGCGTCCTTTTATTTATCCTCGAAAACATTGTAGAAGTAGATAATGATACAAATGTAGGATAAAGCTCTCTCTTCAATTTTCCTTGTAGATCTGATCTAGAGTATAAGATTACTATAGATGTCTCATCCTGCCTCTGTATATATAGAGATCTTAAAAAAAGATAGATCTTATTTTACTCTGATTTAAATTGAACCACAAGAAACATATCTTCTAGATTTATTTCACAACAAATTCATTGACGAATTGTTGCATGTGCCTGGTGAAGTCCAGCCCGTTGCCTATGGTAGGCTCGGTGTTAGGCTCCCTTCCCAACGACATGTGTCATGTGATTGGCGTGTGGTTTCTAGATGTGCATTGTGGTATACAACCAACATCGACAGCCTTCTTTAGATGATAGTATTTCTTGTAACTTTTATCTCTCACTCTTAACAATGTTTGGACGACATTTTCTTTGGTCATCTCAAAAAAGCAGCGAAAAGGACAGCGACATCTTTATAGGCTTATGGTCCATCACTACGGCCTGGCCCAGCATAGCACACGATGGAACGGGTGCCCGGCTATCGGCTGGACTGGCCCAACTAGAGCCCACGAAAGGACGGCCCAAGAAGATCTCCACACCACGACACTGACAGGTGGGCCACTCTACTAGGGTTTAAGGCAGCGTTGCTGCGTTGACAAATCAACGCGGCCGGTTCGTCTCGTCCCCGAGAAAGGGGAAGGCCCCAGGCCTCACTACGTGGTCCATTTCCGGTCCAGTCTCCCACAACGCCGGAATCGAACCTTCTTCTTCTTCTTCTTCTTCTTCTTCTTCTCTCCTCTCCCCTGCTCGGCCTCGGCTTCGTGCCTTCGTCGTCTTCCCCTTCCCCTCCTTGCGGGCGGCCGATCCGTCCGTCGGAACGCCGGAAATGGGCGCGCGTGGGGGCGAGGCTGGGGCGGCGAGGGTGGCCAAGGGAGGAGGAGGAGGAACGGGAGCGGGAGGGATGAGGCTGTTCTCGCCCGAGTACTACGCGCTCTGCGCCGGCGGTGGGATGCTGGCCGCGGGTGCCACTCACCTCGTCATCACCCCGCTCGACGTCCTCAAGGTCAACATGCAGGTATGCTATGGCAGGAGACCGTGTGGCGGTGTGGCTGGTTGTCTGCTTTGCTCGATTGCAGAGGAGCGAGTTTTTATGTGTTGTAATTAGCACTTTCTAACTAGTGAGAGTTATAAGGATTAAACTGTAGCTGATGTTTTTTCCTATTAAATTAGCAATGTCAAATGCTCAATTGTACCATATCAACTATAGTCCTTTTAATGGAAGCATTGGAATCTGCCTTGTGTAATGAAAAATGCATTTCATAGGGTTTGAATACATAATCATTAGTAATTCATAAATGATCCACAGGGCACCTTCGGTTTATATAGTAACTACTTCCCGTTAATTGTTTTGGCAGGTGAATCCCATGAAGTATAATAGCATATTTTCGGGGCTGAACATTCTTGTAAAAGAAGAGGGAGCTTCATCGCTTTGGAGGGGTTGGGCAGGGAAATTCTTTGGCTATGGGTTTCAAGGTGGCTGCAAGTTTGGTCTTTACGAGTATTTCAAGAAGAAGTATTCTGATGTGCTAGTGGACAGAAATAAGAGCACCATATACTTTCTTAGCAGTGCCTCTGCTCAAATCATAGCCGACGTTGCCCTCTGCCCCTTTGAATCGGTGAAAGTCCGTGTGCAGACACAACCTATGTTTGCAAAAGGCTTGATTGATGGCTTTCCAAGGGTGTATGCCACTGAAGGCTTGTCTGGGTAAGCTTCCTTGAGTAAGATATTACATATTCTTAGCGTTGCTTGTTGGTTGGGGCACTATTGTATATCTGGAGATACCACTGCAATTCCTTTTACCTCTGAAGAAACTATGTTTTTTTTTGGTCTATTGCAGCTTTTACAGGGGCCTTTTACCACTCTGGGGACGGAATCTTCCATGTACGTAATACTTCTGTTTGTGCTAGATATGCTTGAGGTGCTTCTGGATCATTTGTAGTAATGTGTGACATAGTTACATGAGCTCATTTTGCATCTATAATATAATTCTGATTAAGTTATGATCTAAGCATGTTCTTTTGGGAAAATGTTTTCACACTTATGTAGTACAAAAATAGGTGCAACTGCACAAGCCACATCGATAGCAACAAGATTCTAGGAGTGAAGTACTTAATTGTAAGAGGCAAGAACTAATTGTATCTGTATGTGTAATTATGATGCTCATGATCTTGCGGGGATCATATTTCTTTCTGCTCAGTAAACTCTGAACTTTTAAATTCGCACATATGGCAACAAGTACATCTATCTGCTTATTCCAAAAGCTCCTTTTATCCTGTATTTGAAGTTTTGAAACCTTTGTGCAACTTTCGCTTAAGTGTGTCAATTCTCAGTTCATTAATGCATCTTATGGTTTCTAAATTATAAACATCTTGTCTGTTCATGTATATCTTATCCGCATTCATTCTTATTCATGCAGTTTCTATGCTAATGTTTTCAACATTTGAGCATACTGTGGACATCCTATATCAAAATGTCATTCAGAAGAAAAAGGAGGATTGTTCAACAATGCAGCAGCTTGGGGCGACTTGTCTGGCTGGCTACATCTCTGGTGCAGTTGGTACTGTTGTTTCCAATCCTGCAGATAACATCGTCTCATCACTGTACAACAAAAAGGCTAAAAATATCATACATGTAAGTATATGAGATTATGTGTATCCAGCTTAGAATATTTCAAACTCTCACCATCCCAATGATCTAATAGTTGCATCCTACTCTTTCAGGCTGTGAAAAGTATTGGGTTTCGTGGTTTGTTCACAAGAAGCCTACCTGTTCGAATCACTCTTGTTGGGCCTGTCATAACCATGCAATGGTTCTTCTATGATACAATTAAGATATTGACTGGATTGTAAGTATGCAGTGTAATTTCTCAATGATGTCCTTTTTTGTTTATTTATTTAACAGGCATGGTTTAAGGCGAGAAATGGCTTGATGAACCCTTCCGTTCACCACGCACTGGCATATCTGCACACTGGGTTTTCAATTGTATTTATGCTGATCCTTTTCTTAGGGTACATCAAGCTTGATTGCACACTAAAGTGACCATAGCATATTTCTTAATTATCTTGTAGAGAACATGCATAGGTAAAATAAAATCATAGCAGCGGCTATGCATAACAATACGAACTGTGTTTATATGAAGAAATGATTGTAGTGCAATAAAGATTATAGGCAGATGTTTTTTGTTTTCACTACATATGAACATTGTGTTTAGTTATGCACTAGTGGATTTATGGTGACAAAGAAAGCCATGTTCCCTTTCTACAAGTGGCATTTTAACGATGTCTTTAATGGTGTTTCAAACATATAGCGGATGCTAAAATTTTTCTGAAGGTCCCTTTTGTGAAAACTGTGAGCGGAGGCATGGTTATATGTATCCTTTCCCCTGTTGATAATCACAAGACAAATTCAGTCCTTCCATTTGTCGTTTGTACAACTGATACTTGTGTGTGGGCATTGTGGCACTTTCCTGGCTTGCTCTGATTCTACAGTTATATTTTAGCCATTGTCCATCAGCATTAAGTTTGACATGATGCCCTTGCATCTTGTATTGGTGTGGACTCCTGATAGATTTCTTCTGATGAGTTCCAATCTGTTTATTTCAGGCCAACGAGTGGAGGGCTTCCTCGTGAACTGGAAGAAGTTAACATATAATCTGACCAGTTTTACAAGCAGTTTTTGTTAGTACGTTTTCTTTTAATCACAGAGAAGTATCAGCAAATGATTTTGACCGACTATTGGAAAGTCTACAACTGATAGTTTCAGGAAGCAACCAACTGAGCCAAATACACCGCATACTATATGAACGGCATGTCTCACATTGTAATTGTATGCCCTACATCTTAGAGTAACCAATATAAGCTCCAGTAGATCAGCACTTCTCAAGGTACATTACTGTGTTGAGGATGCTTTGTACTAGTTCCATTTTGAAGATTGTTGTATGAGATCCCCCACTGTACATATTATCATCACGTTCTTGGTCAGTCGTATGCAGCTGTCATGGCAATACTTTTACATATATAGTCCTTGCTCATAAGTAACCTTGTTCAAAATTTCTGTACATTTTGAACTAAGATTTGTTCACTTACAGCAACAGTATCATGCTTCTTTCAGTGCTTGACATGAATACTTGCAACACAATAAACAGTGGTGGAATCTAATGCTTAGACATTCACATTTCCTCATTATAGTACAATACAATCACAGTGCAGGAATCAAGTATAAATTACAATCTTGAGCTTTCAAAATTCAAAATGCAATATAGAGAGAACCTGGCTTGAATATGATTTTCCTTTCTCTTCAGCAGCAGAGAAGCCCAGATGCAGCAATGCGGCATCTACTTGAGAGGGATCTTCACGTCCGGATTGCGCAACGGCTTGAGCCACATGTCGGCCATCACCCTCGACGACATGCTCCACAGCACGTCGTGCCCGCCCTTCCCGGCCGCCGCCGCCGTCCTCCCCTTCCTGCCGGCCTTGCCGAGCCCGTACGCCACGAGCCAGTGCATCGCCGTCAGCCGCTGCTTCTCGCCGTCCCAGACGTTACGCCGGTCGGCCGACTTCAGCCGGAGGCCGCCGACGTGCATGTTCGCCACCTTGAACCTCGGCTCGTCGTCGTCGTCGTTGCCGGCTGCTCTGACGGCCTGGATGATCACGATCGACGGCGCGCCGACCGCCTCGTACCGGCGCAGGGGATCCCTTAGCTGGGCAACTAGCAGCATGGTCACCGTGTCGGCGCCGATGCAGGCGAGCGCCCACTCCTCCGGTGGCACGGCGGCGTCGAGGGGGTGGCCGCTGCTCCGCTTCTCGTTGACCGGGGACACGTCGAACGGCGACTGATCGTCGGCCATGTCGGCCTGCACCTTGAGCGCCTTGACGGCCATAGCCTCGATCTTCTGCAGCGAGAACGCCAGGATCTCGTCGACGGTCACCGGCGTCTCCTGGGCGTTCCAGATGCCGGTGGCGATCCTCTCCTGGCGCCCGTCGCTCATCGCTGACGACATCGTCCGGAGCAGCGACACGGACTGGGCCGCGCTGGAGCTCGCGCCGAGCGCCGCGCTCCGCGCGCTGATGATCGCCGTCGCCATGCCCTCGAAGGCGATCTGCTCCGCCGTCTTGCCGACCACCTCGTCCGTCCCGATGAGCGCCGCGAGCTTCTCGAACAGGGTCTCGCACCCGCCGGCGCACAGCTGTTGGAACAGCTCGGCGCCGCCGCCGCGAAGCCTCTGGTCGCGGAGGATGAACGGCTTGGACAGCTGCATGGCGAGCTTGGGGAGCTCCTTCCTCTCCACGGGGATGTCGAACGGGTTGGTCGCAGCCAGGTAGCCGCCGTCCCGGGTCTGCACTATGGGGCCGAGCCCCTTGCCGAGGTCGGAGATGTAGCACGACGCGGCGGCGCCGGAGTCCCGCTTCGCGCCGGACTTGAGCGACGATACCGACTTGGCGAGGGCGCCCTTGCCGTCTCCTTGCTCCAGCATCTGCAAGAACTCCCTGGTCACCTCCTCCTCGTCGGTGTCCAGCCCCGCCGCGTCGTCCTCCTGCTGCTCCTCCGTCTTGGCGGCGGCCGGCGCGTCGCCGAGCATCATTGACTCGAGAGCCTTGATCTGGTTGGTGATCGCCTCCAGCTCGTTGATGCGCCACGCGTGCGCGCTGTCGTGCACGACCTCCTTGACCACCTCGTCGCCGGCGGCCGACGTGGGCGCCTCCTCCGCCGCCTTCTCCTCCCCCTCCTTGGCTTCTTCTTCCGCCTCGCCTTTCGCTTCAACGACGTTCTCTTCTTGCCCTTCCACTCCTTTGTCCACGACGTCGAACTCCGGGAACTCCGAGTCATCGGCTTTCTCCTCCGGCTCCGGCGGCTCTGGCTCCTTCTGCTCTTGCTTGACCTCGGCCAGCGACGGCAAACTGGGCTCGTCGAGCTTGAAGTCGTCAATGCCTCTCAAGTCCGGCGACGGCGAGCCCTTCGTTGGCGTCAGCATCGGCTCCGGCCGCGACACCTTCGGGCTCGTGATGCTGAAGGATAGCTTGCTCTGCTTCCGTGCAAACAAGGAAGAAGACGACGACGAGCTGGTCTTGGTTGCTCCTCCGGTCTGGTTGTACAGCCCGACGCCGCAGTCGTCCATGATCTGGAACGACAGCTTGACGACGAGCTCGCCGCCCTTCGCCTTCCCGGCGAGCGGCAACGCCATGTCCCATTGCCGGACACGCTCCCCTTGCTGGCTCTTGTCCGTTGATTCCTTCACGAGGAGGCTCAAGTCCACGGCGCTCCGGCCAAAGTCGAGCTCGGGGGCTTCCACGGCCACCGCCGACAGGAGGAACGGCCGGGGCTCGAACCTGAGCGGCTTGCCGGTGCCGGCGCCGCCGCTGCAGTAGAGGTGGCAGCGCACGAAGAGCGTCTCCTCGAAGTCGGCGGCACCCTGCTGCACGCGCGACGGCATGGTCTGCATGGCGCCGTCGCGCGTCTCCTTCTTGCGCACGGCGACGGCGAGGCGTAGCCCGTTCATGGACGGCGGCAGGCCCTGCGCCGCCACCACCTCGACAGAGAAGAGGCAGCCAAGCCGGTTCATGCCGATGTGCGACAGCGCGCGGATCGGCTTCCAGCTCCATATCCCCTTCTTCTCGCCCGCCGCAGCCGCCGCCGCCGCCTCGCCGCCCGGGGTCGTCACCGCCGCGAAGCTCTGGCTCTTGGACGGCGCGCGGCGTGCCCCCGCGTCGCCGTCGTCGTCGTCGTCGTCGTCATCGATCGCGTTCTTGTCCTGCTTAGGCCTCGAGCGGAACGGCGACAGGGACAGCCGTCGCGACCGCGGGCGCGACTCGGCCCGGACGACATCGGCGCCACCGCCATTGACCTCGGCGGCCGAGCGAGGCAGCGCGAGCGACGCGGTGCGGCGGTTGGTGTGCGCCTGGTACAGCGTGTGGCTGAGCGCGTCGAGCTCCTGGAGGATCTGGTTACTGCTCTTGCCGTCGTCCGCCATGGCTGCTGCTGCTCCGACCTCGCCGGCAACTCACCACTACATTTACTAGTACTAGTAGGTAGCAAGCAAAGCAAAGGGAGAAGCAGATAAGAGGAGGAGATGGCGAGGGCGAAGTGTATGGCGAGGGAAGGGAGGGCGCTGATGGCGCCATGTCGCCATGAACGGTGACAGTTTTGGCGGGATTTGGAATGAGGAGGAGAGGAGACGAACCACTTTGTGAATTGTGAGGCCTTCTCTCTTCTTCAATTCTGTGGTGTCCCTGCGGCCGTTGGTTTGGCGCCAAGAAGGTTCTTGCCTCTTGGTACGGAATAACACAACGGATAATTCCATCCCCTGTGGACAACACACCGGAGCTCTAAAATCAACCAAATTTGAGAAATAATTCAGAAATAATTAGTGGCTGTTATGTAATAATCGACGTGGCTCGCCAGATGAACAATATGCAGCAGGAGCAAGACAAAATCATCATGTCATCCAGTGACAAGTTATCAGATTCCAATCAACATCAGACAACATTGATGCATTTCCAGATAAAAATGTTGTGGTTCCTAGCTACAAACAGCTGCACTCTGCAGGCGCAACTTTGAGAATTGAAACTGAAAAAACAACAAACTAAAGACTCAAGAAATGATATACAAAATGGCCACCACAAGGTTTTGACACTCAACAGATTTATTTACCATCTCATGAATGTGTGCTTATTGTTTGTTTTTTCTACAAATTTTGATACATGGTCAAGAAATACTCATGTGAAGGTACATGTAGGAGAAGGTTGCAGTTGCTATTGTTTGGAGCTCTCCTGCTCTTCTTGGTTGCTTTCGCCACTTGTTCCTGCAAATCCCCTCCTTTCATCGGCAGAGGCGGTGATGACTGGCATCCAGATATCAGCAGTGCTACTCAAAAGGGATTTCACCTCTGGATCCGAGGCCATGGCAGAAGATATCATCTTGTCAACATTATCAAGCCTTGCTGATAGTTTGTCCAGCTCTGCTGCGATCTCTAACTAAAGATAGCGTTGAACAAAAACTAATGAGATGAGAAAATGTAAATAAATTCGTGGTAAGGGGATTAAACAGAGTTTGTTGCAGTTACCTCATCAAGATGCTTAGGTGTCTGCTCTGGTACCTTGGTAACTTCTAGTCCTAGTGCTTCGATCTTAGCACGCAATTCTTCTTCTTCCTGGTTGCTCATTGACTCCACCTGCATTTGATTAATCAAATACTTGTTACTTTATCAATTATCATAGTCAAGCATAAACGGATAACTGTTGTCTTATCCATATCACAGAAAGATATGATGTTGAATAGTAAGAGGTCAGAAATATCCTGAGGAATTGCGAGAAATGAATGTAAAGTAACAACCACATGCAATCCTGCACACAGTGAAGGTCCAAACTTCCAATGCTATATAATCAATGAACTACACAAATTCAGACGCCCCAATAATGACAAAATATTACATGCTATGCAAAAATGTAGACACACCTACAAAAAGGACAGTCAGTGATGGGGGTACCAAGGTATAATAGACCACAAAGCCCCAAGCATCATCATGCAGATATGTCAAGTACAGCCCTCATGGAGAGGGCTAAAATGAACTAATCATGTATGTCATGGAGAAGTAAGTGTTCAGTTAAGTGATCATGGATGTCAAAATCTGTCTATGAATGTTTTCATGGTTCCACACTCAGATTGCCATGCAGTTCATAAGAATAAGACTAGACACATCACAAAAAGTTTGTAGTATTGATTCAGCGTTCTGTATCTTATTCCTACCACTCATAGGGTAAACTGTTGAATTGCAGATACTGGTAAGTGGTCACTAGTGGTTTCAACTGAGGTTATTGGCCCTAATATACATGATCATGCCACTGATTCTGCGGTCCTATGGGAAATACCAATATAACCAGAAAAAAGAAAAGGGACTCTAATTATCGTTGTTTTGTCTTGTCATAGCTTGAAAATATATGCCTATATGGAGAAAAAAAGAGTTTGATGACACCACCAGGTTGCAATGGGTGTAGTTGATAAAATTCAGAGTTTTGAAACAGGGGCTAATACAGATCAGCTTGATTTACCTAGGAGGCTAGGAAGTGTTTGTTTGATTCCTAGAACGAGAAGGAATCAATCACCAGTAGATTGATAGTTGGCATTAACCTTCAATCACCCAAACCAATAGCCCATGTTTCACTCTTTCAGATTCTGAGTTCTTTTGGTAAACATTACACAGCAGGGCATATAGTAACATAAAGCAAGGAATCCACCAGACAGACACCAGAAAGAGATTAACTACGTCAACTCTGAACCTATATTGCTATCTTGCTTCTCTCCCAGCCATCTCGTTGAGGTCCAATCCCAGGCCATAGGCCATGTTGCATCTATCCCCAAAACAAATTAACTAGGTTTACATAAATAATGGTATCAACCGAGATTGGTACTAGATCCGCAAAAGTAAGAACATTCGCACAAAACGGAGATCCATGTCGGCGAAATCATGAACCACCCCTAATCCAAAACAAGAAATCGACAACAGATCGAGAGGGCGGCGGCTCTTGTACCTGCTGGAGAAGGTCGGAGAGGAGCTGGAACAGCTGCGTGTCCGGCTTCGCCTCCTCCGCCATCAAAAAATTCCTTCTCTTTCGATTCTTCTTCCCCGCCGAAGCTGCTCGTTCTCTGTTCTTCCCTGTTCTTGCGTGCAGCGGTTGGGCTCGAGATTTGCCTGGCTTGGCTTACCCTGATTAGCCTACACGAGAGAGAAAAAATAAACATAAAAATGGGCGTGAGGTGTCACCGATCAGGACCCGTTTTGAGGTGAGACGGCGACGACGAGACAGATCTGCTCGGATCCAAGGCCCAACTTCACTAATGGACCAGCTGTTCGCAGCTTTGTTGCCTTCTTCCGCTTTGGGCTATGACCACGCTGCTTGCGGCCCAGTGTGAAGGCGTACATACAGATTTTTATTAATTTCTATTTACTATATAAAATATTTTAAAAATAATTTTATTTTCAAAGTATTACAGATCTACCCCTAATGGCCATTGGAGGACGGTTTTTTTAATGACGTTTGCACACGACTGTTAGCGCGTATGATAACTCTTGTGCGACTCCTTTGTAGTCCTCTAAGAGGATGACAAGAAGGTTGCCTAGCCAGCTGTCCTTTGCTTAGCCGTTAGTATGCGCCAATGGTTTTAAGAAACACTCCTCTCGTTTCATATTATAAGTCGTTTTGACTTTTTTCTATTTAAATTTTTTTAAGTTAGATCAAATTTATAAAAAAATTTAGCAACATCTACAACCCACATTAGTTTCATGAAAACCAATATTTAATATATTTTGACAATAAATTTGTTTTGTGTTCAAAATATTACTATATTTTTCTAGAAATTTGTTCAAACTTAAAAAAAATTGACAAAAAAAAATAAAACGACTTATAATATGAAACGAATGTAGTACTCTCTAAGATGACGTTTTTAAGAAATTCTAGGGGTGTATATATGCAATACTTCGGAAATAGAAATTATTTTTTATAAATATTCTAATAGATAAAATTTAAAAATTCCGTACACACACAGGGTACTGCAGCCGCGAGCACCGGTGGACGTGGGGCGCGTGCACCGAGCGAGTCGGTGGTGCCGAGGTGGCGGCCTGCGCGGGTGAGAGACCGGGACGACGAGCGGAAGCTACCGTGGCGTTGCGTTTGCGTGGCTGATCATATCGGTGCGAGGGGGAAGAAGGGACCGTGACGGGCGTCCAAGGATTCGTTGCTTTGACTGGTGACAAACGCGTGTGCATGCCATTCTTATGTTGTGCTTTTCTTTTTGTTGGTTTTGAGTCAAAAAGTGAGCCAAGTCATGTGCCCCTACGTGTTATGCTTTCTTTTATTTTCGTATTTCTATTTCGGTGCGATGATGGAATTGAGATATTAATTGTCTCACAAGTTTCTAAACATCTCTAGAATCCAACCCTATATCTTTCTTGCAGGTAATCTTCAGAAAACACATTGGACAAGATTTTGGTCCTTACTTTCTAATGAGGAGGACGATAGAGATGTGGTTAAAGTCGACTGCAAAATTATGGAGAAACGAGTGGTAGAACTGTTCTACTTTACTGTTGGTTGGAATTTTAGAAAAAGAATTGGAACGTACACTTGTTTTCTTCTTCAAGTTTGGTGTTTTTTCTCTCTCATGTGTGGCGTTACCATGTAAAAGGAAGAGTCTTGTGTACTCGTGATTAAATATTTTGATTATGTACATCGCGTTAGGTGTAGAGGCCAGATTTAATATAATCATTTATCTAAAAAAAGTTTCTAAACATCTGTAGATGTTTTAACTTTTTCCTCATCATTAATTGTCGGTAAGGAGTAAGGACACATTTTGTATATCATTAACATCTTACGGACAAAACCGAACTGATCAAGTACGTGAACGATAATAGTAGCAGAAATAAAAGGAGAGGACATAAAGCTTTTCAAAAGAGATTTGTAGAAACGCCGTAGGTTTTTTTAAAGGGCTATCGACATTGATTTTAAGTTCCTTTTCCTTTGCTAAAGTGTGTAAAATGATACCCTGTATAATTATTAGCTTAGCTTGTTTTAGAAGCTTTGCTTTACATGCGTCCTATAACCTAAGCTATAGTCATGCGGTGATGCGTGCACACGCATATGCGATATTTTTTGAGATTGTGTGAAAAATACACACCATGCATGCTACCATGCACGTAAATCACACATACACGTTTGTGAGTGTGTATCGATTAATACATGCTCAATGGTAAAAATCCATGTCCTCATTAAATTCTTGCTAAAGTGCAACCACGCATGGAGTATTGATTGGCAATAGGCTATGTGCGGAGGTGGAGGTTGGGAGCTCCACTTCCCAACGTAAAACAGAGTGATCTATTAACGTATGATTAATTAAACATTAGCTAAAATAAACTTAAAATTTTGATTAGTATCATTTGTTAAAATAACTTTCCTATAAATTTTGTTTAAAAAAAGGCACCACACGAGTGAGTATAAGTTAGGAACGGGTACATCCGAATACAACTTTACATATCTTCTTTACAAAATGTACTTCCTTTCTTCATTACTGGTATAACTCCGTAAAAAAATAATTATTGTAATTGGAGGCACCTATTCCTTATATGTAGCAAGATTTTATGCAAGTTTTTAAGGAAGACATGACCAACATTTGCTACACAAATCTAGTACTTGCAAAAATCCGTAAACCTTTTATGTTAACGATTAATATCAATAAACTTACCGGTTGTGTTGTAGCTAGTGAAATTAATTAATTTCTAGTGGGATTTGTCCAAGATAAATCACCTTATTGTATTATTATTGTCATCATGTATAACAATTTTGTTTAGACCATCATATGAACACTAAAATAGAAGCTACGATTTACATTAGAAAAACTTATTGTCCTACGAATTTGTTTGCTTCAAAGACACAACAAATTTGCATAGAGCAATTCACTAAAAAAAAGATATGCCATCATTAAATCCTAGTGCTTTTTGATGCGTGTACTACGTATATTTGTTTTAATATCATTAGGATTTGTTCGTGTCCCAGCTTTCCCAACACATACCGTGCGCACGGAAAACGAAACAGTCCATTAGCACGTGATTAATTAAGTATTATCTATTTTTTTTCATAAATGAATTAATTTGATTTTTTTAAATAATTTTTATATAGAAACTTTTTGCAAAAAAACACATCGTTTAGTAGTTTAAAAAACGTGCGCGTGAAAAAAAAAATGTGAGTCGGGAAACAAGGGGAAGAACTCACCCTTAGTTTCTCGTAGTAACACATGTTACTGACAAATGGGCATTGCTGTACAGCCTCCTGTACCCCTAGACAGTAGACATTTTTTATGGACGAGAAAATTGTAAGAGAAACAGAAAACCGCCAGAGGCGTCTAATGGCGGTACAATCCGTGCTGTCCATCCGAGACACGCAACCGGCGCAGGAGATCTCCACCGTCCGTAGCCGAAACCGCCAATCCAGCCGTCCATCCCTTACCCACCTCCCCAATAAATACCCTCCTACCCCTTTCCACCCCACACCTTCTGCTCTCTCCATCTCTTTTTCTCTCTCTTCCCCTCTCTCGCTTCGCTTTTCTCCCCCAAATCGGATCGAACAAATTCGTAAATTAATCTCATAAAAACACGCGAAGCGAACGGATTCGAAGAGAGATTAACACGAGACGGTTTCGATCGATCCCGTTCTGGGAGCTAATCGTGTGGTTTTTGTGGATTTTTTTGGGTGTTAATCTAGGGTTAGGGTTTCGGATCTGGACGATTAGCCCCCAAATCCATCCATGAATGACCCCATGATGCGGCCACCGGCGCAGCAGCCGCCGCTGCAGTACCAGATGTGGCCGCCCCCGCCACTGCCGGTGATGGAGTTGCCGGTGGTGTTTGTCGGGGTGAAGCCGGTGAGGCCGGCGTGGAAGCGGGTGGCGAGGCAGCCGGGGTGGAAGCAGCGGAAGGCGGCGTCGGCGGCGGGGGCGAGGTGGGGCGGCGCGGCGGCGCCCCGCAACACAACGTCGTACCTGATCCGGGCCAAGCGAGCGGGGGGCGTGGCGTCGCTGGTGTCGCCGTGCCCCGTCACGCCGGCCGTGCTGCCGACGCCGCAGCTGTCGCCGGCGCGCGAGGTGGTGGTGGAGATGGCCAAGGAGAAGTGGGGCGTCGACGGGTACGGCTCCATGAAGGGCCTCATCCGCCTCCGCTCCCAGGCCGCCGACGCCGGGGGCCTCCCTGGCGAGGACTCCGGATCCGGCGAGAGCGACGTGGAGGAGCACGTCGAGGTGGAGCGCCGCCTCGACCACGACCTCAGCCGCTTCGAGATGGTGCAGCTCCCCGTCGCGGCCGGCGACTGCGAGGACGAAGACGACGACGACGACGAGGCTGTGGAGGCCCGCGCTGCGCGGCTGGAGGAGGAGAACCTGACCCTCCGCGAGCGGCTGTTCCTGATGGAACGCGAGATGGACGACCTCCGCCGCCGCCTCCTCGCCGTGGAAACCCTCTGCCGCGACCGCCACTGCGACGGCTGCGTGGTGGACGCTGCCGGCGTCGCCGAGGAGACGGTGCTTTCGGAGAGCGTCGCCGGCGCCGACCTCACCGGAGTTGGAGACGACGGTGACACGGCGGCGGACGCCATGAAAGCGTGAAGCAGACAAGGCTTGTACTCAACTGTACATAGGTTCCGGTTTCCCTGTGCAGATGTTGATGTGAAGAGTAGGCAGAAGCAGCTTAGCTTAGAAATTACTGTTCTTCTTTGCATCCTCCTGTGGTTTAATCTTGATTTTGTTATTACTTGTTTAGCAGCAGCTTGATCATCTCTTGTAGTACTACTAGTTCGGTTCCATTTCTTCTTGTAGAATCAAATCATCCAGTGGATGATGATGAAATTGGGCAGGCAAGGACACAAGATGTGGGTGTTCTTCTGCTCCTGTAGATCCTCATCAACTACTCTTCTAGATAGATAGATTATCTTAAGAGTAAGATGTTATCAAGTTAGTACCAAAAGTTATTCAGTAACCTGCTCGGTGTATGCTATGAATTTCAAACCCAAAGTGTTGTTTAGTTTGTTCATTGTTGTTCTGTGGGCACCAAAGAAATGTCTGGTTGGTGATAGGCAGGAGATTAGCAAAACCGGTGAAGCCAATCAAAGAATCCTGCTCAATTGTTCCTCGGTGTTCTCGCCTTTGTGTGTTTGGTAGTATGCTGCTTGTTGAATTGAATTGAGAAACCGAAATTTCTCTTGCGTGGAAGAGAGACCGACTCCTGTACAAGTGATGGTCTTTAATGCCGTTCGGTTGGTCAGGTCCTGTCCCGGATAGCTCCATTTCTGTGCCGAATTGTGCCGTGCAGACGTGCAGGTGCACTGCAGGGTTGGCAGCTTGCGAGATGGGAAGCATTTGGCATTTCGCGTAGCGTTGCTGGGTTTGGGCCGTGGGCGACTCCGAGGAGAAGAGAAACTAAACTCCATGGCTAGTAGCCTAGTAGTAGTAGCTAGCCTTCGTTGCTGAGCTCTATGGACTATGGAGAGGAGAATATAGCATCTGGAAAAGCGTGGTTTTGAGGAAGATGCTGAAAGCTCTAACCGATCTAGGACCCTTCCTTGCTACTGTAGTATGCTCTCTTTTGTGTGCTATCGGAATTTCTTTTCTTTTTTTTCATTTAAAGGAAAACCCTTTGAATATTCCTCTCCTCAGTCTTTTTAAGCAGCTCTGCTTCTCCCTTTGTGTTTAGCCACGAAGATTCTTGATTTCTTTCTCACATCTCGAGACCCTGCAAGAACACACCCGGACCGAAACCAAACACCCGTCGCGACACGTCCCATGGCGGCAAAACGCATTCCGTGAGGCCGTAGATTTTGGCCTGAAAATGAGTTTACCCAACCGCCTAGCAAAAGAGTAGTAGGATGGTAGTTATAAAGTGTAACCAAATGCTATACTAAGGCTCCGTTTGGATTAGACTAAATTTTGTAGTCCTGTCATGTCGAATGTTTCTACACTAATTAAAAATATTAAATGTAAACTAAAAATAAAACTCATTTTATAACCCTGAACTAATTTGCGAGACGAATCTATTGAGTCTAATTAATTCATAATTAACCGATATGATGCTACAGTAAACATGTGATAATTATGGATTAATTAGACTTAAAAAATTTGTCTCGCGAATTAGCTCTCATTTATGCAATTAGTTTTATTATTAGTTTATGTTTAATATTCTTAATTAGCGCCCAAACATCCGATGTGACAGGGATTAAAATTTAGTCCTCTATCCAAACATCCCCTTAATCATAGCGCAGAAACAGAGCCACCATGCCACCATGCGCTGATGAACGGCAGCGCGCATGGCCGTTGATGGGTGAAAACAATGACGAAACTTTCCGACTGAATGAGCACCGATTCCGTAAAACTAAGTATAGTTTTCTATCATTTTTAATTTTAGTCATATATAAAATTTAATTTTTTTGATTTCTATCGGTACACATCAGGGTTTCAAAAACCGCCGGGGGCCTGGTTACCGCCACCCGGCGGTACGGCGGTTACCGGCGGTAACCGCGGTAACCGCGCAAAACCGCGACAAATTTACAAATCGAAATTAGAATTCAAAAATTCGGGCAAACCGCGCGGTTTGACACGGTAACCGCGCGGTTTGGCGCGGTTACCGCGCGATGTGTAATGGGTCGCACAGTAACGGGCCGGCCCATTTTTTTTTCTTTTTCCAATTTTTAAATTTATTCTCCGTTTTGCTCTCAAATTTGAATAAATATTACTTTTTTTTGAGAAATTTCTTCACCATAAAACACTATAAATCAAGCACTACCTTCACCATTTTTTTTGATTTTTTTCTTTTTTTTTAAATTTTTGAATTTAGACGAATTTTATTAAACCGTACCGCGCGGTACGGTAACCGTACCCCCGCGGTACGGGCGGTAACCGCGGTAACCGCGCGGTTACCAGCGGTTTTAGTAACCCTGGTACACATTCATCGCTAAATAGTTAAATTGATAAATATGAAGAAAAAGTTCTTGCCAACTTAAGAATCGTTCCTGTACAAATGATATCATTTCGGACTCATCTACGAGCGCTGAGCGCATGAGTGCGACCGCACTGCCGCACTGGGGCTTCAACTTTCAAGCTCGCGTAATCGCGCTGGTTGAACCAACGGACCGGACTAGCGGCTAAGCCGCAGCCACCATCTCCAGTTGATTTGATTTCGATTAATTCACTTGTCGATTCTGGGGAGCGTGACGTACCAAATTGACAAAACCAGTGGGCTACACCACCCTGGTTGCATTTTCGGATATAAAGTTTTTTTTTCTTCTTATCCCTCTTGATAGCTGCATAGAACATAATGATGGTCGTAATAACTTTGGGAGCAAAACATTCTGAATGTCTCGCTGCAGGCAAGGCTTGTTTGTGGATGCAATTCGATCTTCAGAAGGGTTAAATCATGAAGAGTTTATGGATGCAGTAAAAGTAGCGATAGGTTGACATGTATCCAGAAGGACCACGGAATGCTGTTGTTCATGGAAAAAAAGTTGACCTCATTTTTTTTTCAATGAGCGAGTACACAGACAAGACGGTTGAATGATACTAGTATATACTATAATTGAGAACAGGAATTCAATACGAGTACATGGAATCAGAAAAAGAATGCACTGCTGTGTTAGACTTCCTTTTCTTTTGTAGATCACAAAGGTCAAGTTTGTAACATCACCATTTTATAGTGTTTGTTTGGTCAAACACAAATGCAGAACTGCAAGTTCAATGCCGATCACATTCCATTTACAGTTTCCAGCTTGCTAATTTTTCATGGTGCAAAAAGTCTTATAAATACCTGGGTAAAATTCGATAATTTGCCGCAAGCTGCAGTTTTTTCTACTTTTAGACTATCCATTTTCCAAATACAAATGCTAGGACGGTATGCAAGCCTGCAAGGTAATGTTCAGACTTCAGATTATTATTTTGCTGTATTATGTGGTGTTGGTTTGCATCCCATAAATATGGGAAAACACATTCTTTGTTGTAGCACTCAACGCTTACGAGTTGATGAGAAGGACATGGATTGATAGACTGGCAAGCCACGCCACAGAAACACCCTGATGACTCCAAAGAGTTACCTTAGAGAAGCAGGAAAATAAAGGTCAAGTTGTACATGGGGAGCTAAACGTACCTGCAGATCTTGCAAGGTTACACTAGTTCTGTAGAGTCAGGTGCGATTTGTGCGCCTTCCAACTTGGAGAGCGAGTTCAGTGTCAATCTTAAGAGATATATCAAGTGCCTTTACAGAATGTGTTAATGCTCCACTGAAAAAAAAGAGAGAATTCAGAATTGTTGAAATAGAATACTTGAAAAATCAAGAATATCTGAAAACGCAAGCATGGGAATGTTCTTCTACTATAAAACAGCAAACAAAAACAAGTACTGACAATGAAAGTCGTATTAAAAAACTGCTCTGAAAATCAGACATGTCTCAGCTCAAACAGAAGGCAGTGCACATAACATCAATTGACGAATGGAAATAATTAATAGCAGTTAATATAAAGAAGAAGCAGATACCTTGAAATGTACGTAACACCTGTTTCTCCAATTTTCTTCACTGTATCAATAGTCACATTTCCAGATGCCTGAAGCAACAGTCACATTTCACTGTAACTATTCAGTTAAACTAGGGAGTTCACTACGCAATAAACCTTGCAGTATACTGTTACATCATATTTACCCTGAATTCCCCAAATTAATAACGAGTACAAATAGGCAATATAGAATAATAACAATAGTTCAAGACATCATCAGGTTACAAGGATCAATCGAAGTAAACTGTCACTTCCCTCGCCCATGTTATGTAAACAACACTGAAGGAAATGTATGCTTTTCAAAGTTAAACCTGCATACCTCAGTCTCAAATCTACCATTTATCAACTGCACGGCATCCTTGAGCATTGATACATCTACATCACCGTTTCCAAGTGGGACAACCATATTATCCAACATTATACGAGTTAAAGAGGTATTGTTCTCAGCAGCATACTTCAATAAATCTTTCACTTCCTGAAGTGTTCTTGTCTCGACCTGATTCATAAAATGTAATCTGTCAACATATGCACATTCTTTACTCTTCCTTTTAGTTTTTGTATACAAGAACATATGCACATTACTGACTAAAGAACCTGGAGAGAAAAATGCAAAGCTAAAACAGAATTATATACAAACAGAAGTGCATCGTTTAGATGTGATATATGTAATCACTAGATGATACCTCAACAGGAAGCGTAAGCTTTTCCTTTGCCAAGAACTGATCAACAGATTTCATTGCATTTGTTATGCCTCCAGCAACAGAAATATGATTATCCTTTATCATAACCATATCAAATAAGCCAATCCTGTGATTCTTTCCACCACCAATTAGTACCTAGGCGCGTACAAGCACGAGTGAAGTTACAACAGAAGGAATGAAAAATAAGCCAAAAGTGTTATAGTGGCAAAAAAAAAAAACAAAGACAAGTATTCTTACTGCCCATTTGTCAATGAGCCGTAAACCCGGAGCAGTTTTCCTTGTTTCCAATATGCATGCTGGACGAGCAGCATTGGACATGGCCTGAATGGAATTAGAAAGTGTGTTGCATGAAATTCATTCTCACATAACACACAACCAGGTATAATCATTTTTTTTCAGAAAATGGATTAAAACCCTGTCTTTACATCCAAATTGGATGTACACAGCCCACCAGGTTTAATCATACTTGATCTGGGAAAAAGCAATTGACTAGGACATTATTCATAGACATCAAAATGGTTTACTGAAAAAACAGATCGGGAGAATCAGCCTTGGCTGATTATCATCAGATCTGGAAAGTGGTACGTGTGTACCTATCAGGAAAATATGTAAGGAGCAACTAGAGTGCCTGTTCGAATAGTGAAACATGTCCAAAGTCCATAAACAGTTGCATATGTTTCACTTCAGCTGCAAAAAAGCGGAACATCTTAGCTATCAACTAAGGTCACCAATCACCTTTGTCATTGTAGCAATTCCACTCATTCTTTGCATGAAATTGAGCACGACTCTTTCAGCAACAATAATGTTGCGAGCACAACCTTAATACAAATGATGAAAATGTGAAAAGCATGTTAGACTTAACAAGTTAACACAATTCAAGAACTTAGCTACTACCAAAGACAATAAGTTGTTTTAATACCATGAACTCTTCCAAACTGCAGTCCCTTGTGGACATAGTTTCCATCATTTTCAAGCCATTCAACCTGAAAAATGGCCCAAAAAAGAGGTATTGTCCATGCCATCTATGAAGTGTGCAGAATCATGCCAAACAGCAAAATGAAACTATGAGGTCCATATACCTTCAATGATGGATCAACTTGCTTGAATATCATATCTGCTAGGCTTATTCCAGCGACAACACCATCCTCCTTTGCAATAAAGGTAGCTTCAGCTTTCACATCAGAAGGTATGGTTGCCAAGCAAGATACATCCCCTGAAGGTGTTAATAGATGGTTTTAAAACTCACAGTGAAAAATGAAAAATTGCAAATAAGTTTCAAAGTTAAAACACAGCATTAGTTCAATGTAAAAATACAAAAGAACTTGAGATCATGTACTCTCTCCGTTTCATATTATAAGACGTTTTTACTTTTTACGGAGTCAAACTTTTTAAAGTTTGACAAAGTTTATAAAAAAATATAGCAATATTTCCAATACAAAACAAACATATTATTAAAAAATATATTCAATGTTAGATTTAATGAAAATAGTTTAGTATTGTAGATGTTGCTAAATTTTTCTATAAGTTTGGTCAAAACTTAAAGAAGTTTGACTATGGAAAAAGTAAAAAATGTCTTATAATATAGAATGGATGGAGTACCAACTTGCAAGTGAAAGACCATATTAGACTTTTACTATTTTTAGGAGCCTGCAAACGGCTAGAGCAGCCCGCCTGAATATGTTCCTTTAGCTCCAATGCGAGTTAATCATTGCTGCAGGAATCCAGTGATAATAAACTTATTTTGCTAATACAACCCAGTGTCTACATTCTACACCACTAAGATGATGAGAGAGCTCATGATTATGCTGACTGTTAAAGAACAGAAGAGAAAAACAGCAGACATAAATGTACCCCAAATAAATTGATTACATAGATGGGGATCACGATTTACAGAACACCCGTAAACTGAACAAAGTGATCTTACAGACCCACACATGAATACAATAAAACAAACGTAGTACTCATGCCTACACTACAGGAACAGGATTGCTACACGACTGCCACCAGCAAGGGCAGGGTAATCTTGCAAGTGCCCATCTACGTGCGTACCTCGGTCGCCGGCGTCCTCGGAGAGGGCGAGGTCGATGACGGCCTTGAGGTCGTAGGTGGGGTGGGCCGGCGGCGCCACGGGCACCCGCGCCTCGGCGGACATGGAGGCGGCGCGGGGGAGGCGGAGGCGGTTGGAGGACGGCGATGAGGAGGGGAAGGAGACAAGCCCTCGGAGGCGGGGGGCTAGCAGAACGTTGGGATTGGGCGCGGCGGCGGCGGCGGCGGCGGGAATGGTGGGCATCGCAAACGCAAAAGCCGCCGGCGTCTGGGGATCAGCGCGACAAAGGGTGCGGGGAGCGAAAGAGGAAAGAAGCCGCCGCGCGTACTGTGGATTTTTTTGGTGCTCAATGAGTAAAAAGTGTTTTTATCCCACAGGGAAATCCCCTCAAATTTTTTTTCACATCACCTAAATAGTTACTAAAAAATTAAAAACAAAATAATAAAATAGATTAATATAAAATATATCACTCCACAACATATAACTTAAAATTCAACTTATATAAATTATAACAAAAATAACAAACATAACGACGAATGCACCTTAACGGTTCATTTTGTTGTAATTTGTAAAAGTCGAATTTGCTTTTACATGTTTATAAATTGATATATCTCATATTAATCTATGTTATTATTTTTAAAAAAATATTATAATTATTTATGTGGCATGCAAAAAATGAGTGAGTATCTTCTTAAAGGATAAAAATTCATCTCGCTCACTAAGCCGTAAAAATGAGGCGGCGCGATATCTCGTGTCTGGTCTGGGCAGCTGGACATTTTCGTCATCAAAATTCGAAAAAGGAATAATCCATTTTACTAACTCAAACTATTTAAATAGTCTAATTTATCTCATAAATAATTTTTAGTCCTAATTAACCTCTAAACTATTATTACTCGGTTTTTCTAGCTTGTTTTGCCAGCGTGGCAGCGGTTTTGGTGGAGCAGGCCACGTGAGCACAACCGCTATGATCTCCCGAGTGGCCGAGTAGTTCATATAGAAGCTATTGTTGTTTCATTTCTATTCGTGGTTACGATGTTCAGTATCCAAATAGTGTAGATTCATGAAGAAGCATTGCGCTAATTACTAGTGAGCGGTATTGTTGGACTTATCTTTTGGTCGGAATATTTTTCATTTTAGATAATAAAATCATTTCATTACTATTAACCCATAGAAATACGATCGATCTCAGAGATATACGATATGTGCTGGAAAGATGTGAAGTTGGACTAATTTGAAAATTTTGAGCAATTTACTAGTATATACCTATTGTTCTGTCTGGTTTGGCTTTTATTCTAATTTTATTAGTAGCTTTGATTTTGGCTAAAGTACTGCTATGCATATGACTACGAAGGTTCAAATATAGGATGGACTAGTTGAAGGACGACTGTACTCTATATAAACTTTTTGCTACTGAAAAAGTTGAACTATGGAGGCAACAATTCATAGTTTTTGATCCTGCTGCTGATGGTATAAGAAATGGTGAGATTATTTTGTCACCTTGTTTATCTAGGTCGTCTTTTTTTCGACCCATTTTTTTTTCATGTTGTGGTTGTGTGTAGGGGTAAAAATGGGATGGGTATTTTCTAAGTATCTGTCTGATCCGAGGCTCACGGGAAGAATATGTGTGAGAAATGGGATAACCGATACTATTTGAGTTTGAATCCTAGTCCGTAAAAAAATGTGGGTTAGGATATGAAAAGATTTATATCCACCCGTATGTCTCATATTATAAAACATATATGAAAATCTATTATAAATCTAACTACAAAGATGACAAAAGATTGGATAATCACTATTTTACGAGCTCACATGTAATATTGTATAATTTTTTTCTTGATATATCTTTGTTAACACTATAATTGTCTTCTTATATTTAGCATATCTGAATTAGATATACAAATAGATATCCGTACGAATATGATTCGGAGAAAATAATATGAGATAGGATACGGAATGAGTAAATGTTATCTGGCATTACCCGTATCCAGCTCCGAGTTTGAAAGAAAATATGGGTTACAGCTCCGAGTTTTAAAGAAAATATGGGTTAGATATGAAAATGTCGTAATCTGACCGTATCCGTCCATTAATTTTCACCCCTACTTGTGGGTGAAGTTTGCTTTTTTTTCCTTTCGTTCGTGTTTGGCCTGGTCGTGTGTTTCTCGGCTGGCGGCTGGGTTGTGTGGAGAAAACAAAGGCAAAGATGAAGCATGGTCCGGTGGTGTGTTTAATTTCTCATGGACAAAAAAAAGTACATAGAAGGCAAAATGAAGGATGGGGTGGCTCTGTTGCATGTGAATGTTTTTCTGTGATTTTTGGCCCGTCCAATAAGAACCATGTTGATGTTTTTCTGGCCCCCCTTCTTTTTTTATTGTTTGTTGGGCTGTTACCAAGCACGTGCTTTTCTAATGTATCTATCCAGTCGTTCAATTTTTGTGTGTGTGCGCGCGCGCGCGTACACCTAAGAAATATGTAAGGCTTTCAGTGGGTTTTTCATCCGTCGTCTCGAATTCTAATCACATCAGTTGTTTCTCTGAGTCTTGCCTCTCGAGGCTAGGGTTTTATCGAGTTTTCTAGTTAGAAACAGTGTCAAAATTCATGTGATTTTCTTTATGATATTTGGGGATTTCATGGGGAAAAGAAAGAGGAGGATTACGGGATTTTGTTTTCGCATCCAATTTGGTAAGGGAAGCAACGACGCAGCCGAATTCAGAGCGGGATGCAGCTCGGTATCAACGTACGGGCTCGGGACTTCGGCCGAAGGTAGGAGTTGACACGGTAGCACTGGGCCCCACGCATCAATGGAAGAGGGGGGATGGGAGCGGCCTGGGCTGGCGCGGCTGCTGGGCCGAGTGGGAGAGAAGGATGGCGACCCAAGAGGGAGAAGAAGAGGGAGGAGAGGAAGCGGGCCGGCTCGGGGGAGGAGGAAGGAAGAATGGGCCAGATTTGGCCCATAATTAGAAGAGGGTTTTTATTTTATTTTTAATTTAAATTAATTACTAAAATTATCTTTGTATTATTAAAATTAGCATTTGAGCTCTGAAAAATCCAAGAAAAATTTAAAGAGTGTAATTAATCATGAAGAATTTAATAAAAATTAAATCTAGCCATGTTATTTTTCCCATGCTTACTTTACTTGTAAATTAATTTAATTCTATACCTACCTACTTAAAAATACTTAAAAATACGTAAGTATTCTGGAAAATTTTCGTGTGTTGCCCATTATTGTGTCATCGCGCATCATCCCACTTCATCCGTTGTTCGCGTAGGAATAGGAGAGAACACGATGATCGATGGGTGCGTGCATCCATGCTGGAGTAGGAGAGAAACACATCTGCACAGAAAATCCGTGTCCAGATCGATCCTGCGGTCGCCAGCGCACAAGTCCGAGCCCATATTGTGTGCGCGAGCCATGCATACTCAACGGTACAAGGCCCACTCCAAATTTTGTTTGGCCAAACAGTGATAAAATTTAGTAATAATTAGTTTTTCAAGTCAAATGATTACATAATCTTACTTCGATGGGTAGTGTCCAAACATATGCAGTTATATTTTATTTCATGTGCTTTCAGTTTTCTGGGCTCTTTTGGTGATGGAGGGTTCGACGCTTGTGAACTGGAAGAGAGAACCCGTTAAGCTGAGCATGGCCTTTTCTTTTATTCTTATCCATTCGCTAAAATAAATGCGTTTGATCGACTGGTTTGACATCACATGGAATTGGGTCAAAGAGTTAATGTATGGCGTACGTTAGGATTGAATTGAACTAACTATAATTTCTTTGATGTATCATGTTTTGCGGTATTTGATGCAGGCTTTAATTTGCGACTGCATTATGTGTTAGCTTAGTGAAGATACCACGCATGTGTCGTGCTAATATCAGAGCTGATTTAGACTATTTTGAATAGGTTAATTGGTAACTCCACGTAAAGGATATGATTTGTTTAAATCATGATGAAACTTGAACCCTGCAAATTTGTTGTTTACTGTAATTTATTTTGTTCCTGTTGCAATGATCGGGCATTTTTTCTTGTGTGTGTATGGAACACAGTACAAACACAAACATCCACAACGTATGCACACTCATCCTTATAAACACATGCACGCACACTCTACCCCTATGAACACCTTTGAAAGACTGGACTGACATATATTGACTGAGATTGTCGTAAAAAAAACCTTTGAATGCTCTACAGTACGCGTTACATTTTAATATTGCCGTGTAATTTAGGGCCTTTAACTGGCTACATATTTTTATTTGAGATTACTAGCAAAATATCCGTGCGTTGCACTGGTAATAGCAAGATGGATAAAGTTTGAACCCAATGATTCATCGAAGGACCTAAGTATGATCATAAGAACTGGCAACACGCATAGTTATCACAAAGAAATAATTGTGTTTGGACATTTAGTCTGCTCTAATGTGCAGGATGTGAATGATTCTCTTGACGAATGGTTCCGATGATTGTAACAATGGAGAAACGGATGGCCCAACAACACATCTTTGCATAAAAGGTGATGATGAAATATTAGATCATTAATTATTTTAAATTATATTTTTATGAAACTCTTATAATCTTTTGTCACAATCAATGATTGTTATAACAGTACATTGATTAATCACAATGTAACACTTTGACCGACTAAACCTAAACAATACCAGCCAGACCTAACCGTTCCTTTTTTCTTTTCTAGAAAACCTCTCTGAGTAAAAGTCACTAGTGTATAATTAATTGAGTTTTAATTATTATAAATTTTTAAATAGATTTATTAGATATTTTAAAGCAAAATTTATATAAAAATTTTGAAAAGCGTGCTAACAAAAATTGAGATAAAAAGAACTAAGCAATTGTGTGAAGTTTCACGCCATGCACATATTTGGTTTCCATGCTTTTTAAAAAATACCGATCGGTTTTTCTTTTCTCAGCAAAACACATATTATGTTTCCATTTTTTTTAAAAAATACCGATCGGTTTTCTTTTTCTAGTAGAAAAACCAGTATCGATATGGTCAATCCCGTCCGTTTAGATCGGAATCAGATCGATCCCCTTTCCCGTTCTTCGTTTTCTCTCCTTTGCTCTTCGCTTCCTACTACTCCCTCTTAGCCGTCGGCGCCGCCCCCAACTCAACCTCACCCTTCACCCACGCCACCTCCCTACCTCAATCACGACGTCCGCCGCGCCGTCCCCAACTCCACCTCACCCTCCACCCCGGGCCACCTCCCCGAGTCGACTGCATCCTCCACCGGCGTCGCCCCCAACTCAACCTCACCCTTCGTACGGCGGCCGTGTGGCAATGGCGATGGCGGCCACGGCAACGGTGGCGATGGCCATGGTGGTGACGGCCCCGCGGTAGCTACGACGGTCGAGGCGTGCGGGCGGCGGCGAGGCTGGTGGGCGGTAGGAGACGCATGGACGGCGGATCCGATGGTGGGGAGGCTCAAGGGCGGCGAAGAGGCTGGTGGGCGGCGTATCCGACGACGGGAGGCGCGCAGGCGGTGGCAAGGCTGGTGGGCGATGGATCCGGCGACGAGGGAGGCTCGAGGGTGCAGATCCGGCGACTTAGTTCTGGCGGCCGACTTCCGAGCTGCCACTCTATCGACTTCTGAGGATACTCCTCCCCGCCTCTCGAAGTTGCCGCCACCGCCTGCTTCCTCGACATCGCCACCCGTGGGAGCCGTCGCTACGGGGAATCGCCTCCCGGTTTATCGCCTTCGTCGATTACTTGGCTTCCTCAACACCGACACCCAAGAGCCTCGCCGGGGAGGGCCGCCGCCACCACCAAGAGCCCTCTGCCCCATTGGAGCCCTGCCACCTCCTCGCCGAAGGCCCGAGCTTCCGCCGCTCGCCAAAGCCGTGTACTGCCACTTGCAGCTCAACACCGCAAGTCAAAGCCACCCCCGTAAAATCCCGTCTTATCTCACCAATTGCTCCATGTCTTGCTCGATTGCTTGTTGTAGCAATCCCGTGGAATCCTTGTTGTATTTATGGGGTTGATTTCATCCATTCTTGAGTCCAAATCGAATTCACATCTGTCTTTGTTGAACTTGGTATCCACCCTCCCTGTTTTTGTTCGATTTTGCTTGAACGGGGAAGGACGACGTGAGCCAAGCGATAGAGCGACGGACGAAAAATTTCCGAAAGCTTTACGTATTTTTTATTAGATATATGTAGATATAGACATAGATATAGATATATAGTCCAAGATAATCATTAATTAATTTAGTAGATAGGTTCGTTATGCTACAGGTCTATACAGTAGAGGATCAAAAAGAGAGGATATGCTAATCAGTGATTATTTCCAAACAGAATAAAAGTCAGTATACGAATTAAACTAATTAACAGCCCGACCGGATTTGGGTTTCGCTGAATAAAAAGCAAACGACGAAGAGATCGATCTATTATATGGGTGGCGGCAGAGAATTAGAGAAAAAAAGGCGGCCATGAGCGACACAGCGGCGGAGAGGCGGTACAGAGCAGCACCGGAAGCTGATGGCGTACGGCATGGTGGACGTGTGGGCGCGCGAGCTGCTGGACTCCGCGGCCACCTGCCTGGTGCTCGGCGTCGCCGCCCCGCTCGCGGACTTCCTCGTGCTGCCTAGCTCCGACAACGGCGGCAGGATCTGTGCTGTGCGTCATGGAGGTCATCGCCTATACATACGTTTTTGGTTTCGGAACAGCTAGCTAGATTTCTGTCGACAGAAATCAGATAGCAAAACTTACAAATTTTCCACTGTCAGATTAGCTTTGAGATTCGTGTGTCAGATGGAGAAAAAAAATTAGCCAACACATGCATGCAGTGGCCAGGGATCGAGAGCACAGGACCCGTCGAGCGCTCGTGCACGACTACACCGCCGAGCAACACCAATTTTTCTAAGTTATAATTATATTTTACTTATATTACAATGTAATTTTTCTTGATTGCAGTAGTGATCTTACTTTTTTTTCTATTTGTAATGATCATGTAAGTAGGTCAAACATGATACAAGTTTCTATTATCAAAATCACAGTGAAATACAAAATTTTACTTCAAACTCTAGTAAATTCCCAATAAATAACCACAAGACCCCTCAATAATAAATAAATAACTTCAAGGGATCAAAGATCGAATTTCCTATTCCGCGCGTTTTTGCGCCGGCGAAGGAAGTCGCGCGTGGTTCCGGCCCCGCCCATCACGAGATTGTGCAGCTTCGCAGCCGCGGGGAGGTGGGACACGCACACGTGCGCATGGGTAGATAAGATCGGATTAGCGTAATCAAGTTTTGACTAATCACGATCTGATGACCATTCCTTTTTTATTTTCGCATAAAGGTTGTTTCCTTTTTATTATAACTACAAATTTGAAAAATCTATACATAAAGTTTAAACTTTCAAATAAAATTTAAAACTTTCTATAAAAAAGTCATACCCAAAATTTAAAATTTTCAACTCGAAATTTGAAAACTTTTAACTCAAATTTTAAAAACTTTCAACTCAAAATTTGAAACTCTCAACTCAAATTTCGAAAACTTTCAACTTAAATTCAAAATTTTCATCTCAAAACTAAAAACTTTCATATCGAGATTCAAACTTTCAACTCAAATTTTAAGAGCTTTTAACTCAAAATTTAAAATTTTCATCTCAAAATTCAAAACTTTCAACTCAAAATTAAAATACTTACAATTCATATTTGAAAACTTGCAAACTAGATTTTGAAAAAAATTCAAGTCAATATTTGAAAATATTCAACTTGATTTTTTATTATTTTATTAAGAAATTACTGTAGCATTGTGATTAACTTTAATCGTCGTGATTAGTGATGGGAGCATGACGGGGGTTCGCTCTACAACCTATCACGTGGCAATTGGGGTGAATGAAAAGCTCGTAGCTCGTTAGCTAGCTAGGCTCGTGACAAGCTCGACTCGACTCATTTCATTATCCTAATGAGCTGAGCTGGCATTTTAGCTCGTTAGAGATAACGAGCCAGCTCGAGCTAGCTCACGAGACTTAATGAGCTAGGGTAGCCCACACCTCAACATGCCACTATTGACGCAAAAACGTGCTAGAAACATGTTAGATGCGAAAACACGGCAGCCTAAAAGATTTGCTTAACTCCAGTGCAGGTCCAACTCTTAAAAAACGGGTTCAGAGCGTGCCAATTGATTTGATCCTGCAACCAACAAGATATACAATAAAACTGAGTTAAACATACAACAGCTGATCGGCCGATAAGCCGATGACGTATCGTATAGACCTAGCCGATGCGATCTGACCGAATCGGCTGTGAGGTGTAAGATAAATAATTCAAAGTAAACCCTAAATATGCTCCATCAGCTATAAATACATAATCTATTGATAAAGATTAGATCTTAGCCGATGAAATCATAGTTAGGTTAAAAATCAATACCATATCGACTAATATTCCGATATAGCCTTCTACAAGAATATCAATCTAAATAAATATATTAAAGCAAACTTGATATATTTAACTAAAGTAATACTTTTGTATAAGGGACAGATATAACATGAAAAGCATTATTAAAAAAAATTTAAACACAACTAATCAACTATATCATATAAGATCGGCTGAAACTCCGATGTTACCCCTATTACAAACAAGAGACAGGCTAGGGATCATGATTCTAATTAGGACTATGACTAATGTAGCACAAAGTGTAAAAAGATACATGATATCTAGACAATCAAGTCCTTGAGTGCTTTTAAGGGTGGAAGATACCTTATTCCAATCTAGATTAACGAGCTGATTTAGCCGATACTGACAAAACCTTAAAAAAACCCGGCCGATACGGCTAAACCAGTCATCGACTTAGATTGGCTAAGTTATGTGATAACTTAACAAGTCATACCTACAGCTGACAAACCCGAAGCATGAACCCGTTGAAAAGTAAAGGAAAATTGTGGCGATACGCCGAAAGTGTTGATTGAACTGTTGTTCGAGAGATAAATTATATAGACCTTGGGTGTACATATTTATACTCATGAGTAGATATTAGTCCTTATTGGACAAGACACAAACTTTTCTAAAGATAAAGTAAAAGATACAAGTCTTATTCGGACTCTAAACATTTTTTTCTAAAAGTAAAAGGAAACTAACTGCCTCTACCTAATTAATAGATAACTTGTCATGTTGCATCCTTCTCAAACTTGGTCTCTTTTGGATAAGATTTATTTAATTGATTAATTTCCTTAACCGAATCCATCAAGAATCCAACTGCTGGCAACTTGATATGTCCATCGGCTCATCTTAAGACTCTGAAGCCGATATGATTCCTAAGTCGATGATTACTTCGAGGCTTACCAAATTTTGACGTTAATAGCCACATGCGTACTCTTTCCCGTAGCTTGTGGCCCATGGCCCATATGTGCTAGAAGCCTAGAAGGTCCATTTAAGAGCATCAAAACCCTAGCTCTACTACCCCGTCCTCACGCGAGCTCAACCTAGCCGCCAGTGCCGCTCATCGTCCACGCTGCACGCGACTCCACCCGAACGGCCGCCAGCCCTCAGCGCCTGGCACCGCTCGCCTGCGCCCCCAGCGCCTGGTGCCACCGCTCGCCTACTTCGCCACCTACCCACCTGACACTGACACCCGCCTGCAGCGTCGCTTGGCAAAGAGCATGAGCGCATCCCATTGCTACAAGTTCCAACGAGCTCGAGCTTGTCTCCTTCGCCATCAAGCTCCTCCGCGTGGTCCAAGTGTCGGTGAGGTTGAGCTCGTCCCCTCCACCGCCGAGCTCCTCCTCGTGGTCTTCGACGAGCTTGAGCTCGTCTTCTTCACCATTGAGCTCCTCCGCGTGGTTGCAGTGGCGAGGTCAAGCTCATCCCCATGGTCGCTAGCTACACGAGCTTCCTTCCCTCTTTCCTCATGTCTCGCGAGCCAAACGAGCCAACTCGAGCTTTCAAACGAGTCGAGCTGAGCAGAGTTTTTAGCTCATTAGGATAACGAGCTGAACCGAGCTGGCTCATCATATAGCCCTACATGACAGTGCACGCGAGTTACTGTAGTGGTGCGTTTGCGCAAATTAGTAGTCTCATCAAATATGGCCGAAAGGTAATCACGTCTTGTTTTTTTCTAATAATAAAGCCATGGATAAACCTGCCACGTCAGCCCGACCATAGTTTTCTCCGTGTCGACCCCATTGGCGGCGATGCGACGCGGGCTAAGGCTAACGTGTCGACCGACCGACCGACCTACCTCACCCCGCCGACCCGGAGCGGACGAGACGGACGCCGTCGCTCGCCATTCCATTCCATCCTCCCCATCTCTCCTCTCGTCCTCCGCTCCGCCACCAACCCTCCCCCCTCCCCTCCCTACTAAAATCGACCCCCGCCACGCCACCATGCTCCTCGTCAGATCCCACCACCTCCTCCTCCACCACGCCGCCCGCCTCTCCCCGCGCCTCCTTCTCCTCCGCCACCGCCACCCGCCGCTCCCCCGCGCCGCCGCCAGTAGCCTCCGCCCGCCACGCATGTCGTCGTCGGCGTCGGCCGCCTCCAACGCCAGCTCCCCCGCCCCCTTGCCGCCTCCCCCCGTGGTGAGCCTCCTCTCTCTCTCTCCCTTGCCGGTTTGTTTATATCTCTGTTGGTCCGTGTTCGCGCTGCAGTCATCGGGGGCTGAGGTAGGAGCTGACGCTTGAGTGTCATCGCCCAAAATTTGCTGCTGTGCGGAGGCCATCTAGGGCGTTGACTCCACTCAAGGAACCTAATACCTTCACCAATTGCCTAACGAGGAGCGCTTACTGAGCTTTTATGCTGATTATAATCACATCCCCTGCGTGCAATTTGTAGAATTGCAGTGTTCTCTAGTTGAATTGTTCTGTTTATAAGTCAAGCAGGAGGACTCATGGCTTTGTTTAAATTGATCATTTTACGGATATGCAACAAAGAGTGCAATTGATCAGCTGGCCGACTGGGCAACCAGTCCACTCAGAAACCCTGTGTGTGCTGCACCTGGTGCCCTGCGCAGCACAGTTATTCTTATTCCTGTGTCAGCTCTAATTAGCTGCGGCTAAGGTCAAAACGATGTGCGAGGCCAAAATTTTATGCTGTGTGAGGCCAGCTAGGGCGTTGACTCCAATCCAGGAACCTAATACCTTCACCAATTGTCTAACAAGGAGTGGTTGCTGAGCTTTTATGCAACTATAATCGCATCCTCTGCGTAGACCTTGTAGAATTGCAGTGTTTTCTAGTAGAATTGTCTACCTTGTGCAAATTGTTTTATAAGTCAAACAGGACTGATTTTGCTTTGTTTAGAAGGAACACATCACGGATACATAGTGGTACTGGGTAGTAATAGAGTATACAATTGATCAGCTAGCTGACTGGGCAACCAGTCCACCCAAAAGCCTTGTGTGGATACTGCATTCGGTGCCCTGTGCAGCGCAGATATTCATTTTTTTCAGTTCTAATGAGCTGCATATAAGATCAGAACGATGTCAGTAATGTGCCAGGCATATAGGTATTGGGTGTTGCCTGGCTCTTTGCTTGGTTATTCAAGTTCTGTTTTATCATACCTAATGTAACAGTGGATTGCATCTTGTCTGTATCAATTTCCAGTTATTGTACTGATTAAGTGTTATGTTGTCATGTTGTTAGATAAACATTTGATCTCAGCTAAGTGTCCCTTCTGCAGGTGCCCAAGTCAAAGATTCGCTTCTGCCCATCTTGTGGAAGCCCGACGAAACTGGCTATTCCAGATGGAGATGAAAAGATGAGGGCTGTCTGCTCTTCTTGTGGAAGAGTTCACTATGAGAACCCCAAAATGGTAACGGATTGTCGAACAGAATTTAGGAGCAAAGACCATCTTCAAAGTTGCATATGCATTTAGACTTCAGAATTTAGCCACTATAACTTGCTTGATTCAAATAGAGTTCCAGCTCCTTCAGAGTTCTTCTGTACATATCTGCTCTTCTTTTTTCACTACACGCATATATCTTTGTTGAAGGCATATATATGTTTAATATGATTTGGTCGTCGTCTTCCATTTTGCCATTAACCTATATCATCTTGATAGGTTGTTGGCTGTCTTGTGGAGCATGATAACAAAGTACTCCTTTGCAGAAGAAAGATCGAACCAGCTTATGGCCTTTGGTAAGCTACTTTTGTCAACTCCATGCATTTTCTTGAACAGTTTTACTTTACTCGTTTTGTAATGCTACTATACTAGAGAACTGGGGTCTTACTAGTCGAAGTATACTGTGCAAGCTTTATTTTGAATATGGATATAATTAATCAAATTCAATTTAGTACATGCATGCTGTATGATTAAAAATGATGATCAGAACTATCAGCCTCTACTATTTTCAGTGTATAACTGTACAGTTCTTTAAGTTATATTGTTAGTGTTTGTTTCATTCTTGCCTCTACTATTTTCTTGTGTTTAGCACATCGACTGGTGTAAATCTGTGGTGTTCCTTTTTCCTATTTTTCTAATGCAACCATGTTTCAGATTGCTTTTGTTACACTCTTCCCAGTCATTTGTAAAGCAAAGGCAGACATTCCTGTTTCCTAAAGGACATATCAATTTTGGTGCTGGTTGTTTGGTTCATAGTACCCATAGTAGAAAAAACCGGACCGGACCGGTGGTTCGACCGGGAAAAACCGGAACCAGAGGTAAGCACGGTTCGGTTTCCTTCAAAGACCGGACATGCATTCGAACCGTTCTGAGCCGACTGAACCGGCCGGTTTTTGGGCGAAACGGACATTAAACAGGCACTGGTCGAACCGGGGCAGCCATACGAATGGGCCACAAATGGGCTGTCAAAACTCTAAAGGCCCATTTGTTAACAACTAGTGCAGCTGGTGGGGTTTTTTTTTTGCAAAAATAGCAAGAAATGGTGCACCAGGTGGGAATTGAACTCTGGTCCACGAGTTGAAGGAGCCAAGTCATAGCCATCAGACTATCCAACAACATGTGAACATGAGGGAATATGTAATATACATGTAGACTGTGAACCGCGGTTCGACCGCCCGGGCCACCGGTCGGACCGACGGACTGCTGAACCGAGAGGTCGGCTGGGTCACCCACCGATCCGGGTTTTTTTACTATGATAGTACCTAATCAAGGTTGCATCAACAGGACTCTTCCTGCTGGTTATTTGGAGGTTGGAGAGTCTGCAGCAGAAGGAGCCTCCCGGGAAACATTGGAGGAAGCTTGTGCAGATGTAGAGATACTTTCACCTTTTGCTCAGTTGGATATTCCACTGATTGGCCAAGTGAGTGAAATTATCATTGTCAGAGTTTCCATGATAGCTCAATACACTACTAAGTTGATCTTGTTTGTTATGATGGCATGCAGTAGAGTTACATTATTTTCCGAGCAAGATTGAAGACCCCCAACTTCTCACCTGGACCTGAGTCGCTAGAATGTGCACTTTTTGCCTTGGATGACATACCATTTGATTCTCTAGCATTTTCTTCGATCATTGTCACCTTGAGGATGGTAACCTGCCTTCCCATACTCAAATCTTTCTGTTCATTCTTGATTTTTTGTCATCTTCTGATCTTGGCACCACAAGCTCCTGAGATGAATTTTGATTGTTGCAGTATCTTGAAGATGTCAAGTCCGGAAATATCAAATTCCACTATTGCACTATAAACAAAAGGTACAACCACTACCCACCTGTCATTACCATGGTTGACAGTCCTGATGGCTATTGCAACTTGCAAGTTTGCTGATGGCTTTAGTTTCCTCTGTACTGTGCATGATTTACCTGCCATCTCTTCAAGCATGCAATACTTTAGTTGTAGGTTTGTAGCCAACTGGCCATCATGTTATGAACTGCTATCAGATCAATTCTTTCTCTCTCTCTCTCTCTCTCTCTGTGTGTGTGTGTGTGTGTTAATAATTAGCAGAAAATGGAGGTACTCATCAGTTCCCCATATTCTCTAATAAGTCAAAACGGCTTATTAGGAAATAAAAATTAATTTATAGGTAAAATTTTTATATATGTGTTTTTAGCAACTTAAAAGCCAATGTTGAAAAAGAAATTACGTTGAAAATATTTTAAAATCAACTTCAAAATTAAGTTTGAAAATTTAAATTTTGGCTTTTGCTTTATCTTATTAGGGCAACCAATGGGGCTCGGATTATCTTGCATGCTTACAGTCCTCCAACTGAAGCATCTCATGGCATCTAGGTTGTACCTAAAATGCAACTTGTGTTACTCTATTTCAGGCTAGGAACTGGCGCTTCAGATCTTCGCAGTTTTGATATTGACAACCACTTGTCTGTGTGAACTTGAGAAGTCTGGTGACTAATCTTGTTACATGATGAGATTAACTTTGGGATATACAGCAGTCATACATCAACACAGCGATCGCATCGGTCATGGATTTGGAACTGTTGTCGAGTGTTGAATCTCCGTTCAAGCCTTGCATGGCATCTCGCCACAATGGAATAGATTCTAGGCGCTGGAATTGTAAATGTTCGGTTTCTTGAAGTGTGTATTTTATAGCCTTCTAGAGATGTTACTTTCTTTTTCTTTTTCTATTTTATGGAAGGACCAGAGGTTGTAACGTGGCATATGCTGGGAATTTCACAGCTTGGATTGAGTGATCCTGAGCGATGTGGATAGTTTGTTACGACAGATTGTTTCTGTTGCAAAGCGAGTATTTCCTGCAATAGGTTACTCCTCTCTTACCATTCTGCCTCCTGCTCGACTGCTCAGATGACCGTTCTGAGGGTCCGTCGGATTCACTCCATATTTCCATTCCATGAGGTGCCCAAGAATGAAGTGAAATATCAAATCATCAAATTGATGCAGAATGTGCGTTCTGTACCCTTCTTTTGAATCGCATGGAAGTAGCACCCACGAAGTATCAAGATATTTATGTAGAATTATGCAATCTGTATCCTTCTGAATCACACGGAAGTAGCATCCGCAACCACAAGGTATCAAGACGTATTTCCGCTCAACCGTGCAATAGGCCGAGTCGTAATGTGCGACTCGCACATCGACTGCCAAGCTGACGAAGTGGCAATTAGTAATAAACTCTGAACAGAATTATACCATTTACCAGTAAACTAGAAACTCCCAGCTACAGTGCATGCAAAACTATGGTGGTATTACGGGATCATTTAAGTACATGAAATACAACGCCCTTGGCACACCAAAAACAGAAGTACGGATGCGCCAAGATTACAATTATTCTGTAATGGGATCATCGAGCCCTGGCTGCCGAATGCACACGACAATTACAAAACGCTCAGCAAAACATATCTGGATGGTTTCCGTGAGCAGCCTCAAAGATCCTCCGGACCGTTGATGTTCTGAGAGTTACCCAATGGACATTTGTCAGGCCGTGCATCACAATTCACAAAGGGAAGCTACGCAGTTGCGAATTTCTGGTTTATAAAAGGTATGGGGAATGTTACCTTGTTCTCAAGCACGGCTCCATCTGGGATCTCTAACTTCACTCCAGACTTGGCAGCGATGGTCACCTTGCCCTGTAGATGGGAAAGGCAAATGAATTAGCATCACGAAGGCACTTCTTAACAACAGAGATGTCAATTCTCTAATAGGTTTGAGTAAATAGAGACCAAACATGCTTTTCCAAAAAGAGAGATTAAAACGGTCGAACATTAATGTGGCGCATCTTATTAATAGTGTCGCATTATCTCAAGAAGTGTCATCAAATCGCGGTAGTAGGTTCACCTTGAGTGTAACTCCAGAGCCGAACCAGACATCACCAGAGACCTTCAAGGTGTCAAGCTCGACAATGCTGGGGATTGACTTAAACCGGGCCAGGAAATTGGCAACCTACAGTCATCCAGAACAAGAAAGTTATGGTCACAACTCAGTTTTCACTAGTCACTGCTTTCCTGATTTGCTTTTCCTTTCTAGTTAATGCTGCCTTAAAAGTTTCGAATACAAACTGATTTACCTTCTTGAACTCAGGTCCAAGCTCAATCGAAGGGTTTGTTGGGTTTGTTCTGGCTGGGTTGCGGATGACAAAGCCATCAACCAAGGTGTACAAATCAGACTGGAGGGCAAAAATGAGCTTAGCACAGCTGTATCATCACATCAAACCAACAATAGCATGGAGAGGATTTTAGATATACCTGTACAAGCAACAAGTCAGATGTAGCCTTGACTGGCAGAAACCTTGAGCGGGGAACATTAATGCCAATTGCTTTTTCAAAGAACTAGATAAAGGAAAGGCGTTAGATCACAGCATTTAAATGATACAAAAATGGAGCAGCAACCATCATGTTTCCAGAAGAGTTATATACCCGAATGGCTGCTCCAGCTGCAGTTTCGAGTTGCAGAACTTTCACACCATCAACTTCCTGTGAATACCAACTGCTTTGATAAATGCCAATGAACAGAATAGAGCAGGGCAGATACACGCAGAATCACAGATGGCACACCTTAGGGTTAGGAATGATTTCCATCTTAAGCGCTTCAGCTTCTACCAGCCTCTTGATGGCCTTCAAGTTCACCCACCTGTTACCAGAAGCTGTTAGCAAGCGACGAAATTCCTAATCAAAAACAGACAGACAGCATAACTTCCTTACAGGTTGTTGGTATTGAAGATCTTGAACTTCTCGATTGACTTGAATTCATTCACCTGAAAAAAAGGACAAGAAAAATAATCATCAGCACTTACTGCTCATTAATCCAAATAATATATAGTGGAGGGTACGTACATGCTCATCAGGGACTTGAGCAATCTCCAACAGCTGCACACAAAAATAGATAATATCATTCAAAGCTTAGTGATACATATGACTGGAATTAACAGGAACAGACACTAACTGGAATTAACAGGAACAAGATAATAGAGTGGTTTGTTTCAATTTTAACATTGCACTTTGCTAGTTACATAGTAATTTCCAGTTACAATTCTTAGCAGATAATTAAATGCTGACACCAAGTTGAGAACAAACAAGTACCTGAACTCTCCCTTCGTAAGAGATGAGGGTACCACCTTTAACATCAGCCAATGTTTTTGGAGTAACCTGGAATAAATAGAGGAGTTAATTTTCATGTTCTACATATTCAATAAGAATAGTATAGTGACTACTGCTGCATACCTCCATGCAGTACTCGTTCTGGTTATGGATCAGGTGGTTTAAGATCTCTGTGATGGTTAAGGATTCAAATTCTGATGGAAGATAAAGTGCACTAATAAGAAAGTGATAAAACAGGGAAAAACATGTGAGTTTGGTCTTCATATTAGGATACTGATGTCAACAATAGCACCCAAGTTGTCCGAGTTCGCAACAAAGACATACTCCTTGCCCTGAGAAGAATGGGAAAATAGGTAAGCATGCGAGCATCAATATGCAATAAAGAACTCATATTTTTAGTCATAGTATTGCATTCATTTTTTATGATTGTATTAGCCCAAAAAGGTGATGTTGTAGTTTTGGTTACTATTTCTTTGGAAATGTTTTTATTCCTCTAATTTTCTCAAGCAACAAGATTAATGCAGTTTCACCAACTGAATACTCCCTTAAGCGTGAAATGACAAAGAAGCTGTCCTTGGGACGAATAAGCATAAGCACACATCACACAGCTCAGCGTCTGTATCTTTGGAGTGTGGCGCATAACTATGTGTGCATGTTTAAAACCAATTTGAATCAAGTAGTGATGCTAACAATAATGCCAACATGAAAGGTCAAAGCACTTTAGCTAACCTGTGCCAACAAGGTATCAAGTTTTCCACTGTTATTCAAGGAGGGGAACACATCACCATGGCCTGGGGGATACCTGCACATTCAAAAGCTGGTTATTCAGATTTAGGGAGGTTTAATCTGCTACTATAAGTAGTTAATAGTCATATGTATAAACCAAAGCCATTTTGGAATAATCTGAGAATACTAACCAGCCATCCTTGCCAGTCTTCCCCTTGCTTGGAAGTGGCAAGAAATCTTCAGTAACAATGCGAGGATATTGGCTCTGCACGGAACACAATTATGTTTATTAACAACAACCATGGTGCAAAAACGCGACAAATCAGAAACATAGCACAGAAGCAGCTCTATACCTGGTTGAAAGTGTGAATTTCAATGTTGGAGTTGGAGTACTTCTCAACAATCTTGAGAAAGAACAGCCGTTAGCATGTACGTTAGCCCAGATACTAAAATCCTAGTACATCAAAAAAAATGAAGAAAAATAACAACCTTCTGTGTGTCATCATGAGTGTTGAATGAGTTCATTAGAAGCAAAGGGACATTGCATCCATACTTCTTGTTCAGGGACTACAGAGAGGTAAAACTTGTAAGGCATGTGCTATATAACATATGATTTCCATTTGTCAACAAAAACTCATCAGTTAAAATAAGTGTACCTCAATTTGAATCACAATAAGGTCTAGAAACGTAAAGCCATTGCGGACTTCAATGACAGACCTGAGAGGAACAGCGAGACATGTTAACCGCTTGCTTCAAACAGTAAAAAACTAAAAGTAGAGCAGAAAATATAAGATTCAAATCAGCCCAATGTCAACAAATTGCAACAGATGTACTAGAGTCCAGAAGAGTCCAGAAGTTAAGTGTTACATCATGTGCAACAGGGTGCAAGCTCACAGAAGTTCAGTAACAGCAAACTAGGGCAAACAAAATCACACAGCAATGACATCATCAATAGCCTTAATGCTTGTTGCTATCAGCTCCTTTAAAAATTAATATGCCATAGATGACTCAATAGATCAGTCGACACAGCAAGCAGATAATGCATATCCTTGTAAGCTATATGGTGCCTAAACTACAATGTTAATTGTGGGTCTAAAACAAAGAAAAACAGAACCATAGTACATAACAGACTGATCAGAGAAACAATTTCACTGAATTGCATGTTTGTATCAACATAATGAGGATGTTAGCATGTTGCAACGAGAATGAGCGTGCTTAGCAGATAGAAATTTGATCCATTATTAGTGCCTTAACATTAAATACAGAGGACAGTATACACTAATTTTTTGGAGCTGCAACACAGAAGAGTAAGAGCTCTTGAAAGCAACAAGAAGAATTTTACAATATCGTGTCCTTCCATGTCGTTAACATTGAGAACTCCACTAAGAGACATAAACAGAAGAGCATACATATAATATAATAACATGTGGAATTTAAAAAGGGGCAAGTGGCATTAAAACCAACACATAATTCACACTTTCCCACGATCTGATCAAACACACTGAACAACTTTGAAATGGTTTTGGCAAATTGGTGCGTATGCATGAGCAAGCCTTATAGCTAAACAGTACAATAGCAACATCACTCAAAAACAGGCAACCATACCATAATACTATAGTATCCTTTAGTGGTCTCCCCACATTGTAAACGCCACAAGCAGGAGAAAATCTAGTTTGCTTTGTAATACTAGTTTATACTGGCTATGAACAGCATGACGGCCATATACGATCTAATCAATCCAACTGGAAGTTCTAAACAGGCTGGGATGGAATTGTGCTTACTTGGGACCCGTGCAGCCCATGGTCGTCCCGAGGCCTCCATTGAGCTTGAGCACGACGAGTTTGTCGAGCAGCTTCTTCGTCTCGTTGAGATCTGCACCACATCCACATCCACATTACCACATGATCCAGTGTTCACACACAGTCACCGAACCTCGGATCGGTTCGGAAAAAACCACCACACGAGCATCTTAGATCACCCAGTTCAGAACAATACGCGGTACCTTCGGGAGCAGCCGAGAGTGTGTCGTACGGAACCACAACCTCATCGGTCGGGGTCTGGATCTTACTCCACTCGATCTGCTCCGCCTCGCCGCTGCAAAAACCACCACCACCACCATCAAAACCCACCGCGGAAGCAGCAAATCGTCGGAATCAATCAAACGAAGCGAACACTAAGGGATCTCACCTGAGGTAGCGCGAAACGAGGCTGATGAACCCGGCCTTCTCGTTCTCGCTGCACGGCAAAAAAGAAACCCACACATAGAGAGAGAGAAGAAAAATCAGTACTACCAAAAATGAGGACGAAACGATCGCGCGGCTAGATCCAGTGGAAGCGGAGTGGGATGAACTCACCTGATCTGGTCGAGCTTGTCGACGGCGGCGCGGAGGCCCTCGAGCTTCACGTCGGCGGCGGCCGCCATCTGGCACGGCGATGCGATTCGAGAGGCTTCGAAAGGACGGGAGGAGATATGTCAGATGAGAGGAGTGCGAGCGTTGTGTGTGAGAGGAAAATGCAAGCGCGGGTTTTCTTATAGGGCGCCGCGGGATTCCGTCCCGTCGGCCCCCGCCGTGACGGAATGTTCGGGGATGTGCCGCCCCGGTGACGGCGTTAGGGGGATCCCGGACACGTGGCGGGAAGGAACGGTGCCAGCCGTTACCGTCGCCGTCTATCTCCCTTCCTTTGGCCGCGGGCGCCGGCACCGTCGGCGTCGTGATCGCAGACGGACGGGACGGCGCGAGCTGTTGCAAGTCTGTTGCTGACAGCGTGTCATTGGGCTGCGTGCTTCGTGTGGCCGTCTGTGTAATTAACTCTCTTTCTGTTTCTAATCATGATTAAGCTGATTGTTTTTGAAGAAAAAGCAAGTAAAGTTGAATTCAGATTTGTGTGTTCTTGTTGGATTTGTGGTCTGAATCTGTGTGCTGGAATTGAAACATTAGGCGATAATTTGGAAATACTGTCAACGTCTTATGACATCTAGTGAGAATTAACAAGTTTGTTAAGGCATGTTCAGAATCAGAGACAAGGACATGATGCAAGTCTCGAATCAGTCGCCCCGAATTCAACAAAACTACACAGTTCGATCAGAAAAGGCAACAGAGCTGGTGATCTCTTGCTCTCTGAACTCTGAATATGCAGCGGTTTCTCTGAAGCCTCTTCCTGCTTGCTCCTCGGTTCAGTAATCCCTGCATAACTGATCGCGTAAAATTTTACAACTTCTGTTTTTTCTCATTGTGTTTGTTGCTACTGATCTTTCGGCATTAAAATTTTCGATTCTATGATGCTTTTCAGGTTTGCGTTGCAAGCAAGTACTGTACCCCGGTTGAGCTGCTTTGAAGTTCAGACATGGCATCCTCGCTTTCTCAGCTGTCAGTTTGCATTTAAATTATTGCATAATGGTTACACAAAGCACATGTTATCAGTCTGTCGGTGCATCTGATCTGAAAGCTATGTTTAGTCGCGAGAGAAAAAAAATACTAGTCTGAAAGCGCAAGATGAACCAAGAAGTTGGCGGAGTTTAGCTTTGATTATTGTTCACAATCTCATGTGGAGAATCATGTCTGATTGATGCAAATAACCAATTCAAGTGAAAGATTATTCAGACAAGTGTACTCACCTACAGACATTATCGTGGCAATTCCATTGCCAATATTCCAAGCACTGGAACACGATACCATCTTCTTCTTCCCTGATCCCAACTGATAATATGATCCATTCCCTTCTCTCCTGGAGCACTTGGTTCTCATGCCTGGCCGGATCATCACATTTGCAGGCGAGAAATGGGGCATGTCATTGCTTGACAAGATTATTGGCGAGCTCACAGAACCCATCTTGGTGCAGTTCATCTTTGCTAATTGCTAATTTGCTATTTCCTGCCTGCAAAGGCTGTCCTTTTCATTTCTTTTTAAGTTTCATTTTTGGCATTTCTTGTCATAAATGCCATTCTTTTGTCAATGTTGACAAGCATGGAAATGCAATCTTTAGCATGCTTATACACAAACACAGAGGCAAGAGCAACGTGTGGTCGTGTGGATTGACTATTTGATCAGGATATGACTAGTGGTATTTGAAAGTCCTGAAGATAAAGATAAAGATGAAGATAAAGTGTTTCACGTAAAACGAGGTGACAATAACGTGCGATTAATTGAGTTTTAATTATTACAAACTTGAAAAATGGATTAATCTAACATTTTAGAGCAACTTTCATATTAAAAATTTTCGCACGAAACGCACCGTTTGAGAGTTTGAAAAGTATGCCACGAAAGTTTATTTTTTATCTGTTTCAAAAGAAACGAACAGTGCCTATATATGTGACAAATAACCGATGCATGGGTGAAAGATGGGAGTCTCCTTTTCTGTGATGCTGCTATAGTGCCATACTGCCATGTGAGTTTGTTGATACAGCAGTACAGCTGAGCACAAGTGTCATGTTCAGAATTGGAAGGAATTAATCGTACATTTGTTTGTGCAACGGAAAGTGATATTATCTTGGTCACCTTTTATGTTGGATCCATGATGGTTGAGTGAAGTAGGTAACTATATATCTTAGCAACACTTTGAATAAGTACTTTTATGATAGAAAAAACAAATGGACGATGTTGAGTGATACCGATGGATATCTCTTCGAAGGCTACATGTTGCATGCCAAAGAGTGTCGTAGGAATTTTGTAGTGAAATTGGCGTGAGGTCGATGTTTTATTCGCTAATACACTTTATCATAGGTAACTGTCTGATGTTCTTTGTGCTATTTTTACTTCTCCCTATTTTTCGGGGGAGTTTATCCAACTAGCTAAACTTTAAAACCAAATATCTTACCTGCTCAAACTTTATAACACCGTTATATTATCCACTAAAGTGTTTTTAGATGGTGGTTTCACATATTTATAAACTTAAATGGATGATTGTGAATAACTAATATAACATATTTATATATCATCAATTCCCACTTTTCAATTTATACTCTTTAATATTGTCATGCTAGTATTATGTTGATACTTACATTGTTTGTATATTAAGAAAAGCGAGGTACTCTTTGTTACAGGGACTCATGCACTTTTCTTTTTCAAGAAATTAAGTTCGTCCAACTGAATAAGACGCAGTTGAACTTGGCAAGGTCTCCAAAAATAATATTTAATTTTAAATTTCTCATATTGTTGACGCTAATAGGCATCAATCATTGTTTCATCAGCTTATAAGGAAGTTGGCTTTAGCTTATTGCAACAAGCTTTCGTTGATTACTTAATCATTTGGATTTAATAACATCGGACTTTCAGCCGATGTATATTTTAATCATTGAGCCTACATCTAATATTCTATATTAGTATTCGGCCGATTGTTTTTGTTGGATATTTGCTTCATTGTATCTATATCGGCTGACTGGTTCATTGGATAATTATTTTGTTATATTTATATCGACCGATTGGTCCATTATTTTATTACATTATTATCGGTCGATTGTCTTTATGTCATTATTTATCTAAGTGTTATAATCTACATCGGATATATAGCCGATTGTTAAAAACCCTATTGACATCGGTTTATTGGCCAATCGGTTTTTTGATCATCAATATATTTATTCATCTTGTTAGTTGCAGGATCAAACTGACTGGCATGCCTGCATCCGATATTTTAGGATCTGCACTGGAGCGAAGCAGATCTTCTATGCCTATGTGTGTTTGTCGACATAGTTCGCGTTAACACAGATTTGACATCATCGACAGAGCGTGGATTTTTCGTCAACACATACACTACAATGTTTGTAACATGAAAATCATAACCACAGGAAAGTAAATTCAAACACAATCAATGATATTATTTTCATAAAAAAATTATATTGTAATAAAATAATTATTGGTTAAATATTTAAAGAGTTGAATATTAAAATACATGTGCGCCTTATTCCGTTGGATGGAGAGAGTAAACAACTGGTATTAAAAATGTCACGTAGTCAAACTCATCAAAACGTACATGTAAATTAAAAAAACACTTTGCAAGATCACCCTAGTGAATTATATGAATGGAATAAATTTCAGATGGTTGGTTGTTCTTTTTAAAGTTTAGGGCGTTACATGGACTTTTAATCAAGTTCATGGGCATATGGACCTTTTTCAATAGATGAATGATATTTTTGATAATTATTCGTGGTTCAAATGAACAAATTAAATATTATAAAGTTAAAATAGGGAACTAAAACAGTTTCCTACTATATTCATATATAAGTTTTTTTTAAAAAAAATCTGCACCGACTAGGAACATAGGAAAGGTGTGTATTTTGTAGACTTCATCAATCGTTCTGCTCGGTTGTGCTTACCGCAAGCTACAATGCAGCTGCATGTACAATTACAACAATTAAATCAATACTGGCCGTGTGTGGCTGTCTGCGGTTGTGCTGTTGTAGCAAGTACAACTGAACAATTCTAGCATTTATAAGTTTTTATAAAATCAAATTAATTTGTGATATTTAATCCATTAATTAATTTGTACCATCAAATAAATACCATAAAAGAATATGAACTACTTATGCAAATTCTTTCGTGTCTTTCACACTTTTGTATGTGTTCTTGACTGCAAACATGATTTTTTATACTCACAAATGTATGTAAAGCTATTGTAATTCATGAGAAATTTAATTCTTTGACTTACATAGGTAAATACGTGACATTGGCCAGCTTTATCTCGCAAATAATTTCACGCAAAGAGGTTTTACGCCTTCAAACTACGGAAACGCCTTCTCAGTAAACTCATGGCACCCAACTATGGGCCCACTCGTCATAGACAGAACCCACCCGAAATTTCTAGACCGCGCGCACACGCGCGAATCGCCGGCCACCCAAAAACCTCGGGGCCCACTTGCCATCCACCCAACAGGAGCCCACTCCTCGCTCGAATTCCCGCACCCCGCCACATCCTCACAAAAGAAGCACACCTCCCGCCCACCACACGCCACGTCACCGATCCGCGCAACCCCCACTTCCTCCACTCCCCACCGTCCATCTCCCATCCAACGGCACAACACCCGCATCACGCGGATCGTGCTCCCCCCACCCTTCCCCTAAACCCACGCTTCTATAAAGCCCCGCCCCCACTCGCCACCTCTTCCAACCTCATCACCACCGCCAACCACTTCTCACCAAGGCAAGTTTCTTCCTCGAGAGCGGCGGCGATGTCTGGGAGAGGCAAGGGCGGCAAGGGGCTCGGGAAGGGCGGCGCGAAGCGGCACAGGAAGGTGCTGCGCGACAACATCCAGGGGATCACGAAGCCGGCGATCCGGAGGCTGGCGAGGAGGGGCGGCGTGAAGCGCATCTCCGGGCTGATCTACGAGGAGACCCGCGGCGTGCTCAAGATCTTCCTCGAGAACGTCATCCGCGACGCCGTCACCTACACGGAGCACGCCCGCCGCAAGACCGTCACCGCCATGGACGTCGTCTACGCGCTCAAGCGCCAGGGCCGCACTCTCTACGGATTCGGCGGCTAGGCGAGGCCACTCGATTGGATAGGGATTCGATTAGTGCCATGTACTTCAGTTCGTCGTAGTAGCCTAGCCTCTTCTCCTGTAGCTGTTGTTTCGATTTGTCCCCTGTTCCTTCATTAATTAGGATGTATGAACTACTGGTTCGTTCGAACGGAATAGGAAATCTGCAGTTATTTGCCCTTCAAATTATGTTGCAATCTCTTGCTGTGCTATATGGTTTTGTACACGATTTGCAACCTGCATTGTTCCAGTGGCTCTTCCATTGCCCAACTGGTTTACACACCGTGAACCATTTCGAAATTTCAATCGCGCGAGCAGTTCGCCTTTCTGATTTGCTCCATGTTGGATTTCACGGGTCTGATTTCAGTATCTGACCTGATTCGAAACATGTGTGTGCTGAGTTTGTGATTTCCCGCTGCGATTTGGGGGCGGAACCTCGGAAATGCCCATACTCATTTTGGAATCTCCAAGGTGAGGAGCAGTTTTGCGATGGTGGTCTGGTGGATGCGGGGTCCAAATTAATGCGCGCGATTGGAAATTCGGAACCATCCTGAGCTCTAAATTATGATTTCCCGCTCGGGATTGGGATTTGAATTTTGAAATACCCTAATTCAGTTTGAAATCACCTCCTATCTGAGGGTGGTTTTGAATTTAATTGCGGGAATGCAAATGTCGAGGATTCAAAAGGGGAAGGCGAATGGACGCGGGTCAGCGAGTCGGTTTCCGGAACCTACCGACTCATCGCCGCAGATGAAGGGCAAGGAGACAACTCGAAGGCACGGATCTCTCGCCATGGGAGCGGAGGGAAGGGAGAGCAGCGCGTCGGCGACGATCCTGCTCATCATCCGGCCGATGCTGGTGGCGCAGCCACGCGCACAGGTACGCGCCTGAAACCTATCCCCACCCCGTCATTTCGTCGAGCACCTGGGAGGCATGGCTGCTTTCCCCCTCGCCGCTGTCCAACGCGCATGCTCAGCGCTTCTGATAAACATTGGTGGTTGCCTCAGGTATTCCCATCTGGGATGATACTATGGGAGAGAAGCGTGTGATTGTGCTGCGGCGCCTGGAGGTGGCATTGGGCATGGCCGCGACGAGCTGCAATCCTTGGGCTGCTCGAGTCCTCACCCTCGGGCCGGAATTCGTGCGGCTGGTCCCTCCGGTATTTGATCTGCTTTGCGTTACTTTGTGACTTTCTCACGCTAGATTTGGGTCTTTTTCTAAAGCTTTGATATGATTAGCCTTTAATTCGTGACTGGAATTGATGTATGCTCTACTGATTGGACTCATTTCTGAAAGCTCACACCAATTTTGAGGAAATTACTGCAACTTTAAATTAGTTGGGATAAAAACTTGAAGCAGCTGATTTTCTTTGGTTGAATGCAACATCGAAATGCTAAGTGGGCTTCTTCAAACATATGATTAAAACACTGTAGTACTGGGCTGGAGTGCGAAAGGTTAGGTTTATATATCTGGGTTTAGTTACCCATACAAATATTGCAGTATGTGGCTCAAGAATAGAGTTGGGGTAGTCGCAAAATTAGTTAGTCTAAAGTGAAAATATTTTTGGGTAAAAGGTGATCTAAAGTGAAACTTTGAGAATAAAAGATCGCCCAAACAAATACTTACAGCGTTCAACTAGAAAACTGTATGGAAATTGTACCAGGCTTAGGTTGATTAGGTCCTATGAGCTGTTAGATGTAAGCATGGTTGCCACATTCTTATACTAATTTTTGCAACTTAAAAACCTTGAAACATAAACATCATTACATTGATGGAATTTGCCATTAATAATACCGTAACATTTTATTAGCCCGAATGTCAAAATCAATTGATTTTTCAAAACTGAACCATCCTTAACTTTCTTTTATCAGTGATGTATGGTGATTGCTTAATGTGATCCATATTGGTCACATTGCACATATATCCAAAGAATACATGGTGGATATATAAAATTGGATTTCTCCTTTTGCACCATTTCATTAGATGATAGGATTTCTCCTTTTGTATCATTTCATTAGATGATAGGTACATGTTAATTGAAGATTGAAGTACAAAGTAGCATAATTGTAGATATATTATACAGTACTAAAGGAGCAAAAGTATAAACCTAATTTAAGAACCAGTATCAAACTTAAGTGGTCATCCTATGCAAAGTGAGAAGTGTCGTTATCAAACATATACAGAAGATACACGCAGTATAACTAATACTGAAATATCTGGTTAGATGAAGTTAACAAGCTGTCTCTCTTAGTTCTCTAGTTCACTTTAGTTTGTTGTTGCACCATAGATCCTCAGCTATGAATTGCATCCATGAATTGTCTTTATCATTCTCATTTGCTCCCGAGGATTGTCCAGCATCCCCAAAATCTGTAACTTGTTCTTCATTTCCTTTAGCCTGTGATGAACTGCACTCCCCTTTCTTGTCAAATTCACCCAACACCACATTCTTCTTGAAAATCCGACATAGCGCATAGGAGTCCTGTAAATAAAATGATGAAAATGAATAAATGATATGAATTACTTTATTTCCTTTTGCACCTTTGGAGTACAGGTTGGACTTCTCTACATTGGAATCATGGGGAAATTTCAAGTTCAACAATGTGGATGAAGACGTACCAGTGAACCGAAGTAAGGTGCTTCTTTAATTTTCTGTTTACTGATAATATACAGCTGTATACTTACAGAGTTTATGGATTATATGCTTCTACATTCTACGCTTGTTGTTTGCTAATTTACATGTGCATATATTCAATTTGGATTCAATGTTCATTACCAGTCCTAAACAAATTAGAGTAAAATTCTTGAGGATTCAACTTCAAGTTTGGCAGGGAACAGTATGAAAATTACAACTTGAAGTTATGCTGCTATTGATTTCTCTTAGAACATCAATCATAATTTTTGAGCAGTTTTTATTAAGGTAGTTGCTGAATTGCTATTTCAAGATTCCACTTGTTTCAAATCAGGCTATGTTTTCAGTCACTAATGGTTTTGGTTGAACTCTATGTTTACTTAATATAAATGTCAACAGTTCAACTAATGCAGAGTCTTCGAACAATTAATGTAAATTTAAGAGTGGACATACAATATGTATCACTATGTGCACTTTGATCTAATTTACAATAAACATGGGATCAGTCCTCATGTTCAGTTCTGGTTTTCACTAGTGAGTAAAGTTGGAGGTTGACGGGGAGAATAAAGTGTAAAGCCACCGACACAACACAGGGCCACACTGAAGGATGTCTAAGCTTTAAGGTAGCATCAACATGCAACTGACCTAGATTTCTATACTCTGCATCATGAAACGATGACGCACCTAACCCCTGTACAATCATGTTGTATGATTTCACATCATAGCGACATGAACCAAGAATTGGATGTTAAATTTGTCTTATCAAGAGCACCTAGAAAAGTGAACCATGTGTGACCCCATTAGAGAACTGAGAAAACCTTCTAATGTACTTTGTAAAGTAGCTATGGTCCATGGAAGCAAGGAATACTTTATGGCTACCACTGATGGATATGGGGGAAAAGAAAAGAGAAGAGCCCTAACTTTTCATGCACTCCATGCATAAAGAACGTAGGTTCCCTGAACTAGCAAATATGCCCTAGTTATTTCTTCTGTATGTTTCTATTGCCAGTTTTGTTTTATCAGGGCACATATCTCAAATATTGCATATTATGAAATATGATCACTATTGCATAACATAAATACATACAAATCCTGCTAACTGAGAAGATTGGCTATGCTTAATAATCTGAAATGCAGCCTCAGCTAACCAAGAACAGCTGATACACAACTCAAATGATTTGACTGATACTACCGGCTGGTGAGAATGATGGATGAATAACCTGAATCCCCATGGCGTTCTCACATTCGCTTTCCTCGATGCGGTACTCATGCATCACCCAACTGGTTCTAATCCCCTGAGGAGCTCGACCTTTGTAGTAGACTAGTGTCTTCTTCATACCAATTGACCTGTTCTGGTAGTTGATCCGCCGATCTTTCCCCGTTGATTTCCAGTATCCTGCTCTGGTTGCACGGTTTGTGCGGCATCCATTGGGATACTTTCTATCCCTTGGCCCAAAGAAGTACCACTCAGAGTCTTTACTAGGCAGGAAGGATTTCTCTTTCAAAACAAGAAGACAAACAAAACATCTCAAGCTGAATCAGGGGATCCAGGAATGATGAGGATGAGAACCATGAATGAGCACTTAAGTTTTCAGATTACCTGCCAATTCCCAGGGCTCACATTTGTAGAGGTCTACTTCTGGGATTATGTCGAGGTCGATGCTGAGGCCATGGACCTTCCTCTTGAGATAGTAGTTCACAAGCTCCTCATCAGTTGGATGAAATCTAAAGCCTGGAGGGAGACCAACCGGCGCCATGGCCTTCCAGTTCGCCTCCTCCTTTCTTGCTGATCTTTCTCTTTGTCTTTATCCTTTGTCTTTCCCTTCCGCTTCCGGCCACTGTGCTCTTTAGCTCCTTCGTGAAATGATTCAAAGCCTGCCCTACAAGTAGCTGTGTTTCTCTTTTAAAGATTCTCACACAAGCTCTGGAACGTCTTACAGCACCGCAGGATCTTCTTTTATGAGAAAGTTGTCACGGCTTCGATCGACGGCCAGCTTGGGCCTTCCGTTAGATTGCATTCTTTTGCACACTGAACTTGTTTTTGTGTCTCACAAGCTTAATCCCTTTGAAGTGTCATAGAGAAGAAGAGGGTTAAAGGCCATGCTGGGGAGCTATAGCCACATGTCTCTGTGCCTTGGGATTGGCATTGTAAAATAGAAAGTTTAGGAAGATAAAAAAGAAAAGGAAAGGTTCATCATGCAGCCATGAGGCCTTGTAGTGTCAATGATCTTGCATTGTTAGCTATTTAGCCATCTAGATCAGACAAAACTTTCAACTTTGGATTCTGATAAAAGATCAATTGAGAACTATGAATCATCTACATCTTTTGTATGTCATATATATGTTTCCAGAAGCATAAGCTTCACTATATATATTCTGTTGAAAGGTACTTCTGATATTGGAAGCAATGGTCTAAATCCTCCCTTTGTTAGATGAAGTACACGATCAAAAGATCACAATCTCAAAACAAGAAGTATGTTGTGTGCACTGCATCCACATCAGGGGATAACTATGCTCTTGAACCCTAATTTCCTCTTTTTCTTTCCTTAACTTCTTCAGCACTATAATGATAATGAGACTTGTAAAGAGCCTGCAAGTAGTCTTATCTAATTCTACAGGGAAAGACAGGCATCTCCTTCAGATGCATGTGGTCTAAAGCAGATTTTGTTGCTAAATGTAGATTTGCAAATTACTTTGTAGTTGATATTCCCATGGAAACGGTGATGGTTCAAAGGCGCTGCTAAGTACGTACGATTGACCTGCTGGGCAGCCTGAAGAATTCAGAGGCAACATGCTTGCAGTAAGATTCACAATGAAGACATCAATAAGGTAAAATGCTGAACTTTAGTTTTAACTTGTCTGGTACTAGTGAGATCTGACTCTAGTAAAGAGGATGCAACATTGCATTTCTTTTGCTGAAATACACACAAAGCGTTCTTCACCATGTGATGAAAGGAAATGCTGTTGCAGCACTTCTAGTAATTTTGTGAAAAATGCAGCCCTAGACTTCCAAGTTCAGAAGGGCACAAAGCTGCTCTGAGCTTATATTTATTGACTTAGGATGGATTCTGAAATGTGAACTTCTGATTGACATTCCAGTGCTACTGCTAAGTGCTAACAGCATGTGGTGGCTTCTGATCTTGCTTGTGGAACTAGTTTTCCTTCAAAACCTTTGTGAATATAATAATTTAAGCTTCTTCGTTGGTGTCATTGTTTGCATTACTATGTAATGGAAACTAATTTATTTGGGCCACACCTACCTTTTATATAGTTCTCTGCATACAATATTATTAAATTTCAATCTTGTTTCAGCATTTGTAGAAATGTTTGAAATAACAACTCGATTTCTTTTTCAGATACACATTTGATGAAATTTGAAAATATGAACCAGTTTTTCTTCTGAGAATTTTGCAAAATCAGAATGATTCTGATTTTGGCTATTAATTCTCCACTTTGATTCTTCACTAAAGCTGTGCACTGCCACTTGTATCTCCATGACCAACCTATTGCATGATGAATATGTATATGCAGCCATATTGTATTTGGTCTGAATGAACATATATATATATATATATATATATATATCGACTAATATATGCATGGATCTCGTGAGGAAGCTCTCCCTTGAGATACAACTAACGAAGATACCTTTATTTTCAGTGTCTTATCTGCATGTACTAAGACAATCATATCCAGGACAGACGCTAGAGTTGGAGTGGATCAATGCAGATTAAGCAGGCATCTGGTACAACAGGTATACTTTTGTTCAGTTTCCATTGATGTATATAGGCACAAAACAACTATGCAATGGCATAGCTTCACTCTTTTCTCACAAAAAAGAAAAGAAAAGAAAAAAAGGCTCCATTTAAGAAGCAAGATATTACACTTGAAGCTCAAGAAGAAAACGCACAAATTGAGCAAGAAAAGAAAGAGAGACATCAAAATGCTGGCTGTTCCTATATATGATCATAACTATAATCCTCCTTATGAACTCAACTCCAGGAAGGACTCCAACAACCTTCAGGCATCAGTCCTCCAACTCCAGCAATACGCTGTGAGTTGAAAACCAAAAGGATAGCTTATTTTTGCTTAATCTTACACCTTGAAGACTCCATATACTTATTAATAATAGCCAGCAGCACCACAAAAAAGAACGAAAAAATAGTTATCAGGAGAGGATGATGATCCAGCACATGAGCAGAAGCTTGCCCTGGCTTCTCATCAGCCGGCGAGGGCAACGCAGGAGGTGCTCTCCTCGGCGCCGCCGTCGGCGGTGCTGGAGCACCAGGCGTCGTCGGAGATGAACTGCATCCAGGAGTCATCCTTGTCGGGGTCGTCCTCGGCGTCGGCGTCGGCGTCGGCGCCGCCGGAGGTTGACCCGACGGGCACGTCCGGCGGTGACGGCGTCTCGTACTGCTCCTGGCTGCCGCCGCCGCTGGCGAGCAGCTGCTGGCAGGCGCCCTCCAGCAGCGCCATGCTGCACTGCCCCTGCAGCTCCTCCACCTCGGTGCAGATCGCGTTCTTCTTGAAGACCCGGCATAACGCGTAAGTGTCCTGATCATGAGGAACAAAATTATATTAAGCTCCATTAACATATGAATTAGTCTTTCCGAAAGTTAATTTACGCACACTGCCACACTGATGCATGATTATCTCTCTACCTATATCTAGCTTTCTGAGAAATCATGATGTATATTCATGTGCAATCTTTTGGCAATCAATTGGTCCATTTGGTTTGAGCAAATCAAGCATAAGGTAAATTCTTTAACACTCTAGTGTCATAATGGTGTTCTATTCGTTAGGAAAGAGAGATAAGTTAATAAGAGAGAATTAAAGAAGACGTCCAGCCGGGTAGGAAGGGGAGGGTGCGAGTATGATGATGGATTCAGCGTGGAATAAAGTGGAAAGCAGGCGACACCGACATGCATGGCCATGAGAGGCAAGAGGCTGGAGATCGAGAAGCTCTTGGCTTTGCTTTGTCTCTGCGCTTTAATGCCTCATGATCAATGCACTGCCCTATGCAGATCAGTGTCTGCTCATCTCAGTATTAAAGGGAGGATTAGTTGTAACACATACCAAAGAACGCAGCATTACTTGCTCCTTAGACCTGGCCTGGCTTTGTGTTTTTCACTGTTCCGTAAGACTACAGATTTGTCTCATGCTCATGCATTGGAGTAGATCATAAAGCAAAGGGATACAGCCATGTACAGGTCACATAAGTAGCTACTAGTAGTATTAGTACAATTGGAAGGTTAGTACTTCTACTGCAAAACAGATGCAATAAAGTTAAATTTTGCGCCCTCCCATAAATTTTCTTTGTCAAGGGCGAAAGAAAGGGATCAAGTTCTCAAAGCCCTAGCTACCCAACCTAGCTTATTATAGCTGACCAATTAGCAGTTTTCCGTGCAATCTAGTAGCTGTGTCTAGGATCGTTTTCAGTATGATCATGAGTGAAATATTCATCAGAGATATAGTTAATTTAGCAAATATTTACATGGTAGATCAATCTAGCTATATATACATGTAGAAACTAAGATAGAGAGAGAGAGATAAACCTGGATGGGCATGGTGTCCTCGCAGTCCTTGTCGTCGAGGCGGTACTCGTGCATGACCCAGTCGGTGCGTACGCCCTGCGGCGCGCGGCCGCGGTAGTAGACCAGCGTCTTCTTCATCCCGATGGCGCGCCCCCCGTGCTGGTGCACCACCCGCCGGTCTTTCCCCGTCGACTTCCAGTACCCCGCCCTCGTCGCCCTGTTCGTCCTGAACCCATTCGGATACTTCCTGTCTCGAGGCCCGAAGAAATACCACTCCGGATCCCTGCTCGGCAAGAACGATTTCTCTGCAATAATTCCATTGATCATCTCATGTACGTGTTCGATCGATCAGCATGTTTATCAATTGTTCATCGGAAGTAATATATGCATGCATGTGTTAACCATGCAGGATGATCGATCGATGGATGTATATATATGTAGGAGGTGATGCTTACCTGCGAGCTCCCATGGCTCGCACTTGTAGAGGTCAACTTCGGGGATGATGTCGAGCTCGATCTTGAGCCCGTGGATCTTCCTCTTGAGGTAGTAGTTCACCAGCTCCTCGTCCGTCGGGTGGAACCGGAACCCCGGCGGGAGCCCCACCGGCGCCATGAACGTCGTCGGTGGCCGCCGATACGACGGCGGCCTCTCCGGCTGGCCGGCCTCCTCCTCCTCCGGCGACGGCGGCTTTGCCCAAAGACACCTTGCTTCTTCTGCGCTGCTGCTGAGGCCTTTCCCAGCTGCTGCTGCCACCACCCTTATAAGTAGGTTTTTCAAGGCAGCTAATGCTGGGGTAGGAGGCACAGTAGTAGGGACGGCGGTCGACATAGTCATCCCTCCCACAAGATCTCGGTCGATCGGATGGCCCCCTTTGGCTCCTCTTTTGCAGATTCCCTGATCACCCTCACAAGAAGCTTGAACCTTTTCCATCTCTCTCTCTCTTCACTACTACTCTAGCTATAGCTACTCTTTCTCTCCAACCCCTGGCTTGATCAAAATATGTGTCTACCGTACCCCTGATCGATTATAGTGATCTATGTATGGATACTATGTAATCTAGATCTTATCTTAGTTTATGAGCTATCAATGGTTCTATCTCTAAGAGTTTAAAGCATTTCTACCAATGTGCTATGCTCGCGCGGTTTTTGCGGATGGAGGTTGTACCAGATATCTGTAAAGTGTGACGCATATATCCATGGATATGAAAAGTTGGATATCATTTACGAGCAATTTTGTATCTTTGATATAGACGTGCATATAGCTTGAAGATTTTATACCAATTAAATATTAGCATCACCGTTTTGTACGTATGTTGTAGAAACCATTATCGGTTTGATGCTTAAAATAGGACATTAGAACGTTTCATTGCCCAATATACGAAGCATAATGCATGCGTATATGTTGATTTTCAAATTCGAATATGATTTATGCTCTAGTATTAACTAAAACACATTTATTTATATATATATAGTGAAATAAATAAACCGTATTTTTTTAAAAAAAATATCAATCTTGGTTAATTTTTTTGACAAAAAAATCTTGGTTAATTATGCTACATTGTTTAACTCATGGTATTTCACAGTCACCACCATGCATGCATATAGTATCGTAATGATACCAGAAGGTTGCATAGAAGTATTTGATATAGGACTGCTAGCTTCTTCCATGTTTGCTAAGCGTTTGTAAAATTTATGCACTGCATGACAAAAAGAAAAAGAGAAACTAAAGAAAGAAAGGAAATAGTAAAGAATAGTGGGGAAAAAATATCTTTAGATATCTTGAGGGAGAAGAGGATACAGAAGAGCTTTGCTGTCATAGTCCTTGCTTTGGTGTGCGCCATGCATATATGCATCAGCTTTTCCTTCACTCCATAAATTTTCTTCACCTTTCAATCGACCGTGCTATGTACAAATGCCAGTGATGATCGATCAGAGAAAGGAGATTATGCCCACAGAAAACGAAAATGCCCAGGCTTGATCTATTTGGAAAGAACGAAGCAACAGTGTCTTCAATCGACGAAGCAGATCCTGGACGAGATGGTGAGCGGCTGACCGCAGATGAGGCAGCGGTGCTCTGGTGTGAGGTGGATCGACTTAGCAATTAGTGTAATTATAAATTTCCAGGGGAACATCCGGAGATGGATTTTTATTCCTTGAGTAGACATCCTTAATTTGTTTTTTTTGGCATATGTTATCTAAATAGTCATAATTTTTTTATAAAAATTTAACAACATAGATTAATATGAAATATATCATTTCACAAACATGCAAGATTAAATTCGATTTTTACAAGTTATAACAAAAAAAGAACAAATTAAACTGAAAATAGTTAATGTACATTCGTTGTTATATTTGTTATTTTTTTGAACTTTAACTATAAGTTGAATTTGAACTTGTTATTTTTTTTTAATTTTTTTGATGATTATTTAGGTGACATCTAAGAAACAAGAGGACATCCCCTCAAGGTATGAAAACACTTTCCGAAACACCTGTTACTTGAGGTCATATTTGACTTGACAAAAAACTTCAGCAACACCACATACTTTTTTTTTTTACATTTTGGTTTTTTTCACAAAATATTTTACAAATAGAACCTCCATAAAACTTATTTCAAAAATTAGACCATAATTCTACACCAAGATTATTGACGTGGAAGTTAAATGTCTCAGCACCAAAACTGAATGGAGCAAGAGGTGGGTGTTTGCTGGTGACCCTCTTCCACTTACGAACAACTTTTCTCTCTCCTCCCTACCCAATCCCAATCCTATTGCTATTAAATTTTGGGGAAAAAATAACAAATTAACGTGTATAAGGATTCATTTCCTGCAATTTATTTTTGTTGTTAGTAGGATGAGGGTGTGGTTCCTCCCTCCTCTCTTACACTCTATGTTGATTTGGTGTCAAATAAAATGAAAAAAATCGATAAAGCAACATCTTCTAATTTATTTACCCCTCCACCTTTTTTTAAAAAACTTTTAGAACTTAGAATCTAGGATAAGGGTGTGGGAGGTCGAGTGCTAAACGTTAGTGCCATGGAGACTACAAGGCTTTGAGATGTCTAACATCGGCACTCAGGACATACCCAACAAAGTAGAAAGGCAGGCAAGCGCTCACACGCATGCACACACTTACCCTCTACCCCTACAAGGCTATGAACACGTATAAGAGATTGGACCGACTTCTTGAAAATAACAAAGTTGTCACATACGTCTTGTTGTCGACGAGTATGCCGTCTATCACAAAAAGAAATTAATTATAAATGTGAGCACCTGTGTAAACCAGAACTTTAACCTGGAGTAGGAAGGTTCCACTAAAAGTTAAGCTATGCTTACTTCATGATCTAATGTTTTAAAACCAAGAGAAAAACAGTAAAGGATGTCTTTCAGAGTTTAGCCAACGAGACCCTGGTGGAACAGGAAACTAAGTCAAAACAAAATTGAATTGGTACTTCGTAAACGAAAACATGAAGTTTGGTGAGTAGATTCTAATCCCTCGAGAATGTTCACTCGTATACGTTTTTCTTTCAAATTCGATACAAATAGTTGTAAAGAATTAAAAAAATTGACAATATAAAGTACAGTGATATCTATTAGTCCACCAAAAATCAAGTTCAAATTTGACATATACACCAAGAAATAAAAAACACAAATTCACATGTAAGCAGTACACTATTATTCATACGCTAAATTTGTCTTTTTTTTATCTCTCGACATGTGAATTGAGTTTGGACCCAAGTTTTTGTGAAATTGTATAGATATGTTGTATGAGTGTTGTCAATTTTTTTTAGAATTTTTTATAACCGTTTGGATGGTTTTTAAACAAATGAGGGAACATCTCGAGGATCAAAATAGTTTCCTCGAAGTTTGAGAGAGAATCCCAATTGAGTCATGAAAACAAATTCACCGTTTAGAAGCCAATGTCAAATGCCAACTCGTATAGAGATCTCTAGCGATCAACCACTGCCGTTGAGGTGGTGCCATAGAAATAAAATTTGGTAGGACTAAAGTCCTACGCACCAACAGAAGGATGTTGCATCTTGTATGACACATGTCCAGTAGTAATCTCAAAGCAGATACGTCTCTCAAACTCTCTGTAACGCTCGTTTTGTCGCGGCGTTAGCAGGAAAACTAATCTCTAAACACCCTATTTGCGAAAATTTTGTTCTTCTGTCGAGTCTTATTGTGTGCCTGGATCTCGTGTTTCCCCTCTCGTCTCAATCCCGGAGAAAACCGCGAAATCAAAATTCAAATCCGAGCCCTAATCCCTCCAATTCAATTTTCTCTGAGAAAGTCTGCTTTACCTCCCCTCCCCCTCGAGCCAAATCTCTCTCGGCCTGCTCTTTTCTTTCCTCCCCTCCTCCTCCTTGGGCCGCCCCCGGCCCAGTCCCCTCCTTCGGCCCGCTTCCCCCTTTCCCTCCTGGGCCGCGCTCGCCGGCCCGGTCCGCTCGGCCCGAGCGCGTCGGGCACGTGCGCCGCGCGCACCCGAGCCGAGAGAGAGCACCCGCTCTCTTTCTCTCTTCCTCGATGTTCCCTCTCTCTCTCTCTCTCCGTTCCGTCCTGCCGGTGACCGCCTCCTCCCGGCCCTGCTGCCCTGCGCGCGTGCCGCCAAGGGAGAGCGCGCGCTCTCCCCTTTCTTTCCCCACGCGCGCCCCTGCCCGAAGCGGCAAGGAGGCCGCCCTCCTTTTTCCCTTCCCCTTTTGCTTTTTCCCCCGACTGGCCGATGTCACCGCCTGCCGCCGTTCGGCCGATAGCGCGGAGAGCGCCAGCGCCGGTCCCCTCCCCGTACTCCACCGCCTCTCCCCCTATTCACAAACCGCCTTCGCTGAACCGACCTCCGCCCCGAACCGGCCTCCCTCCGGCAAATCCGAGACGATGGCTCTCCTCCTCTCTCTCCCCTCTCCGCTCCAGTGTTCTCCTTTTCGCCGGGCTCGCGCCGCGCCACCCCGAGCCCCCTTCGCCGTCGCCGCCGTCGATCTCAGCCGCTCCCCCGTCGTCCTCCTCCCACCGGCCTCCGTGGCTGCCACGTAGGCGCCACGCAAGCGCCGACGGCCTCTTCGCGTGGGCCGTGCTGTTGACGGGCGGGTCCCACCCTAGCGCCGCGCGGTGGACCACGGTCCACCGATCTCGGCCGCGCCCATCGGCCCCTCCCTTGATCGGCCACGCCCATCGGCCTCCCTTCCCTTCTCGGCTCACTCGGCCTCCATGCCCAGTCGGCCCGAGTCACTCGGTCCGGCCAGTCGGCCCCGAGTCACTCAGGAGCCCAGTCAGCCCCGAGTCACTCGGGAGGCCGGACCAGGCCGCGCCACTCGGCCGTGGGCCGTTCACTTGGGCGTCGGCCCATTAGTTCGGCCGCGCCCGCACCAAATCCTTTGGGCCGCACCTAGCCGCCCAAAAATAAAGTCCAATTCACGTCCCTCCTTTCTTTTTCTTTTTCAAGGGAATTAATAATTCCTTTTCCTTTAGACAAAAAATCATTTAATCTTCGGAAATTCATATCTTCTCAGTCGTTCGTTCGATTGACTCCGTTCAACTTTTAAAATTCCTCAAAAATCGAGATCTATCCAATGGCACGCTTAGTGGTCTTTAATAGGGCTTCTTTTTATCATTGTGTTGAGTCGTCTCATTTCGCGTGTAGTTTCGGAGCCAGAAGACCCGCAGTGCGCGGATTTCGAGGAAGAAGCTCAAGATCTCGAGCAAGGCAAGTCCCCTTTGATCAATTGAACCTATAATTTAAAAATCAAGTATTTTGATTCCGCAAACTATGCATTCCTAGGTTACACTCGACACTTGGCCCCGGTTTGCAATATAACCGACTGGCCCTACCCACTTGCTGCATTTGCCCTCCTTGAATGTTGAATACCCTATCACCCCTTGTCACCCCTCAGGTGAGGTGTCGGTATCCGCACCTCGTGTACGAATATCGAGACACCCCTCCAAATTTAAAATAATCATCTGGGTAAAACTTGAGTTTACAAAATGCTCGGAAAACCCAACACTTGGGTCGGTGCCTTGAAAATAAAGTGTTTTTCTAAAACTCGTGGTGCGGGAGACGTACTGGAGGTACGGTCTGCCCGTTCTCGCTCTAAGAACCGATTCCTTGGGAATTACATCCGAGCATATGTCAAGTACGACCACATAGGTGATATGGGACACCCCTAGCTGAGTAACTAGCTAGGCCAGGGAAATCTTGATGCCAAGGGACAAGTGGATTCGCCGGGGTGGTGTCGGGGAGGACCCTTGGGCTTCCTGGCACAGTATGGTCTGGGACCTAACCTAGTGTTGGTCCGTGGGACCCATCTCGTTGGCATAAGATGACCCTGAGTCGGCTTTCGAAATGCCTTGTCGTGAAAGCCTCAAGGTCGCCAGACGTGGCTGTGAGGCACGGGCTGGGTGACTCGAGGTTAGTAACGTCGTGTGGGTAAAGTGTACCCCCTCTGCAGAGGTTAACAACTGTTCGAACAGCCGTGTCCACGGTCATGGGCGGATGTGAGGTGATTCCTTAGCGTAGTTTTAATAATTGCTTTGTGAACTGCTGTTGGTGTGAGAAATCCCTTCGATGTCGGTGAACGATTGGCAGGGAGCCTCTCGTTTTGACGTGCTTGACTTGTGGCTGTTGGTGCAGCCGGTGTTGGTGAACGATTGGCAGGGAGCCTCTCGTGCCGACCAGAATCAATTGATACAATTTCACTGTTCCGGTCGAATGAGACGCACTTTCTCGTCCGTGCCGTTGAGAAGCACTAACTTAGATGTTTCCTGAAAGTCTTAAACTAAAATTGAATGAGAAAAATAACTGGCTCTCCTTTGAATCTTGCATCAAACACTTAATTCTCTTGACTTGCTGAGTACTCCCGTACTCACCCTTGCTCTATATAAATAAACCCCCCCAGTTCTTGAAGACGAAGAGATGGACCCGGCTGAAGAAGAGTTCTTTCAGGAGCAAGCAGTCTACGAGCAGTAGTAGGGTTTCGGCCTTTCCCCAAGGCTTTGCTTGTGGCTTAGGGGTAGTCTCTGCCTTTCCGCTTTCGCCTTTTTGTAATGCTGTTGCGAACTCGGGTTCTGTCCGCAGTTCCAACCTTGATTGTAATTCTACTCGTAATAAAGAGACTGCTGTTGTTGTGATATTCTATCTTTCTGTTGTACCAGCGTTGTTTTCTAGGACTGGTACAGGCATACAGGTTAATTTGGATCGCCTTATTCTGGCCTCCGTTTGGGGCTAGTTTGGGGCGTGACACTCTCTTACCCATACGCCTGATGTTGTTAGCATATGGGAAGATGAACGGACGCGACGTGGCATGCGAAAGAACGGACAGGCGCATCACGGAGATGAATGGGCGTGCAGCGCAAGAGACGAATGGATGCTCCTGCATGACGCGTGACAAAGCCGGCAAGCTGGCGAATGAAGCTGACGGCTGGGGACGGTAGCCAAGGTGAGTCGATACTTGTTTGTTTTTTGTCTACCCGCTGTTGGTTCTTTCATATGTTTGCTAGATTGATAATTTGTACATGTATTTGATCTCTGTTCTTGTTGGTAGGAATTAAGTTTTATATCATTGTCAGGTTCTGTTAGCCATGCTATGAAAGAAAGCTCATATTACAATCTAGAGGGTCATAATAAAAAATCTAAACAATTCACTCAATCAAATATGGAGGTAAGTGGCTTTGAATAATGAAGTGGTTGTTGGGACTCATTTCGCGGCCGTGGCTCATGCCGTCGCAGTGACTTGTGCTTCCACCTCATGTAGCCGCTATCGATGTCGTCTGGATGCCGCTACCGCCAGTCGCCAGACCACCGCCGCTGCCGCCGAGACTTACGCCGCCACTGTTGTTGTTTAGGCATTACCTGCGTCAATGCTTCTAATGTGACATGTGTCTAACTGTAGCATCTCGAATAACAAGGCTCTGTTTATCGCTAATGTCGTCGAGTATCAGGAATTAAAAAGATGAAAGAAAAGTTTGCTTTAAGTTTGTGATTAGACACGTGTCAGGAAGAATGCAATGTCTTTCGGTGAGCGGTGTAGTACTTCAGTCCCACCAAATTTTCTTCCGGCCCTACACGCTGCATGGAAGGGAATTAATTAACTAATCAAGCAACTCCGTACTACGCACTGTAGCAACAACGAAATTAAGTTGAAAAACAGGTCACTACTATCCCTATATGCTTGGGATGTGATGCTTGTCACATATATATCGGGCCAGATAATGAAGTGGTTACCAAGTAGTCTACGTTAACAAGAACACTGTGTGAACTGTGAACTCTTCAAGCCGGACCAAGCCAAAAATCCTTTATAAAATGTGTTCAGATCTGCATCGCCGTGCGATGAATTAATGATTTGGCCGTCATCTGTTTGTAGCCAGAAACGGAGCTTTCCATCGATCAAATTTAATTTGACGGGGCGTTTGGTTTGGTCGATCGTGCTTGCACACGGCACCCATTTGCCTATAAATTGCGAGCTCTTCTCCTCGTGTTGCTCATAACGCAGATCAACCAACAACGAGTTCATCTTCTTCTTCGTGTTGTTGTAGCATTTGATTTGAGATATGGCGGCGCCTGACATGTCTCCCAAGGCCGGCAAGCCGCTCGTCGAGAATGAGGCCGGGTCATACCTCGCGTGGTCCGGCAAGGACCAGCCGGCCCTCGCCGGCGAGAAGCTAGGCTGCGGGCTGCTCGTGCTGAAGCCCCTCGGCTTCGCGCTGCCGCACTACGCCGACTCCGGCAAGTTCGGCTACGTTCTTGGCGGCAGCGCGGTGGCCGGGGTTCTCCCGGTGGGGGTGGACGCCAGGGAGAGGGTGGTGCGGCTCGAGGCCGGCGACGTGATCGCCATGCGCGCCGGGGAGGTCACGTGGTGGTACAACGACGCGGACGGTGAGGGTGGCAAGGATGTCACCATCCTGTTCATGGGCGACACTGCCGGCGCCGTCAGCCCCGGCGACTTCTCGTACTTCGTCCTCGCCGGCCCGATGGGCGTCCTGGGAGGGCTCGACGCCGACCACCTCGCCACGGCGTCGGGGCTGATGTCGCCGGAGCAGGCGGCCACCGCCTTCCGCAGCCAGCCCGCCGCGCTGCTCACCAGGCTGAGCCGCAAGCTGCACGACGTCCGCCCCCGCGAGCACGACAGGCACGGGATCGTCGTGAACGCAGCGCGCGTGCCGCCGGACAGCACCGGCGGAAAGACGGTCACCGCGGCGCACCTGCCGGCGCTGGCGCAGCTCGGGTTAAGCGTCGGGCTCGCGCGTCTCGAGGCAGGAGGCGTGCGCGGGCCCTGGGTGCTCCGCGACGAGGCGGCGCAGGCGGTGTACGTCGCCAGGGGGAGCGGGCGCGTCCAGGTCGCCGGCGCCGGCGGCGCGTCGACGCTGCTCGACGCGGAGGTCCCGGCGGGCAGCCTGCTCGTCGTGCCGCGGTACGCGGTGGCGCTCGTGGCCGCGGACACCGCCGGCGGCATGGAGCTGGTGTCGCTGATCAAAAGCCCTAGGTAAGGAAAAATATTTTCATGGCGTTTAGAATCCTAGATGTATACGTGTGTTTTAAATAGTTATATAAAATTTTTATAAAATCTGACGAGACAAATTATGATAATATAAAACATTACAAATCCAAATCGATATACACACAAAGAAATAAAATAATAAATTTTATCTGTTTTGTACATGTATTATTTATTTTTTAATTTTATTGTTTTTTTATGATCATGGAGCATGTGCATGCATTCATGTCGGTGTTGTACGTGAGCGCATGGGTTTTTTACTTGGACAGTTGGACTTTGTTGTGTCATGCAGGCCGGCGATGGAGTACTTCACCGGGAAGGGATCGGTGATCGGCGGCCTGACGCCGGAGATCGTGCAGGCGGCGCTCAACGTGTCGCCGGAGTTGGTGGAGCAGCTCAGGACCAAGTGACCGCCGGATCTGATCTGTCCGGTACTCCGGTGATTGTGTGCGGCTGTCGTCTCGATCGTCTTTGCGTACCTTGTCTTCACCATGCGACAAGTTACGCAGCGGTTACTGCTCCGGTGTTCGATCGGTCCGGCCTCCGGACACGTGAATAATCTGGACCAAATAATAACAATTGAAGCTGTACGCTGAAGATGAAATTATACCTTTTTAAAATACATTTCACAACGTGGTGTATATATGGCTGTGGTCCATTGTACTATACTTGGTGTAACGTACTATACTTGCATTAGACTATTGGTATATGTTCTAGATCGATCACCCTGTAGTCGACACACACTGCTACAGACCTCATTGTCTCTCCGCTGAAAAACCACATCCTAACGGGCAAGCCAGTCGTTACAAAATTATAACGATAAATATAGAGATATATATATGTAACATCTATATCAGAACATATCTTATACACGCAAATCTTCTCATGTACACACGTACATACTAACTAACAAATTTCATCAAAAAATTTAGAAAAAAATTATACAAGTATTTTCAATAGTATTACACTTATGTGTAAAGTCTTAGTCTCAAATTCATTATATTTTAACTGTAACAAAAAGACAAAGATAAAAATTCTGACAATTTTGACAGCATAAATACGTCATAATTTTGTCTTTTTATTGTTTCTTATATATAATAAATTTTAAGATAAAACTTCACACATAGATGTAATACTATTAAAAGTATATGTATATTTTTTTCTGAATTTTTTAATAAAAATTATTTGTTAGTATATACGATGTGTACACGAGAAAACTGGTATGTATAGAATACGTTCCTCACGTATATAAGTTATCTGTAAAGGTAGGTCGGGACGACGAGCCCTTTTGACGGCTGACACCGCACTCTTATCGGGAGCAAATCTTGCTCACGGTGATGCCAAATTGCCAACGCGAAGAGCAAACGTTAGAGCTGAGCTTTCTTACAATTATTTGATTTTATCGGTGTGTCCAACATTCTCTGCTCATTGAATGCATTAAATGTCAATTTTTGTATGCATCATTCACATAACCTTTCACTATTCAATTTATTCACATATCTTCACTTCTCAAGAAATAGTTACAACATTCCCTATTAAATTTAACCATTTTTTAATAATAGTGTTAAACTTTAAAATTTTTTATATTTTGATACGAAGATAGTAGCTTATATACAACACACATATATATCTACACGTGCATATATGCTCGTCGACAACACTTGGATCGCCACCACGCGGCACGTCTCTACACGCGCGCCGTGGTAGAAGCACAAACGGGTCGCTTTGACCTGTGTGTACCATGGATGATCGATCGATCGAGCTGATCAGTCTGCCCCTGATGCGGACGCGCATGCATGGCGGGGCTCGATCGGCGAGATGTCGCCGCCGATCTGATCGAGGCGTCGTTGTTGCATGAAGTATTAGGGTGGGTGAGCCACTGACAGCCGTGCGGCGTGCAGTGCGAAAACAAATATTAAAATATCGGCTATATATAAATGCAACCTCTCCATGTCTTCACCGTTTCTCGACTTCGGCAAGTGCTTCAGTGCGTCGACACGCGAACCACGATTCAACATTTCAACGTACCGTTGTTTGTGTAGATTTTCTCAAGGGTAAAAGTGTGTCGCGTAGACGGTGATATCAATAGCAAAAACTACGTGACGGCAACAGAACAGCTAGTAGAAGCTAAGAGCAAGTTTAAAAGAAGAGCTAACTATTAAATATTAACCTATGTTAGAGTTAACAGGGCTGTGTTTACTAATTTCTCGCGCACGTAAAACAAAACGACTCATTAGCACATAATTAATTAAATATTAGCTTTTTTTTTGAAAAATAAATTAATACAATTTTTAAAGAAAATTTCTTGTAAAAAACTTTTTAAAAAATATACCGTTTATTAATTTGAAAAACATGCGTGCGAAAAAGAGAAAGATTAGTTGAAAAAGAAGGAGAAAAAACACGAAAATATATACTATGCATACAAGCTTTTCATGTACACATCGTGCACACCAACTAAAAATTTTCATTAAATTTTTTTAAACAATTGTATATGTACTTCCAATAGTATTACATATACTATAGGGTTGACTCTATTTGTTTCTCTCCTCTCTCTTTCTCTCACTATTTAATGCAAATATCTTTATTTTTGTTTGTCTTTCTCTTTCATATGATAAGTTTATAGTTAGCTTATATCTCACTATTTTCCTTGCTCTAATGGGCCGGGTGGCTTCTCGGGGCGAAAATCTACGTGGGCATGCGAACAATCCGCACAGCCCATATCAACCACCGGAAACGAACATTGCGGCCCATAGAAAGCAGTGCTCACCGACGCACCGCATGACCATGGCCCACTTATTTCCGACCACCGACAGCGCGAGCGGCCCATTTGCCTCGTCGGTCGCCGGCACGCCGCAACGTCTCAGCCCACCACGCCGTCCGTCACGACACGGTGGTGCACGTTTCCTGTTCGTTTCTGCACGTAATTTTTTTTCTTGCGTGGAGTACGTGGCTTTTCCAAAGGAGTGTAGTGTGGGTCTCGCTCTCGGGCGTTTACCCGTTACGTTTCGTTTTTGAATACGCCCCGTTCTATTACTACAGGCATTAATACCAACAAGGCCGTGACAGGTGGACGCACACGTGCCACGTCAACCAGACACAGCCACTCGCCCACTAACTACGCAATCAGTGCGGCCTGGCCCATCTCCAGCCACCCACCCACCGGCCGAAACCACGGCGGCCCATTTCAACACAACCACAAAACTAATGGAGTAGCGTACAGTTGACTGGTGGTCCGCCTGGGTTCCGGTCCCACACGTCAGTGAAACAAAGTGATTCAAATCGAATACCTTTACCCTTTCCAGGCATAAAAGCTGCCCAAGAGTAAATCAACAATTAGGGAGGCAATTAAAATCTAATTAAATTTATAATTGTGGTGTGATTAGCACTAATTAGCACCGGGATCTCTCTCCTCTCTCGCGGCGGAGGTGAAGTGAGGTGGCGGTGGCGGAACGGTCACTTCTCTTCTTCAATCTTCACCCGACCCAACAATCCATCTCTGGTGGCGATATCGCGAATCCCCCTCGTTTAAAAAGGCAAAGGCCAGCCTAGCCTAGCCTAGCCTAGCATTCCTCCCTCTTGCTCGCCGGCGGCGGAGAAGTCCGAAGGAGGAGGAGGAGGAGATTGCGGCGGCCGGCTGGCGGCGGACCGGTCGATTGATTGATTGATCGATGGCGTTCTTGGGGAACGGCTACTGCTCGTCGGGGTCGGAGGGGGAGGACGAGGACGAGGGGATGGAGGGGTACCGGAAGGGAGGGTACCACGCCGCCAGGCCCGGCGACCGCTTCGCCGGCGGGAGGTTCGTTGCGCAGCGGAAGCTCGGCTGGGGGAACTTCTCCACCGTCTGGCTCGCGTACGACACCCTCCTTAACGTACGCTCTCCTGCCGCCCCGAATCCTCTCATGCTTTTTTTTTGGGGGTCTCTCTTTGCCTGTTCTTTGGGCGACGTTGCCCACTCGATGCTCGGTTGGTTTGGTTCGGTTTGCTTTTGGATTTTGGGAACTTCGGTGGAGGTCGTTGGAAGCTTGCTTTTTTATCTGAAACTGTGCGCCCTGTCTCCTTTTCTCCTGTTCATCGATTGATTTGTGTTTGGTTTCCCTTCCTCTTGTGGTACAGATTTCAGAAATGCTCTGCAGCCATTTGTTTGCTTCTGATGAAAAAAAAAGGAAAAAAATTTCCTACATGTTTGTATTGTTTCTACCGCACGTGTACTATTCCGATTTCGTGCAAAAAAAAGATGTTCTTTTCTCCATCACAAATACAGCAGTTGTATGGTGCAACCAAATATATCATGAATTGTCAATTTGATTATTGCAAGTCCGAATTTTGCAGAGATTTGTCGCGCTCAAGATCCAGAAGAGCGCGAGGGATTACGCACAGGCGGCACTTCACGAGATTGAGTTACTGTCGGCGATAGCCAAAGGTGACCCGACGAATTCCAAGAACGTTGTGCAATTGCTGGACCATTTCAAGCATGCTGGCCCAAATGGGCAGCATGTTTGCCTGGTCACCGAGTTCCTCGGTGACAGCTTGCTAAGGTTGATACGATACAACCGGAATAAGGGTATTGGTCTGAGCAGAGTCAAGGAAATTTGCCGATCAGTGTTGGTCGGTCTTGATTACTTGCACAGAGAGCTAGGCATCATCCACACGGATTTGAAGCCCGAGAATGTTCTTCTTGTATCGACAATAAACCCATCGAAGGACCCAGTGCGCTCTGGGTTCACACCGATTCTTGAGAGAACTGTGAGCAACCAGTACAGCGGGTCAGTAATTAGTTTCAGTGAGAAGATGCTTAAGATGCGGGCAAGACGCGCTGTCGCAAAGATTTCACAGAGGAGGGTGTCTCTTGGTGGAGTTGCAGCAGAGATGGAGAAGGAGAGAAGCCTGGATGGTATTAGCTTGAAGTGCAAGATTGTTGATTTTGGGAACGCTTGCTGGGGTAGTCAGCAGCTTGCTGGTGAAATTCAGACAAGGCAGTACAGAGCTCCTGAGGTGATCATTGGTGCTGGGTACTCATATTCTGCTGATATGTGGTCATTTGCTTGCATGGCTTTTGAGCTTGCAACCGGTGAAGTGTTGTTTGCCCCCAAGACTTGCCAGGGCTGTAGTGAAGATGAGGTAAGAAACTATGATTTATGTTTAATTTCAGCTTTGTTTTGCTTATGCTAGATTACTTCTCAAGAATGTCATCCTATGTCTTAGTATTCCTGCTAGTTCTAATGATCATCCAGGCATACAGATATACATCAATATGTCACATAATCCCTTGCAACATACGAAATTGCTTTTAAAAGTATCTGCTAGGGTCTTGGGCCACTTCATCAAACAAATGTGCAAACAGTTATCATGAAAGATGCACCCAACCTGACAGGCGCCAACCTAGCTACTGAATCTTTAGAAAAATGAAATAAGAACTAGCAAGTGATTGGGTCCACACTCTTACTCAGTGGTATCCAAATGAACTTAACCAACTTCTGATATGCAGCAGTTGATGTTGAAGGACATCATGTGATGTTGCTATTTGAGCAGTTTTTGTCACATCTTGCAAAGTCACTTTCATTTCAATATCGATTTCCATTTAAAAGTACTGAACCTATAGAATTTTTCACATAAAAGGTACCAGCCAGTATATAGGACTGTTGTGCAGTGGAAACTGCATCTTAAGATGTACTGGCACAAATTGATCTGTGCTGTTATTGTATTGAAGAAAAAACACTTAGAAATTGTCCTCTGTTCTGATTGTTTTAAGTTCATACTTATGAAGAAAAATATCTAGCTGACTAAATTCCTCTTGCCAGATGTAATGCACTGGTACATATAAAGTACCAACTGGTGATCCTTGTCCAATTTAAAATAACTGCAGCTAAAACTTATATGTTACTGCCTGCTTGATTGCTCTGTTAAAATGAACTTGATATCATGCCTATGTAAGATTTTCTGACACATTGATGCACATTGAATTAACTAATCAGTCAACTTCAGTACTTCTTACTTAGCTATAAAATCTACTGGCATATTAGTGTTATAGTCAATCACTCACCTCATCATTCTATTGGTATTCCTTTATAGGATCATTTAGCTCTGATGATGGAAACCCTTGGAAAGATGCCTAAGAAGGTTGGGCAAGTTTCTCCCTATACTGCATCTATCTTGATGTATTTTTTTTAGAGCATCTATCTTGACGTATTAAGTTTTCCCTAATCCTGCTGTCGTGTTTCAGATTGCTAGCTCAGGTACTCGTTCAAAGGATTACTTTGATCGGCATGGAGATTTAAAGAGGATCAGAAGGTTGAAGTTCTGGCCTCTAGAACGTCTACTTGTTCAGAGATACAATTTCACTGAACCTGATGCCCAAGGTTTAGCTGATTTTCTTCGTCCAATTCTAGATTTTACTCCAGAAAACAGGCCGACGGCTGCAGATTGCTTGAAGAACCCATGGCTTAACTGATTTGACGATACAATGACTTGTGAAGCCTAACAAGTAGAAGCTTATACAAGCTATGTTGAATATTGACTATCAATTACTCGTTTGACTGAAATGCAGAGAATTATGGCCTTGGTTCTTTGCCTTCTACAAGCTTTCTGCTAGCTTGGAGAGCTCGGTTTTTCTGATGCAGCTCAGTTTTCATAGCGCAAACCGTAGACACCTTCGCCATCTGGATATCGATAGCAAAGATGTTAGGGGGTTATCATCAGAGTGATGTTTGAGCTTTAGTTTCCTTTTCTTTTGTGAAATGCTTGATCATCTATTTGGATGTAGCAAAATTTTCACCAGTATGTTTTGGTTGTGGAGCTAGCGAAATGCTAATTAACGTCAGCATGTGCGTTGGCCTGAATTCTGTCGGCTGTGCCTCGTGCTGATGTAAAGATAAGTATTTGCTAATGTGATCTGGGCCATCTGGCAGTGGCTACCAAACTTTTTTATCTTTTGGTTGAGAAAGAAAGAGCAGTTCCAGTGCAGTTGTGCATCGATTCTTTTTGCCCAATGGGTTCTGTGCTGTAAAGTTCCTTACTGGTTCAGAGCCAGCGTGCTCCGTTGCAGTTTGCTTGCTACTGCAGTTTTTATCTGTGATTCGAGCTGTAACCTATCCTGTAGTCCTGTACACGTTTTCTGAAAAAGAGTGAGGCATTTGCGTTGTTTGGTGAGGAAATGGAATTATATGATAAGAACCTTTTTAACTGGTGTATCTGCAACAGTTTTGTGCCAACTGCCGAACTGCAAAGCAGGCGAGCGGGGCCATCGTTAACGGCATATTTACAAACGAAAAATAATTTAGAAATAAAACTTTTATATACGTGTTTTTAGCTATCTAAAAGCAAAAGCTGAAAAATAAACTACGATTAAAAAAATTTTCAAAATCAACTTCAAATTTAAGATTGAAAATTCAAATTTTAGTTTATAAGCATAAACATAAGTATAAAGATGAGGCTGAAGATGTATTCTTGTGCACTTCTATTTGAATTTTATATTTGTCAAATGTGACAAGTCCAGGTGACCAGGTGGAGTTTTACACCAATTAGCTTAAATTCTGGTTGCATCCCAATCAACTGAAAAATGTAGTAGGATATTAAAATTGCGCAAATGAAAAATACTAATAATTTTTGAACTAGCACGTCATGAAAAAGAGAAGAGGGAGTATGGAACTGTTGAAAAAGTAAGTTCATGATATTAAAAATTCATAATAACTCAAAATCATAACAAGGGTTCGTTTGGTGCAGCTCCTACTCTAAAATTCTTATCGCGTTAAGCTCAAACCATAGCAAACACGTTAGAGATTCTGGATGATATAGAGTGATGTTGTTGCTCCGCTCCTAAAAATCACTAGGAGTGATGTTTTAGCTCCGCTCCATCATCAAAATAGGAGCTGAACCAAACGGTCCTCACATTCCAGTAATGATACAATTTTTAGCCTTTGTAACTATCCAAAACTTCACTTATTTGTGCGGCCCAATTGGACCAATTTTGCTTGGAGGATAGTTTGGCTCTGGGTGGGCCGGATCCAGCCCAATCAATGGCTCATTTGCCCGGAAGAAAAGCTGGGCTTCCTTTTCCTGAGAAAAAAAAAGCAGAAAATTTCTCCTTGGCGACGACGAGGCGGCGGGCGGCCACTCCAGTGTCATTTGCCGCCTCACCTGTACTCTCTCCATCTCTCCCCTCCGGCGAAGGCGCGGCGGCGTTCTCCCCCCGCCTCGTCGCCTCCTCGCGCGCGCGGCCGCGGCGAGCAGGCTCGGAGGCGGCTGCGTTGACGGGACGGCCTCCTCTCCTCCCGGACCACACCCTACCCTTCTCCCCTGCGCAGCCTCGCGCGCACGGCGGGGTGAGCAGGCTGGGAGCCAGCCAGGGGCGACGCGGCCGGCCTCGCTCCGTCGGCTCCATCTCGGTTCCAGTCGAATTGGAGGTATCCATTCTCCCTCTCTCCTGCTGCCTCGCGCCACCTCATGAGCCGGCGTCCGCCTCTGATGCTGCGGATTCTGAATTTCTAGATAACAGGTGGCCCTTGTAGCCACAAAATCCAAGGTGTGGCTTAAATCACAAGCTGGGGTTTGTTCCCCACCACCCAAACCTAGACTGAAGAATAATAGATGCAGGATCGTACTAGAGATTGTTGCATCCCATAGTTGCTGCAGAGTTTAACTTCTGGATTGGTAGTTTCTGCAGTTTGGAAGGGGATGTGCATTTTTGGGCATGGGTTACCTTAGGTGTTTGTCCTGGGGGGAAACTGATCGTTTGTAGGGTTAATGGTGGCTACTCCATCAATGTAAGTGGAAGGATACTGTGGCTTCTTACTTCTATTATGTTCATGGTGCCTGCTCATTTGATTTGACATCATGTTCACTTCTTCAGGCAACCTATTTAAGTGTACTTTTGAAGTTTCTGGAAGAAACTTCTGATCTTGTCTACTATTTTTCTTGGATACATTTCGCTGCCAACCATTGCTGATTGTACTATTCCCCCAGAATGCTTAAATGCAGACAATAAAACGGTTGCCGAAAAGTGTCCATAGCTCATTGCGCTCAAGCATTGTTCTATTTGACCTATCAAGGGTTGTTGAGGAGCTGGTATATAATAGCATTGATGCAAATGCGAGCAAGGTATTACTTTCACATACAAAAACGGCAAACTATTATGCATGCAGTATCTTCAGTGACATAAGTTTTATTTTTGATTCATTTCAGATTGACATCTCAGTGAATGTTAGAGCATGTTATGTTAAAGTGGAAGATGATGGTATGTCTGTATAGCTTTGTACCTTATGTTTTAAATTTCTTACTACTGGTATTTGCTTTTAGAATGGTGTTTCCTGTTGCAACTATTGCAGGCTGTGGTATTACTCGTGACGAACTGGTTCTTGTAGGAGAAAAATATGGTAAGTTAAAATTTCTACTATTATTTATACATTGTCATGTTAAACAATGACGGTGCATTGTTGCAAGCTCCTTCACTTGTTGAAGCAGGCCTTCTGGATGCTTATCTGATTTCACAAATGTCAGAATAGAATTATTATCTTACAGAAAAGAAAAAGTGAATGCATGATTTGCTTAGATAGTAATAATGGAAACGGTATCATTCTGTGATATTTGACATCGATTATTGATATTGAAAGCAGATGCATTTATTTATTTTTACCATAAAATGTGTTTATTGTTACTCACATAGATTGATGGTCGGTAAATGAAAGCACTCTGTTGTTTTTGCTGCTGATGTCAAGTAACTCTGGTCTGTTTCCAGTGATGCTTTATGCGAATCATCATTAGGTGCATAAGGATTTCAAGACAATCTATCTTTGATTTCTTACTTATGGGTCATGAGATGTTAGTTGCATTAATACCTGTTGGCAGGTGAATTTACTATTTTGTTTATTATGCTTATTCACCGTTTCTTTGCAACCAAATATATTTTTCCGTGCTGTCATCAGGGTACAAAAGAATTAGTTGTCAGTGGGTAGGATTATAGAAACCCCTGTATTTATTAAGCTTTTATATTTTGTTAGATTCATTCTTTTCTTAAGACTTGTTAAATGTATATCCACCACCTTAATTATATGTAATTATTTACTCTTGTTTTCAATGTGCTAATAATGCATAACTCTCTTATTCCATAACAGCAACATCCAAGTTTCATAATGTCATGGTTGATGGGGAACCTAGTTCCAGAAGTTTTGGATTAAATGGCGAAGCACTCGCATCACTCTCTGATATCTCTGTTGTTGAAGTCAGGACAAAAGCTCGTGGGCGACCAAATTCATATTGCAAGATAATAAAGGTAGTTTACACGCTTAACCTTTTAAAAGGTCAGCATAATCTTGATATATACATCCATAGCGTATCTGAATTCTTCTGGCAAATATACAGGGATCCAAATGCTCACACCTGGGAATAGAGGAGCAGAGGGAAGTTGTTGGAACCACAGGTACATTTTTACTCTACATTTAAAGATCAATAAAATAAAATTTTACTCTAGTCGTGTATTCATGTGTGGTATATTTACATTTTTTGCCATGTTATATAAGCTACTTGTCATAACGTTTTTCATTTTTATGTAGTTATTGTTCGCGAGCTTTTTTACAATCAACCTGTACGCAGGAAACAAATGCAATCTAGGTAAATCGTGTTATCTTTTTCATGTGTACATGTTTCTTACAATTCACAGTTTTGTTGGAAAGATGATTTGATTGTCTTTCTCAACATTATGTTTTTGTAGTCACAAAAGAGAACTACATCTTATGAAGAAGTCTGTTCTGCGAGTTGCACTTATTCATCCACAAGTTTCACTCAGACTTTTTGATATTGAGAGGTAGTCTGTTGTGCTACACTAGCCATTTTTATTTTACCAATACTGCATGAGAAAGTGTATCTATTGACATATCATTTTTATGTATGTAGCGAAGATGAGTTGCTATACACGATTCCTTCATCCTCCCCCTTGCCTCTTGTATCAAACATTTTCGGGAAAAATGTCTCCAGCTGTCTTCATGAGATAGCTACCTCTGACAAGCATTTTGCTCTTTCAGGGCACATCTCCAGACCAACAGATGTGTTCTATAATAAGGTAACATTTATTATATAAGTTGTGGGTTGTTGAAACAAAAGTTTGGCAACAAGTATTCAGCAAAGTGTGTTTTTCCTCTGTAGGATTTCCAGTACTTGTGTATCCTACAATCCAGTTCTTCACTGTCTATTTTCATAGTTTCATATACCATTTTTCTGAAAGCTTGAGTTGGGAGATATCCTTGACTTTCCAAAGATATCAACTCAAGATTCGTCAGTAAAAGCCCAATCCACAATATGCTCAATAACCTGGCATCTAGTTTTCAATCTTCTGCAAGGAATGAGGAAATTGATGTTCGGAGTAAGAAGAGGCAGAAGAATGAAGTCTACCCTGCATATCTGCTAAACTTGTGCTGTCCTAGATCAAGCTATGATCTACATTTTGAGCCTTCACAGACTATTGTGGAATTCAAGGTGATTCATTACATGTTTATGCTTTTCAATTCCCTTTCTTTTTCTGGTAAAGCTTCATATGTAAACAACTGACCAGTCTGAATAGGATAAGCAGTTAAAAGTGGTTTGGGCTTTTTTTTGGGAACATGTTGATTTGTACCTTTATTTCTATTTATTTTAAAAGCAAATTTGTTTCCTTATAGCTTGACATTCATTTCCCATTCTTTTTATGGTTTTTCTACTCTTTAGGATTGGCAAACTGTCATGTATTTCTTTGAACGAACTATCACAGACTATTGGAAGAAGCATGCACTACAACTGCCAGAAGGTTAGAAAAATATTTACTTCTGTGATGATGTCTTCCCTGAACAATTTTGAAGTGTAGAAGCTGTTGATTGAATGATTTTCTTATTGTTATCCTTTTCTATTGTAGTTAAAGCTATTGGCAATGATACCTGTGTGCCTTTGGAAAGAGATGGTCAGTGATTTAGTGGACATGATTCTCTTTCTCTTTTGATTCATCTGCCTTGTGAGCTTTGTGCACGTTTTGTTTTTGCAGTGAAATCAAGTCAGGAACTGTTAAGGCATCATGGTGTGCAGAAGAAAGAAGATGTCGCTGAATTGTACCAAACAGCTCTGCAGAAGAATACAGTAAGAGACATGAATTTTGATACAGCTGCCCCAGCAGGACTTAAAGACAATTACCTTTCTTTGGATAAGGAGCCATCCACATGGCATGTCTGCTATGACCAGATCAGTGATGCATCCCACACAGATGATGTTGCTAGGAATGGTCGGAAGTTTGGTCATAAGCAAATATGTTCCCTTCAAAGTTATAGTTATGAGTGGTTAGAGGACGGTTCTTCCCTGTTAGAAGACTCTGATCTTTCAAGTGCTAACCCAACTATTTGTAAAATGCAAAAGACAGAAGATATATTCCATGGGCATGCATATTCTGGTAAGTTTGGACTGCTACAAGACGCAGAAATCGAAATCGGTCCAGAAATTAAACTCCAAGAATCTTGCTTTGAATCTCTCAATAAACCGAACAGAATGACCTGTGATTTTGTGCAAAAGCAAACCAATATAGAGGCACACATTTCAAGCCGTGATGGATTCTATGTTGATTTTGATAAATTGAACGAGGACTGTCTACTCAATGAGATATCAAAGACAATCACTGATGTTTCCTGCCCTCAAATGCCAAATTTTAATGATGAATTCTATCCTGAAGACGTTGGCTCCTCCAAGAGCTCCTGCAGTGTCATGAAAAAGTCTAGTAAAAGGCAAAATAATGCTAATGCAATTGCCCAGATGAACTTCCATGATATGCAAGCAGTTTGCGAAAGTGATTACATGGATAGGTCCTTCATCAAGGATACATGCGGCCTTCATTTCTTTCATCCATTCTCGTTGGCTGATACACCTCACAGTCACAGTCGTGCAAGAATTGACTTGGAATTGCATGGAAGGTCAAATGAAAGCATTAACAGTTGGAACTGTGAAAATATTGGCAGTGATTATAGATTTACTTCAGACAGGTTTAATATTGATTCATCAATAATTTTTGAAGGAAGCAAACATCTCAATAACTTTGGCAATGGAACTCAATCTCCTAGTTACTTCAATCATGAATATTGTTCTGTCGATCAGTTTGCTTCCGAACAGGATCGGATACCCTTGATATCAAAACATGATGCAAGAATGTCATATGATATTTGTCCTGAGAAAAGTTCTACTGGTTGTCATTTGAATGTTTCTTTTTCCCAAGTGGCAAAAAGCAGCAAGCTTACTGAAGATCAGTATGGACGCAGTCAGAGGCCCAGGCTTTCCAGAGGTAGATATAGGAGTTGTTCTGCACCACCATTTTACAGAGGCAAAAGAAAATTCCCTAGATTAAACAAACCGCTAACCAAATTGACTACAGAATGTGGTAAAGATACCACTGTTAACGACTCAGAAGGTACGTCTTCTCACAGCCATGGCAAATCTTTATTCTGCTCTGTCATGAGCGATAAGTTTGTATCTTTTAAACTAGATGCAGATATCACACCTGTTCAGGAGCATACATCACATATGAATGCAACCCAACCTATTCCTGAGACCTGTAGCAATGAGTTATCTGACCTAAATTTCAGGTACGCTTCTTTTGCTTGTTGCCATACTACTGAGAATGTCTTACTCTTTTTTTATTTTTTCATAAACCTCTTACTATATGCTTGTTTTTGCCATTTTCTTAGCTTCAAGGGAAATGTCAAAATGTGTGAAGAGAAATGTTCTGATGAACTTGAAGATTCTACTGCTTCAGATGAAATAACAAAATGGCGTGACGACTCTGACCATCATGCAGTTGAGCATTTTGTGCTAAGAGTTATATCACTGTGCACTATTTTCTATGCTCATGATTTTATCTCCCCGTGTAGGTTTTGGAGTTGCAACATGGTCCTTTTGAACACGATGATGATGTACTTAGCATTTCTTCTGGGCCCTTACATCTCTCATGCAGTGTTCTAGTTCCTGAATGTATTGATAAAAATTGCTTTGAGGAGGCAAGAGTTTTGTTGCAGCTGGATAAGAAATTTATTCCCGTCATATCTGGGGAAGTACTACTCCTTGTTGATCAGGTCTGTAGTCAAGTAATGTCATTTGTGGAAAAAAGTTAAATTTAGGAGTACTCCCTCCATCCAAAAGTCTAAGACCTACTTCATTTTTTGGTTTTTCCAAAAGTCTAAGGCCTATTTGTAATCTCTATGTGCTAAATTAAATTGTTGACCAGACTCAAGAAGTCATCTTAGTAACTTATTGGTTGCATGCGTGTGTATACTTCATTGGTTTTGTCATATGGTGGATGAGTTAATTACTCCTTGATCTTGGTGACAAAAGAAATAGGTCTTAGACTTTTTGGATGGAAGGAGTATTATTTAGCAGTTTGTTTATATTATTTTGTGGTAATAGTCATGTTGAGGAGATGAATTCTGTTGGATTGCTTGTTGCATTTGATGACTGCGATACAGTACGCTACTTTTTTCTTACTGTTTAGAATTGACTAGTCATAGGTGATGTTTGACCTTTATGTATATGATGCTTGAGAACATAAAATGTTTGAAATATATGCCAGATACCAGAAACTTTTTGGATTTTATCTTTCTTTAAACGCGAAGAATTCATTTCTTATGTTCACATACTATATGAAGTAGGCGGTGTGTATATGGTGACAAAACGTTCTTCTCGGAAAGATTTTAGTAAATTACTCCCTTTTTTTTACTATTTTACAGCACGCAGCTGATGAAAGGATACGTTTGGAGGAACTCCGTCGAAAGGTTGTTTAACTTAAATTGACCAGGAATGTTCATAACATTGTTTCCCCTCTTTCATATTCACTTTGTTTGGATTTACAGGTTTTATCAGATGATGGCAGAGGGATTACTTACTTGGACTCTGAGGAGGACTTAGTACGTCAGTTTATACTTTCTAGCAGTTGGCATCTGCTGCACTGTATTTTATAGCTTAATATAATATATCTAATTATTTTGAGATTAAGATAAGTTTTCTTTGAACACTAGGATGTGTTGTTTGATCTTCTATCATCTATTTATTTGTCAGGTTCTCCCTGAAACTGGATTTCAATTGTTCCAAAAGTATATGCAACAGATCCAAAGTTGGGGCTGGATCATCAACAATAGTAATTCCTGTGAATCATTCAAAAGGTAGGTGCTTGACAATCATGTGAATGAGAAATTTTCTTTTGTGTACTTAGCCTTCACTGCTATTTTATCGAGGTCTTCTTGCACATCTTCTAGTTATGTTCATTTGAATCTACTTCTGTAATTAAGACAATCTGAGCCTACTAGTGCTGTTTAGGTTGCACAATTTTAGTTAGCGTTCATGATACCTTCAGCTTCTTATAATATAAGAATAGTCAGTTCAGAAGGTCACATGAATTTCTTCAATTAACATTTGGTGATAACATGTTATGATGCTTTTGGATGGCTCAGTCCATCATTCTCTACCTATTGTGAAGGAGCAAAAGCTGTTTATCCCTTTGTATATACTAGAATACAATAATTGACATACCATTTACTTTATATTTTAAAGGAACATGAACGTTCTGAGGAGACAATCGCGCCTTCTTACTCTTACTGCTGTGAGTAACCTTTTCTGTGACCCACATATATTCAACCTCTTTGCAGTAGCTACTTATTGTACCACCCCTGCAATCTGTCTAGGTGGTCTGTTGCTTTGTACCTGTGTTGGTTATATGCTTTTTTTTTTGGTAAAAGTTAGCTTGATACTTTGATATCCATGAAATGTCCAAAAGTGGTTCAAAAGAATATAGACAAGCTTCAAACACTATATTTCTTTGAAACCTTCAGCCATGCTATCTTTCTGAAAAATAAGGAACTAAATATTTAATAAAGGATAATTGTTCTCATTGAGTCTGGTAATTAGCTGTTTTTTATGCCATTTGCTATCTGTAGCCATTTATGTTGTAGTGATCTAGTTAATCATTGTGTACATTTTTTTTGTTAATGCTATTTGAAGCGCAAATATTATCAGGAGTGGCTGTGGATATGCAATTGTCTTTTTTATATCTTGTTTTTCTATGCATATTATCCTAATGCTGTTACAAATATCTGGCAAAATTTTCTCAGAAAATTTGCAACACATGTTATTGTGCCCTCATCATGTACCCTGGACAGGTTCCGTGTATTTTGGGCGTCACTTTAACAGGAAAAGATCTTATGGACTTCATTCAGCAGGTGATTTATTCTGCTACACTTCATTTTAAGTTATGAAACTCATTAATTTAGGTCAACATTAGTCAAATTGTTTGGATGTGTAATGCTTTTTCTTGACAGTGTATTTGTACACTGTTAGATGTAGGTCCCGTGTCTTAGAAAATGCTAGTTTGGAAGGAAGATTAAACTGCAGGGAAATGATTTGTTATTTTAACTGCAGAGTTTCTTATGCATTGCTATTTTTTCCAGCTTGATGACACAGATGGGTCGTCAGCTATCCCCCCAGCGGTCATCCGTATTCTCAATTTCAAGGCTTGCAGAGGTAAACCTTGTATCTCTCTCCTTTTGTTCAAAAGTATTCACCTCGACTCAAAAGCGGCGCCCTGATGTTTGTTCTTGGTTGACCATAGGTGCGATCATGTTTGGCGATCCTCTGCTACCATCTGAGTGCTCTCTGATTATCGAAGAACTGAAAGCAACATCTCTATGCTTCCAGGTATTATCGAAGTGCTACATTTTCCAGATCTTATTCCTACTGGTATCTAACCTATGGTTTACTGATGAAAGCTCCATTATTAAACCATTAGCGTGTACTGAAGGTTTTTCTTTGTTTTTTCTTCCTGGCAGTGTGCTCATGGACGTCCGACCACCGTGCCGATTGTGAACGTCGCGTCTCTCCGCGGCGAGCTGGCGAGGCTCGGAGTGGTGAACGGAAGGCAAGAAGAGACCTGGCATGGTCTCTCGCACCATGGACCCAGCCTTGAACATGCTCGAATGCGCCTTAGAGAACTGAGAAAGCTACGTGGTGTCCTGTAGCTGTACAAGATGTAAATAATCCAAAAATGAAAAAAAAAAGAGAAATGTTGCACAGTGCTTTGATAGGAAGCGGCTTTGTAGTTTGCCGAGATAGAGATGCCATTCGTTCACGAAGAAGAGGTAAAATGGCCATGAGCCGTGTTGTACACTTGTAACCGTTGTGATTTGTGAAGGCCATACTCACCCTGTAAAGATATGAACATATTTTCGCCGTTTTCAGACCAAAAGCCAAGCCTGGCTTTTGTTTTTTGTTTTTTTTACAAAGCAAAAGGTAATAAGCTTGGCAGCTGCGGCTCCTTTGAAACACATGAATTTTATATGAACTAATTTGATTTCTGGAAAATTTGTCGAAAATTTATCTTCCAAAGTACGCCTTAACAGAGTTTTTGCCTTTCTTTCCAGATGATGACCAAGCAGAAGAGAGGGTGGTAGCCCAGTCAACTCTGCAATCTCAAGTTGGGCCTCACTTATGTGGGCCGGACTATAGTTCCAAGCCCAATTCAGCCCATCATGAGAGGACGGCCTCTCCCGTGAACCGTGCTATGTACGGTACAGCGTTGGCGCGCGGCTGCCTTTCGGAGTTCCATTTCCCCCCAAATCCTCCCGCCCAAATCGGTCAGTCTCTCTCTCTCTCTCTCTCTCTCGCCAATTCCCCATCTCTCTCTCTCTCTCTCTCCTCCCCCTCGCCGCCGATGGGCGCCGCCACGGCGGACGACGACTTCGCCACTCCGCCGCCACCGGCGCGGGCGCCCGGCGGCAGGGTGTACCAGGTGGGCGGCGTGCCGGTGGAGTTCCCCTACAAGCCGTACGGGACGCAGCTCGCCTTCATGGGCCGCGTCATCGCCACGCTGGACCGCGCGCGGCGGCAGGGCCGCTCTCACGCGCTCCTCGAGTCGCCCACCGGCACCGGCAAGTCGCTTTCCCTCCTCTGCTCCGCGCTCGCCTGGCAGCGCCACTACCCGCTCCGTGCCCCGCCCGCCGCCGCCCCCGACCCATTCCTCCACGGTGGCGGCTTCGTCCCCGACGACACCCAGAAGCAGGCGACGCCCGGTACGTCCCCCGCGCCTCTCCTCTCCGCTCGCGTCGCTTTTGCGGCGGTTCTTCTCGGAGCGAGATCTGCTTGTTCTCGGTAATCAGACAATCAGTGACGCGCCCGTTCTTGTTTATTTCGCTGTTGCGGTTCTTGATGTTTAGGCGTCCCGGAGAAGGCGACCAAGAAGAAGAATGTTCCGACCATCTACTATGCGACGTAAGGTGTCTGCTATCTTGCCCAAACTGACGAGGCGATCTTGATTGTTTCTGAACTCTTGGTTGGTTTTCTTTCTGAAGGAGGACGCACGCGCAGATAACCCAGGTGGTCCGGGAGTACCGCAAGACGTCATACCGAGTGCGCATGGCCATCTTGGTAACCACCGTTCCCATCTCAATTTGCTTCTTGCTTTATTTTGCATAGTAAGATTACGCATTGTTCAACCAAGGTTTCAAGTGACACATATAACTTCAGACATAAATTCAATCACCATGCAGTAGCATAGTTGATAATTCCTTTTTATGCCACATATTGCCTGATGTCAAACTCTGACATTCAACTGCATGCTATCTGAAGTTGATTTCTAATACAAGTAGTGGTATTTGAAGGGTGAGACATCCTTCCTCTTTCTGTTTTTGGTTTCTGTTAATGAATAGTAATCATGCAATGCAGGCCTCAAGGAAGCACTATTGTGTCAATAAGAATGTGTGCATGAGTGGCAACATCGATGAGCTATGGTAATATATTCTATGAAACATTTCTTCACAAGCTTTTGCATTTCCATTGCCAACATTAACTGATTGTTCTTTCCGTCATTAGCAAGTCACTCCTTGATGACAGTGCTCAAGGCTGTCCAGAATACAAGTAAGATTCCTATTTCAACATCAAAACATATACTAATCTGAGAACATTCCCCCTTTTATTTCCAACACAATGGTAACATATATTTGCAGGAATGCACAGAAACTAAGTCGACATCCATCCCTTCAGATTGGTGGCTGCTATGAAGTTCATGATATCGAGGATCTCGTCAGAGTTGGAAGGAAACTGAAGGGTTAGTTGCATGCATTCCCTCATGATTCCTAAGAAAAGTATTGTGCCACTTCTGATTTTTGATACCTATTCAATTGCCACTTCTTTTGCTGTTAATCTGCAGGGTGCCCATATTTTGCTGCACAAACTATGGCTGAGGCAGCTCAACTGGTTTTCTGCCCATATAACTATCTAATTAGTCCAATCGTGAGGAGAGCAATGGACATTGACATAAGAGGCTCAATCATTGTGCTTGATGAGGCTCAGTACGTCCCAAACAACTCTGAATTTTTTCTTTAGATCAGTTATAAAGTAAAGAATACTAGCTAATGTATTCATTTCACAATCTGCATCCTTTTGTATTGCAGCAACATAGAAGACATAGCACGTGATGCTGGAAGTTTTGATGTTGATGAAGAATCACTTCTCTGTGAGTTGTCTGTTATTCTATCAAGGCTCATGGTTATTAGTTCAAATTTTTTTTCTAAGCTGAATTGAATTGTGCTGTTATTAAGTTTTGCGGCAAGAACTAGAAGGGTTAGTCACTGATGAAGCTGTTAGAATGATATACGAACCCTTGCATGAAGTTATTCAGGTAATTCTACTGTATTTTCTAGAAAATAGAGAACAGAGTTAACACCAAGCAATGTTAGTTGCAAGCATTAAGCTTTTAATAACCCTGCAGGGGCTTAATGGTTGGATTGATGAGCAGGGAAATAATCTTCAAAAGAATGAGTTTGAGCATCCTGCTTCATTGTAATTTTTTCCTCTTATCTTATGTATCTATTAGTGTTTTCTATTTATTCTTCCTTGTGGTTTATTATTTTCATTATATACTTGTGAAAAAAACGAATACCTCAATAAAGCCTTACTTGTTTATGCAACCTGGCTTAGACAATATTGGATTGCTATTGGGCATGCATAATTGTAAATATATTATCTCCAAAAATCATTCAAATGTTTTCAACAAACTTAAATACTGGGTTAAAGAATTCCGTTTTCTTTCCATCTTCATGATTTGCAGAAATTGCTAGTACATGTTTGCAATGAGGCATGATAATAAATATTTCTGTTACATTCAATTGATTCTAACCTTTTGTTTTTGTACCCTCAGTTGGACTGGTGAAGAGGCTATGAAGGAGCTCCAGTATGCTGGCATTACTCCTGTAAACTTCCCAGTATTGCAAGAGTGGGCAACAAAGGTGCTTCCTATTTCAAAGTATTACAGCATACTAATTCTTAATGCAGCTGTCAAACATTTTCTCTGTAATATTGTTTTTGGGCCTCTGACATTCAAGAATTTCAGCAACCATCTTGATATCATCTTCTTGTTTTAGGCTATTAAAGCTGCTTCAGATGCTGAATCAGAAGGAGTGCACTTAAGTGGTGGTTCAGCTATGACACTAGAGAGTAAGCAGCAATTGTTTTATTTTTTTATCTCTTAGGAATTTAATAACCTAATGTTACTGTGCATTATGCAGGTTTGTTCTCCTCATTGAGCTACTTTTTTGCTGAGAATGGACGCCATTCAAATGATTACCAACTTGCTTTACAGCGTTTTGCTAAACGTGAAGGTACTAATATGATGTCTTATGATCTTATCATCTGTGAGAAAATTGTGTTCAATTCGTGAAAAGATTTCCTAATAATGTGGAATTGCCATGTGAACATTTTATGAAAATGGAATTTTCATTCATTTTGTACATATAGAATTCATATGTTGTGAGGGAAATGCATTGTCCTTTGAATCAGGGAAAGAATTAATAGATAGTTGCTTGATCTACTTTTGACTTTTCATGCAGTTCGATTCAATTATAACATATCCTTCTAGCTCTTCCATTAGTGAATTACTATCTCAAATTTGTAGTTCATGTCACTTTTGAATTACGACATTTGCAGGCAATTCTGTCACTTCTTTCATTGGATGGAAGTGTGTGATGAGTCTGTGGTGTCTCAATCCTGCTGTTGTTTTTCGAGACATTGCAGATCTAACACTTTCAGTAATTCTCACATCTGGGTAAGTCTCCAAGTTCATGTTTCTCTTCACAGACTTTGTAGAGTGCTTTACTTTACTGTAGCAAATATGATTGTGAAAACAACATAGAGAATAGGTACATATGCAAGTCATGCATAATGGTAGCTATAATTTGAATTTATGAAATTCAGGCCTCTACAGGCTGAAACTTTGCTAACGACAAGGTTTTTAGCCTTATAGACAAGCTCAATTAATAGACTTTTCAGCACTGCACCTTGTAGGTGCATGGGCCACTGAGATATGGAGATCTTCCAAACTGAAAATATAATTAGGCTATGTCACTTTTAAGTTTTCTGAAATATTCAGTCTCTATTCAATAGGAGATAATATATAGATGGTTCTTAACTACATCTTCACAGCACACTCTCTCCAATGGGATCCTTTGCATCTGAACTTGGTGTCCAGTTTGAAGCTTGCATGGAAGCTCCTCATGTAATCAATGTTGATTCTCAGGTACGTTTGTTGCAAGTTGGCTCTGCTATATAACTGCATAGCCTTGAGTTGATGAATTTTTACTATAGGGTATTAAGGACCCACCTTAGAAATGTTCTTTTGTCCTAAACATTTCATTTCAAACATTTTTCTCCAATGCAATGACTTTGAACAAGTCTCTTCATTCTGGTATGAAACAGTTTTTTTCTCTAACTATTAATGCAATGATACGCAAGCCTTTTCTGTATTCTCCCAGGCATCATCTGATGGCAATTGGCCCTGGAATGTTTACGTTTGATTAGTAGTCATACTGTTATCCCTCAAAAAGATGTGGGTACTGCTAAATTGGCATGCCAATGTGTGGTTAAATAGCTTGACCGATTCAAACTATATTCAAGCTAAATATTTTGCATTAACTGACAAAAATCAAACTATGCTAGCCTCTTGTCTCACTAATTTGAACTCTAGTTATATCTAACTCTACCAGGTTTCCAGTTTTTGCCCTAGCTCTAGAGTCAAGAAGCTTTTACCTGGAGTGCTCTAACTCAATCACATTAGTGACGTGGGTAAGATAAAATCAACATGTATCTCAGTGTATATTGTGCACAGTGCAGGTTTTTGCAACTGTGCTGTCATCTGGCCCAACAGGACGTCGACTGAACGCCAGTTATAGAACTGCAAACGAACATTCTTTCCAGGTAACTTCTCATTATCCTTTTTTTTCCTTTTGGGTTTTAAGCTGATACAGTCGTATTATCCAGAATTCCTTTTGCATTTATACAGGATGAACTTGGAGCTACACTAGAAGAAATATGCAGAGTAGTGCCTGGTGGTGCTCTTGTGTTTTTTCCTAGCTACAATTTGTTGGAGAAACTACAAAGGCGCTGGTCTCAGACAGGTCAATGGGCACGATTGGAGGCTCAAAAGCATGTATGCGTTGGTAAGGTTTTGTCCAGGATTCTACAACGTTTTCTCAAAATTCTAGAAGACGGTACCAAGGACATTAGAAGCTTCCTCCACTTTTACTTATGTAAGATTCGATTCTTTCAGAGCCTAGAGGAAGTACCGAGGAACTTGAGCCTGTCCTAAAAGGATATTACAACGCAATCCTTGGCAAGGCTCCCCCAAAGAAAGGCAGAGGTGGTTCAAAACAAATTATGAAGAATCGAGTGACAAAGGATTCATCACAGGAGTCTACTAAAGGAGGTGCTGCTTTTCTTGCAGTTTGTCGTGGAAAGGTGCTAATTCCATGCCTTTACTTGTATTAATAAATTTATGCACCTGCTTAAACCCTAATTTAATTTTTCTTTTGTACACCATGTGCTACCTACTGTCATCAGCTTATGTTATGTGGTTACCTTTTATTTTTGTTATTTTCAGGTGTCTGAGGGGATTGACTTCTCTGATGACAAAGCTAGAGTTGTGGTATCCTTTGTTTTCTCCTCATATGTTTTTTATGTACCAGAGATAATGTAATCCTTCGCCCCTACTTCCCTGTAATATCTAGCATGATTGGTAATAGCAAAGAGTACAGTATTTGTAATTATTAGATATATATTCTGTTAGGACATATGAGGTTCATGCTTTTAATATCCAGCAGTTTCCTTGACCAAGGCATAAGGTTATTGTTGGCATTCCATTTCCAAATATGTAAGTCCTCATTTTTGTTCTATGGATAATCTCAATGTCTTGTGCTGTACTAATCAATGTTAATTCAACATGGACCAGAAATGACGTTCAAGTAAAGCTCAAAAAGAGATATAATGATTCATACAAATCATCAAAAGATTTGTTGAGTGGGAATGAATGGTACTGCCATCAAGCATTTCGTGCTCTGAATCAAGCTGCAGGTGTGATTCTCTATTTGATCTGCTTATTTACCTGCAGCGCATGTACTTTAGTTAATATGTTTAAAATGATTTGTTTCTATCCTTTCTTTTTTTTTTCTAGGTCGATGCATTCGCCATAAATTTGATTATGGAGGCATAATTTTGATTGGTATGTCATTCATTCCATGTGTTTGATTCTCAAGCTTTCATATTTGATTGATTCCACTACTTCAGTGCGTGCAATATGTAGTTATTGATTCTTAATCATCATGTTATTTGTACAGATGAGCGATATCAGGAAGAAAGAAATATTGTGTACATTTCTAAATGGCTTAGGAATTCAATTCGGAATTGTGGTACCTTCCAGGAGACAATGGATGGATTGACAAGGTTTTTTCAAAATGCTGAGGTATGTAGTTATTACTCACCTGATTTTTTTATGTGGACAGGCTATTTAAACACCATGGCAATTGCTACAGGAACAAATAAAAATCAAAGCTCAAGGTGTGTCCCCTAAGGACAGGTTGGATGCTTGTGTACTCCCATCTCAAGGCGATAAAAGAAAGCTGCCATGGCCAGAACCAAATTTCTCAAACCAGACAGTACTGCAAAATAATAAGGATGTTAAGAGTGAAAGCCACATTGATGGTGCAGGAGTTGACCATATGAAGTTGTCTGATACATCATCAGAGTCATGGCATATCTCTTCAAAACATTCTGGTTTGGTAAGGAAACAAATCTCCCCAGTACCAGAAAATGTGCAAATGGCATGCCAACTCCCTCCCTCGTACAAAGTTCAATATAATTTAGAAGGTGAAGCAGATGATGGGACAAATTATGAAGTAAATATAAACTTCATTGACTTGGAAGAGTGTGATACTAAGCCACGGTAATTTATAGTCAGTCAGTCAGTCATGTTTTTACTTAATATGTTAATCCAATTCTCATTTAACCTTTCTGTAATTTGCAGGTATGCAAAATTAACTATCTTTAATCCTTCAGAACACATGACACAACAATCTACCGTTGTGGAAGAAACTTATGCAGAGGTGCCAATTACTAGTCCCAGTAATCGAAATGAGGAAAATGCCTCTACAGTGATGAACAACGAAGGAGATCCGATTTTAGATCTGCCCATTTCGCTTTCAGCTGCTAACAGAAACATTTCTTGTGTGTCCACATCGGCAGCTACTCCTGAAAGATCAGGTAGCATTAGTCATTTGGAGCATGAATCTTGGACTAACAGAAGTGTAAATTCCCACTGCCAGAAAAGGAGAAAGTTAAGCTCCCCTATGAGCTGCTGTACCTACACAGAACATTCATGTTCTCCAAGCAAACCCTTCTTACATGGTAGTTGTGACGTAAGCATGTTGCCTGGAGATCTGATAACTGATGGAACGTGTTGCAAGAGTATGAAAATGTCAAGATGTGAAAATGTTAAGGTTGAAAGAAACAAGCTTGTAGAGTTCCCATCGAGGGAGTCTATGCAGGAAAAGCTTTTCATTTGTTGCGCTAGATGCAAAACAGCACTTGGATTACAAGAGGATGGCTTTCTTGTTTCGTGCTCACCGTCTTTATCCTCAAAATTTTACTTGGCATATCTTTGGAGACATGGACCATCAGCAGACATCATTCCAGGAAAAGATTTTTTGGCATCACCACCCTTGAAGATAAAAGTGATGTTGTGCAATGTATCGTCGCTGAACAAGATGATGCTTGGCAACTTGAGCAATGGAGGTTCTGCTCATAATTCTGGTTTTTGGTCTGAAAAGGATGGATGTGTGTACAAGCCAGTAACATGTCAGACTTGCTCTTGCAAAAACACCTGTGTCACGACCCTCGGAGCACAAGTTGTTGCAACTGATTCGTCAAATCAACAATATTGTGATAAGGTACTTGGGCATATCTTGTTGCATCTTATAATTGAGTACTATCTCCACATTAACTTAATTACTCTATCTGTTCAAATGAAGGTGCTGTTGTTCGATGATCTTCTGCATGTCAAGCATGGACCGTCGAAGGATCAGGTATGACTTCTTTATGCCCCCAGGTTTATGTCCCTCCTGTCAAATACATTTAGAAAACTAGCAAAAGCTTTATGGTGTTATCTGTTTCCATGTTAAGGCTGCAAGTGCTCCCATAGATACTGTTAAACCCATCTCACCGCCGCCAGTGATTGATCTCGAATCCTTTGCGTACAAACCATTGAAGAAGGATCCTGTGCCGGTGAACACAAGAAGGTCCAAGGTCAGTCACCAGTTGCCTCTGTTCCCTATCCTACACAATTTCGCTGATGTTCATTTTCCTAGTTTATAGTTTATTTCATCTTGTTTCTACATGGGTAAACTTGTAAAAGACTAACAGTATGGGTAGCTGAACAATCCCGAACCTACAAACAACGCTGAACCTGTTCAGTTTTTTGTTGTTTATGTGATCAGCTTAGGTTACCTGGCACAGCCAAATCCAGGAATGGTGCATAATATGAAGGATTCGTCTGCTATATGCTCTGAAAGAATTGGGAAGTCAAGTACACTTCACATGCGAATGGGATGCCAATTGCTACGGGTTCCCTTTCTGTTATTTTCCCCCTTCTGTAAGGAAATATGGGCATGCCTCTTCTGGGTTAATCTCTTCATAGATGAGATCAGCATGTTTCTTATTTTTTAGTTGAAGGGTTGATGTAAAATATAAACTGCTGGCAGCATGGTATATGATGTAAATGCAAAATCGTATTTTCAAATGGATAAATATTATAATCTGCAAAGCAATTGGAAAAAATTGTTTTGGTTGCCGTTCTTATCATGGCTTCTAAAAGTTGCGTTTTGGACAAAATATACAGGTCATGACTGCCCGTGACCAATATTTTCAACGGATAGATGTTATAAACTGTAAGGCAATTGGAAAAATTGTTTTGGTTGCCATTCTTACCATGGCTTCTGATAGTTGCGTTTTCGACAAAATGTACAGGTCATGACACTGCCTGTAACCAAAATGAGTGGCTACCTACTACTATGAAGAAGACTGACAAAAAAAGGAAACCGAGCTCCCGGCGAGGATCGAACTCGCGACCTTTCGCTTACGAAGCGAACGCACTACCACTATGCTACGGAAGCAGCTCACGCACTTCGAGGAAGATGAAAGTTCTTGTCAGAAAGACGGCCAAAAACTCACAGGATCTCTTGAAAGCAGGTGTGGTTCCAACAAAATCCTCACCTGACACTGGAAGATTCAAAAGTTGTGGACGTTGCGTAGCAAGCTACTACAGTACAAATCACAAAGATATACCCTCCGCAATGACGTTGCATACGTATCATCACAACAGTGCACCGCTGAGAGTAGCTAACAACAACAAAACGGAGAAAAGAACCTTTCCAACAACCAAGCAGTTCGGCCCCAATTCTGCCAGAACGTGTACAATACCACATGCCAGCAGCTTCACATCCAACGAACCAACCAGAAGATCAACACAAGCAGAGGCAGATACTATGAGATACCCAAAAATAGAATGCAACTTGCCAACCACACCTCAGATAGTTCCAACAATGGCTGCTAAACAAGACAAACTCAGACGACATCAAGTTATTACTACTCCACCAGTACACAGGTTAGTAGATGCACCACGAACATTCAGCACTGCAGAGAGAATTGCTCACAACAAAAGGACATTGAAAAACATTTCAGAAGCGAGACATCACAATACAGAGCAAGTAAACGAACTGACAGATCTGGATGCATCATTAAACAGAAAGCAAGAGACTTGTTATATTTTCCTTTTCCTCTTCAGCAACTAACACAAATGGCACCATCTACTGAGATCTGAGATTTAAAACAGCAACAGATACGAGTACTCACTTAGATACAGACAGTGAGACAAACAGACGACAAGACGGTGGTCAAGTGCCGAAGAGAGCGAGGACGCCACATGATAGCTAAGCTACAGGAGACCACTAAGACTAAGTAAGCTAAAGGCAGCATCCGAACACTAGCAAAGGAGCAGCAACAGCAACGTCCACTTGGTTAGGCCGACTCGAGAGAACTTCCCTACTACCTGCAGCCCTGTGGAGGCGGGGGGCTCCATCGATCACTCATCACCCTGCACACACAAAACAGTTCGGAGATAAGTACATCAGTGAGGTCACACAACAAGAAGATTGATGACTAACGACATTGCGTGTTGGAGGACTTACGCTGCCCTCGTCCTCGTCGTTCACCTCGGACTTGGACTTGTCAGAGTCGCCTGAGGTAGCCGGGCCTCCTGCCTGCAACGCGAAACGCAACCAGAGGGCACACAGATTAGTCCAATGCGTCATGACAGTTTTCAAGTTTTTTTAGTACAGTTGCAGGTGCAAGGCCGTGGAGAGAGGATTACCTGCTTGTTGTTGTAGGCGTCAATCTTCTTGGTGTACTCAGCCTTGAGCTTCTCTGCTTTGGCCACGAAAGGAGCCTTGTCCTGCATCGTTTCAACACCCCAAATGTAAGAGCAAAGCAGGCACAAGTCGATTCAGACACTAATAGGATCAGCACAAATGATGGAACCACTGTCCCAAATACAAGCCTAAACATCGTAGTTGAGAAAATATGACCACAAATTTAACTAGAATTCGAATTCGCGGTCAACATTCTGACCGAACATTAACCAAGTATGACAGGGCAGTAATTTCCAGATCTAGTGGTAGCATTGGAACAGGGAGCCGTTTCAACAAAGACATAACCCCCAATTTGAATTTACCCATGAGCGAACAAATTTGAGTATTTGAAACAAAATCGCCACATATTTGAAGTTGAACCAGCACCAGTAACACAGGCAAGCAGGCTTTATTAATCCTCAGCAACAATTAGATACATACGAGCAATACTGAGACATGGACAACACTGGCATCACAAGAGTAATCGGATCTAGAACGAGACACGGCATCAGATAAACCGAACTACTCCTCAAATCGAGACCAATTGCACAAACGCACATGGAATAACTCGAAAAGGGGGACGGGAAGTGAGAAACTCACAGCATCAGACATGGACTTCCACTTGTCACCACCAGCCTTGCCAATCTGCGATTCCCCCAAAACCAACCAAGTCAGAACACACATTGCCGCAGTCAAAATCCATGAAACCGTTCGAAACGAAGAGACGCGGCGGAGGAAAACGACGCTTACCACCGAGACCTGCTTGACGTGGGGGTGCTTCTCCTTGTAGTCCTTCCTGAACTGCTCCCTGCAGAAACCAACACACCAAAATCGATTAGAACGCCCAAAACCACTTCGAACGGAGAAGCACCAACACAAACTCAAGGATCTAAGACTCACATGAACACGAAGAACGCGCTGGGTGGCCTCTTGGGCTTGTTCGGATCCTTCTCCGCCTTGGTCTTCCTCACCGAGAGCCTTCACGAACACCACCGAAAACCCCAAATCAGAACCCAACCAAAACGAACCGGAACCGAAACCATCGCGAGCACAAGCACAAAACCACCAACAAAACTCACCTGGAGTCGCCATTGCTGGACCTCGACCTCGCCTTCATCTCGAGGCCTACGAGTAAGAACACCCCACAACAATCAAAACCGATCAGAACCAACACAACAACCCAACCCACACTCGAGAACCAACAGCAACAGAAACACGCGGAGAATTGAGCAGCATTTCGAGGCAGCCAGCCATGGATTACCTCCGAATCGGCGATAACGAGGCGGTGGTGGGGAATTTGGTTAGCGGCGAAGCGTTCGTGTGGGATGCGATGCGATGCGAGTGGAGTGGAGAGGAAGGGGAGAAGGGCGCCGTCTTTAAAGGCGGGGGGGCCGGTGGCGAGTTTGCGCGGGATCTGAAAAAAAATTCCGCCACGTCACCGATCCGGGAGCTCGCCTCCCATTGGCCGCGCGCCGCGCAACGCGGCTACTGCCTCCCTCTTCTACGCGGCGTATGCGCTAGCCCGCGGTTGCTGTGTCCTGAGCGGGGCGGTCTGTGCTTACGTGGGGCCCACATGTCATTGGTTCTACGGGTGGGGTTCTGGATTTTCTCCAGCCGCGGGGTGGAGTTCGCACGGTGTGCTTTCCCCTGTGCTTCTTGGAGGGGTAGTTTTGGTATTTCGCGGAAGTTTCACGACGTGGTGGATGTTCTCGGTGGGGCCCACGTGTCATTGGTGGGGGCGCTACTTCTCTGTTTATCCCAAACTTTTTACTATGAGTATTAATGTATTGTTATACACATTAATATACTCTCAACTTTTTTTACTTCTGTACAAGAACGTGGATCGCATACCGTACAACGTACATCATGCATTAGTATTACCCATCTACTAATCTAAAGCCGGCTCTTTTGCCAGTTTTTGATTGGTCCACATGACACTCTTCTCTTATAAAAAAAAATCATGAATTCATAATAGAGAAAAAAATACCTAACAATCATCGGTAAAAAAAAATCTAGATAAAAACATCACATACAAATTCTAGAGGCTTCCAAAACTATCTTTTCCTTCTAAATCACACGAACTTCCATTCATTTCCCTTCTTCAAATATACTATGCCTACTCAACGGTATTCTAAAACTCCAAAAATATATAGTAAACCCAAAATTATTAAGCACAAGAAAAAAAATCCAAAATAAAGTCGTGCATACACAAAGAAAAAAAGGCAGCCTCGCTTTCCTATAGCACGCAATAGGATCAGTAATACCTCCTCGGCCAAAACAGAGATAAGAATACTTAATTACGTTTTTTTATGTCACATAGGCTATGATGCAAAAAATAATTCTGAATATACTAAATGATTGATATTTGGAATATTCAAATTCATGAATATGTTCAAACCAATTAATTTCGATGAATCTCGAATTTTAATTTACTCGATTGGATTTCCTCAAAATGATGTTTACTATAACGTGACATATTAAATTCTATAATTTTGCTTGACATGGCATACAAGTTTTGTATTTTTTATGACAAAAATGTTTTTCATTTAGATACATAATAAATACATATATACTCCCACCCTTTTCTTACGTATATTATAAAGGCAACAAATCCAAGTTCACCGCAAGAAAGAATGCTTGTTAGTTATATTTGTTCATTAATTTCTCACAAATAACATTTTTTACGTACTCACAGGACTAATGTTACATAAAAGTAATCGAAATATAATTTAATTGGTATAGTTTTTATGTGCTAACCCTTTTTGACATTAAGCAATTGTTGGTCAGACTCTAAAAAACTTTTGATTTTTCTTAACTTTTGTAACACAGCTTTCGAAAAAACAAATGGGGTCATGTATCATTTACCCCTCAACTATAGAAAAAGTGTGATTTATCCTTGAACCCTTTTTAAGGTGGTTTTCATCTATCCTGTCTCACATGGTACTCGAACACGATAGAAGAGTTGTATCGTCGGCAAAATCTCCCTCACCCCTCCTCTCTCTCAATATATGCATATATATGCACCTCCTCTTTCTCTGCCTTCGTCTATTTCTTCCGATCTCAATCTCTCCTTGAGCATGTGGGGAGTCGAGATGCGGCCGAGGGCGGTTGAGACGTGGTCAATGGTAGCGAGTATAGTTGGCCATATGGCCCGAGGCCCGACGGCCCGGCCCACGACACGGGATTTTGGCCCGGCCAAAGCACGGCACGACCTGACTGGAGTCGGGCCCATGCCGGCACGACCCGATAGTTGGGCCGTGCCTGGGCCGTTGCCTTGGCACGGTGGGCCGGCCCGGCACGGCACGGACGACGATCGGCACGATAGGCTGGCCCGACACGGCACGGCCCAACGGTAGGCACGACCGCGGCCCGATCCAACGATCAGTCGCACAGGCGGACAGGCCGCCGGCCTGCTTGGCCCAAGACCCCGCACCCGCATATATAAACCACCATGTAGCCGCTGAGCCTGAGCCGCATCCCTAACCCTAGATCACATCCGCCGCCCTCTGCCCCTCTCCCGATCCAGTCGGCCTCGGTCCTCTTCCTCTCTCTGTCTCTCAACCCTAACCCTAGATCACATCCGCCGCCGGCCGCCCTCTCCAGATCCAGTTGGTCTCGCCGTCTCGGTCCTCTTCCTCTCTCTGTCTCTCAACCCTAACCCTAGATCACATCCGTCGCCCTCTCCAGATCCAGTCGGTCTCGCCGTCTCGGTCCTCTCTCTGTCTCTCAACCCTAACCCTAGACGGCTAGACCACATCCGCCGCCGCCGCCACAGCCCACAGCCACTCTGGTCTTCTTGAGTCCGGTCTTTTCATAGATCTGTGAGCTCTTCGTCTTCAACGGCAACTCCGGTGCTCTGGCTGCGCAGGTACAAACTCAAACCCTAACTTCGGTCTATCTCTTTTCTCCATCTGAGCCCTAACGTTGAGTGTGCTTGCATGTCTGTCACGCCCCAAACTAGCCCCGAACGGAGGCCAGTATAAGGCGATCCAAATTAACCTGTATGTCTGTACCAGTCCCAGGAAATAGCGCTGGTACAACAGGAAGACAGAATATCACAACAACAGCGGTCTCTTTATTAAGAGTAGGATTACAACCAAGGTTGGAACTGCGGACAGAACCCGAGTTCACAACAGCATTACAAAAAGGCGGAAGCGGAAAGCGGAGACTAGCCCTAAGCCACAAGCAAAGCCTTGGGGAAGGCCGAAACCCTACTACTGCTCGAAGTCTGCTTGCTCCTGGAAGAACTCTTCATCAGCAGGGTCCACCTCTTCATCTTCGAGAACTGGGGGGGGGTTTAATTATATAGAGCAAGGGTGAGTACAGGAGTACTCAGCAAGTCAGGGGAATTAAGTGTTTAATGCAAGCTTCAAGGGAAGGCCAGTTATTTTTCACAATTGATTTTAGTTTAAGACTTTCAGAGACAACTAAGTGAGTGCTTCTCGACGGCACGGACGAGAAAGTGCGTCTCATCCGGCCGGAGCAGTGAAAATGTATCGATTGATTCTTGTCGGCACGAGAGGCTCCCTGCCAATCGTTTACCGACCCGGCTGCACCAACAGCCACAACTCACGCACGCCGGTACGAGAGGCTCCCTGCCAATCGTCACCGACTTCGGCTGCTTCAACAGCCACAAGTCACGCACGCCGGTACGAGAGGCTCCCTGCCAATCGTCACCGACTCCGGCTGCTTCAACAGCCACAAGTCAACACATCGGTACGAGAGGCTCCCTGCCAATCGTCACCGACTCCGGCTGCTTCAACAGCCTTAAACCAAGCACAGAACGGGAAAACCTCACACCAACAGCAGTTCACAAGGTGTTCAATAAAAACTACGCTAAGGAATCACCTCACATCCGCCCATGACCGTGGGCACGGCTGTTCGAACAGTTGTTAACCTCTGCAGAGGGGGTACACTTTACCCACACGACGTTACTAACCCCGAATCACCCAGCCCGCGACCCTCGGTCACGTCTGGCGACCTTGAGGCTTTCACGACAAGGCATTTCGAAAGCCGACTCAGGGTCATCTTATGCCAACGGGAGGGGTCCCACGGACCAACACCAGGTTAGGTCCCAGACCATACTGTGCCAGGAAGCCCAGGGGTCCTCCCCGACACCACCCCGGCGAATCCACTTGTCCCTTGGCATCAAGATTTCCCTGGCCTAGCTAATTACTCAGCCAGGGGCGTCCCATATCACCCATGTGGTCGTACTTGACATATGCTTGGATGTAATTCCCAAGGAATCGGTCCTTAGGGCGAGAACGGGCAGACCGTACCTCCAGTACGTCTCCCGTACCGCGAGTTTTAGAAACTCACTTTAGTTTTCAAGACACCGACCCAAGTGTCGGGTTTTCCAAGCATTTTGTAAACTCAAGTTTTACCCAGGTGATCAATTTTAAAGTTTGAGGGGAGTCCCGATATTCGTACACGAGGTACGGATACCGAGGCATCACCTGAGGGGTGACAAGGGTGTTAGGGTATTCAATAATCAAGGAAGGTGAATGCAGCAAATGGGTAGGGCCTGCCGGTTGTATTGCAAACCGAGGCCGAGTGCCAAGTGTAACCTAAGTCATGCATAGTTTGCGAAATTAAAATACTTAATTTAAATTATAGGTTCAATTGATCAAAGGTGACTTGCCTTGCTCGAGATCTTGAGCTTCTTCCTCGAAATCCGCGCACTGCGGGTCTTCGGGCTCCGAGACTACACGCGAAACGAGACGACTCAACAAAGCGATAAAAAGAAGCCCTATTAAAGACCACTAAGCGTGCCATTGGATAGATCTCGATTTTTGAGGAATTTTGGAAGTGGAACGGAGTTAATCGGAGAACGGTTGAAAAGATATGAATTTCCGAAGATTAAAGGATTTTCTGGAATAAAGAAAAGAAATTATTAATTCCCTGGAAAAGAAAAGAAGGAGGGGCTGAAATTGGACTTTATTTTGGGCGGCTAAGGGCAGCCCAAAAGATTAGAACGGGCGCGGCCGAAATAATTGGGCCGGCGGCCCGAAGGGATTGGCTCATGGCCGATCGGCGCGCGGGGGGGGGGGGGGGAATGGCCGATGGGCCGAAGAGAAAGGAGAGGCCGATGGCCGACAGACGGGAGCCGATGGGCCGATGCAGGCTGGCGGCCGAAGCCGACGACGGGAGCCGATGGGCCGACAAGGGAGGCCGATGGGCCGATGCAGGCTGGCGGCCGAAGCCGACGACGGGAGCCGATGGGCCGACGCAGGCTGGCGGCCGAAGCCGACGACGGGAGCCGACGGGAAGAAAAGCGGCCGAGCCGATTAAGACGACGGCTGACGACGCGGGGCTCGGCCCGAGCGGCGGCGACGGGCGAGGACGAGCGACGGCGGTGCGGGGGCGGCGCCTAGGGTTCGAACGCGCGGCGGCGGTGCTATCTAGCGCCTAAAGAAGGGGAGAAAAAGAGAGAGACGGCGGAACGGGAGTTACCGCGAGAAGGTTTCGCCGGGGACGGGGGCGACGACGCGGGGCGGCGGTGAGACGCGGTCCCGAGCCGGGGAAGAAGAGGGCGCCGGGGTCCTCTTCTTGCGGCGACGGCAGCAAGAGGGCGGTGGCGCGACGGCGGGAAGGGCGAGCTCGGGGAGGCGGCAATGGCGGCGGGCGGAGGGGAAAGAAAATGCGGCCGAGCGGCGGGGGGTTTTGTAGGGCACTAGGTCGGTTCGGTCGGGGGGGAGAAAGGCGGTTCGCGGAGGTCGGTTTGGGGCGCGGAGAGGGGACCGGCGCACTCCGGCGCTAGCGGCCAACGGCGGCAGCGGTGACGCCGGCCGGTCGGGAAAAAGGGGAAAAGGGGGAAGAAAAAGGAGGCTTGCCTCCTAGCCGATTTGGGTAAGGGCGCGCGCGCGGGGAGAGAAAGCGCTGGCTCTCTCGGCTCGATGCGTGCAGGGCACGTGCGCGGCGTGCACGGGCCGAGCGGCCTGGCGCGGCCCAGCGGGGAGGGGCGAGGCCGAAGGGGCTGGGCCGGCGGCGGCCCAGGAGGGAAAGAGAGGGACAAAAGGCCGAAGGGGAAAATCGGCCCGGGAAAAAGGGAGGTAAACCAGAATTTTCCAGAGAAAAAGAAAGGGGGAGTTTGAGGGCTCGGATTCGAAATCCGATTCTGCGGTTTTCTCCGGGATTGAACTGAGAGGGGAGACACGAGACCTTGGCACACAACAAGACTCAACTGAAGAGCAAACTTTCGCAATTAGGGTTTTTAGCAAAATAGTTTTCCCGCTAACGCCGCGACAAAACGGGCGTTACAATGTCGCAAGCCCGTTGCTGAGCGGCAGCCGCCGTTGAGGAACCGGAGTGCCCGCGATGGACGACGATCCTACCTCCGTCAACTACGAGTTGAGGACGATGGGGATGTGCGGTGATGGCACCGATAACTTGGAGGAGGAACGTGTGGAGGTGTTTGGCAACACTTCGTTCATTCCGGCCGATGTCCATGGCAACGAGGACCCGCAGTCGCAGCCGGAGCCGGTCGACGGCGGTGCTCCTGGAGCCGGTGGCAGTGGGACACCATCGTCCGGCTTTAGAAACCCATAAATGAACTTATTTTGAGACGGAGGTGTATCTGTGACTTGTCTGAGATAGCTTTTTTTAAAAACTGCAAGGGCCCAGACTGGGCCTTGAAAGATCTGGATAGATGCTGCAATAGTGGTACAATAGGAGTTTTACAACCGGGTCCTCAGAGAAATATAAAATTACAAACAAACCCTCAAAAAGTGCACACAAGACCCTAGAAAGATAAGAGAAAAAGCAACCGGGTCCTTGCACCACCATCGACTGAGCTGATTTGGGTGACGCCAGCGAGCCTCCATGGATGAAGTGGAATAGCACCTTGAGCTCGTCGGTCTTGCACAACTCAATTTGCAGGTGTTGACGAAAAATCTGCGCTCGGCCGATGGTACCAAATCTGTGTTGACGCGAACTATGTCGACAAACACAATGGTCTGGGAGATTTGCTTAGCTCTAGTGCAGGTCCTAAATTTTAATGAGATATGGGCGTACCAGTCAGTTTGATCCTGCAACTGACAAGATAAAAATATATTGATGACCAAAGAGCCGATTGGCCAATAAGTCGATGTAGCGTTATTAGCCAATGTCGCAGAGCCCATTGACCGATAAGCCGATGAAACGATATTAGCCAATGTCGATAGGGTTTTGGACAATCGGCTATATGTCCGAGGTAGATTCTGACATTTAGATAAATAATGATATTGTAATAAGATAATGAACCAATTGGCCGATATAAACATGACAAAGTAGATATCCAATGAACCAATCAACTGATATAGATATAATGAAGCAAATATCCAACAAACCAATCAGCCAATATGAATATAGAATATTAGATGTGGGCTCGATGGTTAAAACATACATCGACTGGAATCGGCTAAAACCATAAGCCGATTCAAATACTTAGATAACTCATCAGCTGAAACCCCGATGAAACAATGATTGATACCCACTGACTTAAATAAATCTAATTTACAACCAAAACCCCATTATCGAATCCAATCGATGCAACATAAGGTTGATAATTGTCTAATAAATTTAAGCAAGCCGATATGACACCAATCAAAATGGTCATGTATTAAATTTAACTAAGACGGTTAAATCATCAAAGAGAAATTTAACACATCAGATAAAATCGGCTAACCCTTCAATGAAACATTAGCATGAATTTGTCGGCTTAACAAGATTTAGATTATTAATAACAATCTAGTAGGTCGAACCTAACCGATGTAGCACTTGCATATAATAATCTAATACCCAACTTAGTTGCATATGAATACATCTCCTTTGCATCCGTCAACGTGCTCGTCGTTTAACCGAGTGAGTGAATGACAGAATAAACTCGTCCAACCGTGCTAACGTGCCCTTTCATGGTGTCACTATTTTTTTTACATAATTCAAGATATATTCGTTGAGTTATATTTTAGCTCTCTTTTGGCAATGTTTTTTTACTTGCCATGTGTTATTTAGGTTTTTTGTGATATTTACAAACAACCAGCAAGACCAAAAATGGAGTTGGAGAGATAACCAACAAACTGACTTCCATACCACACATCATGCAAAAGCTGTCTATAGATATTTTTTCTTTGGATGGTGACTGTTACATCTCAAGTTATAGAATTATCCTACCGCCCCTCTACATCTGTTAGCGTGAAAGTATACATTGAATTTTCAATATTATCTCTCAATTGATCCATTTCCATTTTATCACTCCTCTGTGCAAAATAGGCAGGGCGACTTGGGTTTGGAAGTGCAGTACTACTTCCATTCTCTAGGATGAACACAATAGATGGCATAAGTGGCCTGTCATCTGGGTTTTCTTGAACACACAACAGAGCTATATGGATGCAAAGCAAAACTTCATCTTGTAAGCAACTGTCCATAATTGACGAGTCTGCCAAATCCTTGGTCTTCCCTTCCTTCCACATGTTCCATGTCTGAAACAATCAAAATATCATTTGGATTGTAGAACTAAGAAAAGTTCAAAATCCCAGACCAGTTTAGTCCCACTGCACCTTAAAAAAAATCAAGGTTCACTAATTTTTAATTTAAACTTTATTTTATGGTTTTTAAGAAGATACTAAAGTTACCACAATCTATAGTGTTAGTTTGTTTCACCTCCTATCATCTTACTATGTAGAGAGGGTAACAATAAGTACCAATATCACACTAGAAAATATGGTGGCTGTCGATACCTTCCAAAGCAAAGTAAAAAAAATTCTTAATGTATATTAGAATTTCCAAAAAGGCTTATACTCACATAGACTATGAGGTTTGGAAAGCCCATGATGTTGCTAACAGAACTTCTCCTCGTACCCGTTATAACTTCTAACAATAACACACCAAAGCTGTAGACATCCGATTTAGTAGAAAAGATACCCTCCATTGCATACTCAGGAGCCATATAGCCACTGTTACCATTTTACTTGCAAGAGTTACTGGAGAGGATTTTAACTCAATCAAACTTAATTTAAGCAATTACTTCAAATTACTACTCACTATGTTCCAACAACACGTTGGGTATTTGCATTCTGTTGATTATCACCAAAGATCCTTGCCATGCCAAAATCTGCTATCTTGGGTTTCATCTCTGCATCTAGCAAAACATTACCGGCTTTGAGATCTCTGTGAATTATGGTTAATCTTGAGTCTTGGTGTAGATAAAGAAGTCCCCTTGCCACTCCTCTGATTATATTAAACCGTGCTGTCCAATCTAGCAAAAAATTTCTTGAACCATCTGTACATGAAAACAAATGTAAGCATTCTATAATTGTTTAGATGCTTTGAAACTTATGCAAGATGCGTCACCAGAACTTACCGAAAAGTGTTGCATCTAAGCTTTTGTTAGGCAAATACTCATAAATTAGTAGCTTTTCATCTCCCTCAACACAACAACCAAGTATGCGAACCAAATTTCTATGTTGTAATTTCGCAATTAGAATAACTTCATTCCTGAATTCCTCCGTTCCTTGTTGAGAATTCCTACTTAACCTTTTAATAGCGACTTCCTGACCCCCTAGCATTCCCTTGAAATTGTGAGAAAAGAAATTAGATTTGAGCATATGACATACAAAATGAATTATTGAAGAATCTAGAACAGATAAGAGGAAGCTACTACCGAATGAATTACCTTGTAGACTTTGCCAAAACCTCCCTGACCAATCTTATGTGCTTCCGAAAAGTTGTTAGTTGCTAGAGCAATATCCTCAAATCTTACAAATGGGAATTCAAGATCTTGGACAGGATTTCCTTCCCCAACCTCTTCAGATGCACTCATGCCATACAAGATTTGCTTTCTGTGCTTTTGTCGATTTCTTTTCTTGCATGCTGAACAAGATCAATCTTAATTATAGTGATCATCATTTTTTAAGAATAACATATGTTTACAAGAGAAAATTACACTAAATATACCTTTCATTTTTAACCACGCAAAAGAAATGCAAAGAAGTACCAGAATACTACTTGCTAACACTGGAAGCACAATCTTGACTGCCTTCCTCTTCGTCCTTCCACCTGTGCAAAGTTATAGTGTTAAGTAGTTTTTTTCAAAAAAATAAATATTAAATTGGGAGGTGTAATAGAAATATAATATTTTTCTGTTGATTTGTATATATACAGGACTTTCAAAAAGTACTTAAGACTAAACTTTAACCATTAATTTATCGTATAAAATATATTTTCAATAGCTATAAGACCTACCTTGTTAGTTTAAAACATGAATTTGTTGGAATACTCATAGAGTAATTTTTATACCAACTGATCAAAATCTATAGAATTTGACTGACATCAAAGTAGTAGGTCCTATGAATAACAACGGATGTAGTTCAATATCAAAATCCAAGTAGAAGGTAATTGATTATAGAAATATACTAAAAATTAACGGTGTGTTTACCCGCATGAAGCTGAAGGCCTGCAAGCCTGAGGTAGAGCGTATCGCTGCCTAGCCCTTGTTCACCAACTTTGCCCATGTCAATCAGCTCCCCTGACCACACCAAGCACCTCGTCGTGTCGGCCTTTGATCTGCTGTTGCTCAGGTTGGCGTAGGCGTACGCCACGCAGGAGCAGCTGCCGATGCACTCCGCGGCGCACGCCTCGAGCGTCCTGTTCGCCACGCGCACGAACTTGTCAGGACACTGCATCCCCTGCACGGCCAAGAAACGGTCGCTGCACTGCACCGCCTCCTTCCGCCGGCAACCCCGCGAGAACCGGCCACTGCTCCACTCCGCCGCGCTCGCCGGCTCGAAGCCCTCGAGGCACTTGCACGTCGGGAGAGCCTCCGCCGCCGTGTTGTCGCAGTACCCGTTCGGGCCGCAGAAGTCGTAGAGGTCGCACCCGGTCGGCCACTCCTGGAGCACCACCCACGCCGACGAGCCGCTGCTCCACCTCTGGAGCTGGTACTTGCCGGCGTAGGTCAGCACGAACCTGGTGTGCGGGGCATCGTCGGCGACGCTGAACGTGATGTATATCTCCTCGTCGGTGTCGATGATCGCCAGGTAGACGATGGCGCTGGTGTTCGTCTGGTACTGGCTATCCACCATGTAGCCCGTCCACGGCCCGTCCCTCATCACCGGCCGCGTCCCGTTCCACATGATCACCTGGAGGAACGTGGCCGGGTCGCCGCCGTACGAGAAGCTCCCCGGCGACGGGTCGCCGGGACCCCTCCACGATACCAACCGATCGGAGGCGCGCGTCTCGTACTTCATCCCGAGCTTCATCCCGGGCAGGAACGAGTCGGTCGGGTGCTCGAAGCTCTGCCACAAGATGGTGCCGTTCGGCGACCGGACGACGAGGTTGCCGGTGTTCATCAGCACCGCGGTGGTGTTGCCGGCGGCGCCCGATGCCGCTGCACCGGTGATGTTGGTCGTCCAGCGGACGCGGCCGTCGGCGTCGGACACGACGAGGTTGCAGGAGTTGGTCAGGGACAGCGTCGTGCCATTTGTGACCGAGGTTTCTTGGTTGGCGACCCAGACCACGGTGCGCACAGGGATGTTGTTGTACCATATGCCGAGGTAGAGCTTGGCCGGAGTAGAGTTGGAGGGGGAGAAGAAGCCCATGGCGAAGGCATCGCCGTCGGAGACGACGGTGGAATCAGAGGTTAGTGGCTTACCGGGAACAAGCCGATCGTCGGGTACACATGGCGGCGGCAGGAGGAGGAGAAGGATGCTGATGATGATGATGTAGGTGAAAGCAGCTGATCGATCCATGGAAACCAAGCCCTGTCTTCCTTTTCGTGAGCCAATGTGCTCGTAATCGCGTAGTTGTTGATGAACATGTTTGACTCTAAATTGCTGGAATTCAAATGTACTACTAGTCGGTAGCTAACTGGCGTATACTTTTCATATCACGGGTATGTTTTCTCGTGCAATTTTAGCGGATCAGCTAGAAATGTCAAGATGTATTTGATGTGCAACTCTTGCTTATGTTTTCATAAATACAAACTGTATTTTGTACATTATATTGATTCTATTTTCACAAATACGATTTTTCTGCAAGATCGGAGATGATGACACTCGTCCAATGTAAAGTCGGAACTGTTGTGTCACTATAGTGGGCTCAGCAACAATGATGAGTGTTTGTATGAAGTCGAAGCTACTATGCCACCTTTGCGACAAGCTCAACAATTAGGACATGAAATTCGCTATAAAGTCGGAGTTGTTGTGTCGCTACTACGATAAACTTGGCAACATTAACACAAGGTTGCTACGAAGTCAAAGGTTTTTTTGTTGTTATTGTGGTAAGCTTGGCAACAATTATATGGTTGGGCTCCGTTGTTGGTTGGAAGCGAGTAGGCTAGCGTTGGATTGTTGTTACACGTGTTGTTTTCTGTCCTGCCAGTCACGATAGGTGTTGCAATGCTTGCTTTGTTTTCTCAGTGGGTTTTTTCGTCGATTTTCTCTCAAATTAAATGTGCACTTGTAAGGTTTTAAGATCCGGTTTCCTAAAAATTGGGTCAATTTTTTTCTTCTACATTGAAAAAAAAGATTTCCCTGTTTGTTAAATATGAACTTTACTTTGTATAAAACTATATCAATCAATTTACACTGTTATAATCTAAACCCATCATAGCAAAATAGTGTTTATGTTTATGTTTTCTCCAACTAAAGTGGTGATTTCTACACCTCAACAGAAACGTGATGAATCCTTTTCGACATCTTTTAATAATATAATAAATATATGTGTAAATGGTGTTTTGAAGTACTTAGGGTCAATACGATTTTAATTTTGTTGATCTTAAAAATTTTAAAATTACTATAATAATTTTCTTGTTCTGTTATATTTTCTTAATTTAATAATTTCAAAACTCAAAATTAATAAAAACAATGTGGTCTATAATGTGGAGTCAAATTTAGTAAATACAGTGTGGTGCTGCACTCAATTTTTACTATTTGATTTTGACATTGCACTCGATCTTGGAGTCTCAATGTCCTATCGTTTTCTATCTATGTTGGTCCAAACTGTGGACTATTCTGCACGCAGGCGTGGACAATTTCAAACCAACTTGCTTTCTTATCATGAAAGCTTCAACCAAGGTTGCTAAAAGGCCCAGGAAAAAATATTTCTAAAAGACCAAAAAAGTAGTTTGTATTTCACTTTGCTGTAGGAGGGGCGCAGTATTAGCGTGTGCTTGGCATAGTTTGGCTTAGAAGCCGAAGCTAATTTTAGAACTTAGACCTTAAACTGAGCCCTCCTTTGGAACACAATAATTTTGCAGGGGGTCTTATTGGAGTTAGTTTAATTAGCTTCCAGAAAATTTATCCAATTACCTGTATTTCAAACGACGCATGAGTCTTGCTGTTGTCTGAGACCGAAGAGTGCGGTTGTTAAATGGCACAATCATTCCTAGTGGCAGAAAAAAAACCCCGAGCAGTGCATCTGTGCATGTACTGCAACTCGGCAAGTTTATGTTCCATAGACAAACCGAATTCGGCTCTTCTTTTCTCTGGAGGGGATTTGCCTAAAGTCTGAAGCTGCGGACATTGCAGCTTTCGCCCGGCTATCTCTATCCTCCATATCTAGCAAGTTTTCAAGATGGCATTAATCGTACTGCTGTGTTTTTCCTCTTCTAATGTACTAGTAGCTATCAGACATTTCTCTTTCGTGAATCCTGATAAAGATCTGAAGAACTTGTGTTCCAGCCATCGTTGCGATCCAACACAACATCATAGTCCGTTATTCTGTGTAGAGAGAAGAGCCAGTTTTTTTATATTAAAAAATAACTGGAACAGCCGGTTCGTCCCCAACTAACAATATGACGCTCAATTGATTTGTGTTAAAATGCAGTACTTATTACGTAGTACTTTCTAGTTTCAAATAACTATCAATTATTTAAAAACAAAGAGAGAGAAACTTTGGGAGGTCACCATTTGTGAGTAGCCCGACATAGGTTCTTCTCCCGGAGCTTGCTCTACCTTATAGGTACTGATCATTCACGGAAAGAATTCCGAACATGACTCACTTGATTACTTGGGTCTGTCAGAGGGATCAAACAACATTCACAAAAGGGAATTCATACATTCAGCGCGTGTGCCATTAGCCTATTACCATGCCGTAATGCAGTCCCTAATTCAGAACTGCTTTCGCCATATCTTCACAGAGCGCGCGTATATATGGAGGAGGAACATTGATCGAGTTGAATTTCTCATTGTTGTCTGCTGTCAGTTACTTGAACTGAAGACTGATCCCAATGGCTTTCTATAAAAGCCGGGTCCCTGATGACCTATTTTCTGGAAAAAAAAAGATTGATCGGCCACTGAAAGAAAAAAACAACAGCGTGACTTGGTAATTCTATCAGAGGGACAAAAATTCACAAGGAAAAAAACTTAATTACCGTAGATCCAATGTGATGATTGATAAACTGACGCCCTCAATCTTCAGAAGAAACAATACAGGTATGCAGAACAAGTCTCGGATCCTACCCGTACGTTTCAATCCAACGGTTTGTGATGGGCCTGGGGTGGTTCGGAGAATAAAACTCCGACTCCCCGGTGGTCCGTACTCCGTACCCCTCTCTCTCCGCCGCCAGCGCTGGCTCCGTCGTTGTCCACAAGATCGGTGACTGTGCAGAGGATCTCCGACGACCCATAAACCGACATCGCCGAAAATTAGATCATGTTTACCTGGCCTTTTGAAGAAAGCCCAAAACACGCGTACAGAGTTCTTACAGCGAAGCACATCAAGAGCAGCAGCCGGTAACATTTTCAGAGATTCAGTGATCAATAATGGTAAACGCTCATCTCCATAAAAAAATTTTGTTGCCTGCTCTCAGTTCCTTGCACTGGATAGTGAGGATTGAGCATCCGCTGGGAAAAAAGTTCAGAATGCGAGTCGATTCTGAGACGGAACACATTCACACGGGAAGAAACCATGCTGTTATGCAGTGTCCAACTGAGAAATTCTTTTGCTACGTCTGCAGATCGTACGTGTCTATGGGAAGAGGGAAACCGATCGAGTTAACTTGAGATTCATTGCGTGTTGAGAGCCCGATACAAAGTCTCTAGTCTCTCTGTCTCTGCAATCTGCATACAAAAAGAAAAGTAAAACTTAATTACCATAGCTACAAGCCTGCAGTGTGTAGTGTGCAGTGTGCAGTGTGATGATTGATCAGCTGGTGGTATCGCCGCTTATCACAACACAAGGCACGAGATGCAAACGGTATAATCAAACAGCACTGAGCTACTACTTTTGCTATATCTGCACATGTCGTATATGAAAAAAGGAAGAAAAAATAAACTGGGGCCGAGGGGTTCGGGGTTTTATTCTCCGAACTCCAGCTTGTAAGACAACCATCAGGGGCAATAATCTGCTTGTATTCGTACATCTGCTCTCTCCGCTTAATTTTAATTGCTTTCTTTGGGAGATTCAGGATTGATCTGCCTCTTCAGGTGTACTATCAGATTCTTATTTCTGAATGTTTCGTGTGCTTCAGACTTCACTGTTTAAAACCTCTCACGCATGCGTATCTCTTGTTGCGTTCGATTATCCTGGCTCGTCGCATGATGTGCCTTCTTTTCGGATGCGAGGCCAAGAGCTGATCAGTCATCACATTACATTAGAACTACCAACTATGGTAATTTTCAGTTGCTAGGCCGGCAACAATGCAGGTGTTCACTAGAGAACCTTGGGGGTAGGAGTTTTCTTCTCCGAACCCCTAACAAACCGCGGAAAAGCTACTTCTTATAGACGCGCCAGCTCAGCTTACTGGCGTGCACGTCGCTCAGGAGCTGGCGTGTCTACGCCCCCACTTCTTTTTTTATTTTTTTTGTTATTTTTTCATTGATTTTTTTTCATGATTTTTTTTTAAGAAATTGAATCTTCCATCTTCAATTTCAGTTGAAAGTTTTGAATTTGAGTTGAAAATTTTTAAAATTTGAGATGAAAGTTTTTAAATTTGAGTTGAATATTTTGAATTTGAAGATGAAAGTTTTCAAATCTGACTTGAAAGTTTTTAAATCTGAATTCAAAGTTTTCAAATATTAAGATAAAAGTCAAAAATTAAAAACTAGCATGTCAAAATTTGAAATTTTTAACTCAAAATTTGAAACTTTCAACTCAAAATTTCAAAACTTTTCAACTCGAATTTCAAAAACTTTCAACTCACAATTTCAAAATTTTCATCACAAATTTGAAAACTTTCAACTCAAAATTTAAAAACTTTCAACTGTATTTTTAAAACTATTAACTAAATTATTTATATATATATATTTTTAAAAAACTAATTACCATAATCACCGTTAATACTAATTACCGTAATTAGCGGCTAGGCTGACGCGGACTGTCGGTGGGCGATGTGCAGTGCGCGCCAGAGTTTTTTTTATTTTTAATTTTATTTATTAAAAGTTTTACAAAAATAATTTTCTATTTTGAAAATTTACAAAACTAGTCGTCCATCGTCTCTTGGGAGGGCGTTTTTTAGCGTTTTTTTATAAAAAAAACGCCCTCCCAAAGAGCGATTTTTGTGACGTGGCAGACGACCGTTGGTCGAGGAGGAACGGCCGTCTGATGGGGGACGCGAAATTTGCAGGCGACCCCCTTGCCGCCCTCTAGGAGGGCGTTTTTTCACTATGGAGGGCCGCCTGCACAGGGCGGCGAGAGAGGGTGGCATTTTTGTAGGCGGTCCCCTCGCTGCCCTCTGGAAGGGCGATTTTTGCCCCCTACAGGCCATCCCGTCTGCAAAACCGAGGCCGGCCTGACATTTTTGCAGGCGGCCCCCTTAACGCCCTCTGGGAGGGCGATTTTTCAGGCGGCCCCCTTAATGCCCTCTGGGAGGGCGATTTTTCATCCCCCGTATATATAAGCCCTCCCCCCTCTCCAAATTTTCATTATATTCACTCAAAATCCAGGAAAAAAGAAAAAGGAGAGAGGGGTGAGGGAGAGCTGAAGGAAAACGGTGAAGCCCTGTCCATTTTTTGACTCCATAGCAGGTAAATACTTGTCTTTGAAATTTTTGTTGCATTTTAGTTCTATTGTCTTATATTTTAGTAGATCTGGAGCACGTTGTATGTTTGTATAATTTAAGAACAAAGGCATACGACATATTTATAGAAATTGAGACTTAGGACATAGACAAAACCAATTTTGACTTCTGAAAATTTTCGGAGTTATCCGAAAGTGATTTTCGGAACTTCCGAAAATAAACGAGAAGCAAAGTTGGGTTCTGTAAATTTTCGGACTTGTTCAAAACCACTTTTCGGAACTTCCGAAAATGGCAGTGAAGACTACTAGCTCCTGTAAATTTTCGGAGTTGTCCACAGTGAAAAAATGCTCTCTTAGAGGGCGGCAAGGGGGCCGCCTACAAAAAAGCCACCCTCCCTCGCCGCCCTGTGCAGGCGGCCCCACAGTGAAAAAACGTCCTCCTAGAGGGCGACAAGGGGGCCGCATGCAAAAAAGCCACCCTCCCTCACCGCCCTGTGTAGGCGCCCCCCCTCACAGTGAAAAAACGCCCTCCTAGAGGGTGGCAAGGGGGCCGCCTGCAAACTTCGCGTCTCTCGTCGGACGACCGTTCCCCCCCTCGCCAACGGCCGTCTGCCACGTCACAAAAATCGTCCTCCGACTAGTTTTGTAAATTTTCAAAATAAAAAATTATTTTTGTAAATCTTTTAATAAATAAAATAAAAAATAAAAAAAATTCCGCCAGCTGCCCTTCTCGCGCGTGCGCGCTGATTAGGAACGCCCAACAAACCGTTGGAGATTTTCCAGCCCATGAAGGGGCCCAACTATCTTAGCCCAGGACTCCAGGAGGCCAGGACTGCCTAATCGGCCTCACCAGGTGATCCATCTCAGTTGCCGGCGGCATTTTCGACCACGCCTCGCGACATGGCGATTTTTTTTATTTTTTAAAAGATTTAAAAAATAAATCCTGTTTTTAAAATTTTACAAAACTATACTCCTCCTGCTCTTCTGTCAAACGATGCATATAAATCGTTCTAGAAGAAGATGGGCAATCTGACGTGGCAGGAGGGAGGCACACTGTTGCAGCTGGTGGTAGCGTCGCTTATCACAAGGCACGAGATGCAAACAGGATAACCGAACAGCACTGAGCTACTGCTTTTGCTATATCTGCATATCTCGTATATGGAAAAATGAAAAAAAAAAGAACTGGAGCCGAGGGTTCGGGGTTTAATTCTCCGACCCCCAGTAACTTGTAAGACAACCATCTGAAATTGCAGTAATCTGCTTGTATTCGTATGTCTGCTCTCTCCTACTAATCTTAATTGCTTTCCTTGGGAGATTCAGGATTTACCTGCCTGTTCAAGTGTGAGATTCAGGTGTGTTGTCAGATTTCTGATTTCTGAATGTTTCGTGTGCTTCAGACTTCAACGCCCAAAACCTTTCACGCACGAGTGTTTTGACGCCAGCAAGGGTCGTCGCCTTGATGCGTATCTCTTGTTGCGTTCGATTATCCTGGCTCTTCGCATGATGTGCCTTCTTCTCAGATGCGAGACCAACAGCTGATCAAATGATCAATCATCACATTAGAAGTACGAACTATGCCACTATGGTAATTTTCAGTTGCTAGGCCGGAGACAATGCAGGTGTTCGCGAGAGAACCTTGGGGATCGGAGTTTTCTTTTCTAACTCCTCAAAACCCATAGGATTAAAATGTGCAACTAGGGTCTGAGATTTCTTAATGAACTTGCTATTGCAGATGCACCTTTCATCTGATCACCTGCAATCTTCTATGTATATCCGTACATCTACATTTCTTTTCCCGAATTTCTTCTCTATATGTGTATCCGTGCATCCACATTTCTATTCCTGAATTTTTTCTTGTTTTCTGCTGCTGTCAGTTACTTGAAGTGAATACTGATGAACCACCGGAAATTTTATAATGTGACTTGGACTCTTTCAGAGGGAACAAATTCACAAGGGAAAGAAACTAAATTATCGTACATCCATTGTGACGATTGATCATCTGATGGCCTTGATCTTCAGAAGAAAGCATATAGGTATCCACGATGACAATCTACCAATGTGCAGCACACTGCAAACCCGCCCAAAGGGCGCACACGATGACTAGTACCACAACGTTGCAGCAGCACAAGAAGGGGGCCCGAGCAAAGCCACGAAAGCGTAAGATTACCGCCATACCGTTCCATCAGCACGCAAAGGCAACATGATCGATGAAGCAAATCACATATCTCTCTCCCCTCATAAGTTCATAACACTGTCTCCGAGAGTTTCCCTTAGGTGTCATGACAAAGTAAGGTATTGATAGTTTGATACATTAAACCAAGAGGGAAAAAATAGAAAATTACACACGATCACTTCTAGTACAACAAAATTTTTCCTTCACCACGAACCTAACCAAAGCCAAAACTGTGTTTTGTTGCTCTTTTTGAACATATTCCCCGTAAGTGGGTTATCAAATTTCACTGCAGTTTGTGTACGGCTAGAGTTTTGTTGCTCCTTTTAAACATCTTCCCGCATGTGGGTTATCAAATTTCACTGCAATTTGTCTACAGCTAGAGTTCCTTCATCCGTGCTCTTCATAACTTTTTACTCCTCGATTTCTTATAAGCTTCCCTGTTGTAAGATAATTACACCACATAAGGATATAGCAAAGGAAACAATCAAATCCAGGCATGAAGGAAAAAAGAGCATTGTACTATCTCACCATTCTCGCCTAACCATCCAGTTCCTTTTCCTCTTCCCTCCTTGGTCAGTATCCGGCTTCTTTTCTTTGGTCCCTGATATTCTCTTGGGAACAGATTTTTTAATTTTAGCAGACACAGGCTGCTTGTCACTTGTAGGCTCTTCTTGTTCGTTGTGTGTTTCCTTTTTATCTCCTTTTATTTTAGCACTGTCAGGGCCATTCCGTTTCTTCTCACCCTTCTTATGGTTCTTGAGCATCTTTTGAGGCATATCACGTGTCTGTTGTTTGTCCTCAGTCACCCCATCAAGGATGGTTGTCTCTTCATTCATCTCCTTCACATCTTTGTGTTTTTTTGACTGAATGGACTGTTTTTGAGGATCGTCGCTGCTAGGATCAGTCTTCTCAATTGCTTCTTCAGGAACTTTAGATGACTCGGATGTCACTGGGATTGTATTGCTCAACTTTTTCAGCTGTGTGAAAGAAAGTGCCATAATCAGATGTTATGCCGTTATCAAGCAAAGAAAAATAAACTGTTCATCATAGAGTTCAATACAACATCCTGACAAATGGAACAAGCACAGGACCAAACTATTTGCAAATATAGATTTATATTTCACCCTGAAGGTTAGAATTGGTGTTACCTTCGCAACAAAAAATCCATCCATGTTGTTCACATGAGGATAAAACCTTCTTGTTTTATTTAAAGAAGTATGGAATCGATGCTCTCGGAACCGGATGAATCTGTAGGATAAACATAAAACAATATAAGACAAAAATGCAACACATTCTTCATGAGGGGAGAGGGAGACAGATTTACAGTACCCTGGACGCCCAAAATCTAATCCACAAGGCACAAGCTTTACGTTTCGCTTTTTAAGGGCATAGTCGATAACTGCCTCATTCTGCAAGATTGAAGAAAGGTTCAAGGAACTAAGTTGAATATCATTGAGCTATGGCAACTCATAAGGCCAATGAACTTACCTCGGGAATCATCAACGAACAGGTTGAGTAAACAATGTAACCACCAGTTTTGGAGTTTGCATCAACCAAATCAATAGCAGCTAACAGTAGTTGCTGTAAAACAAACCATCTTTAGATAGTTAAATAGCGGTATACGGTATGCATACAAACAAATGTAGAGCATAAAGAATAAGCACGCAGAACCCAGAAAGATTGAGCATAAAGCACTTAATTATTGCATAGCCTAACAAACAAAGAATATAGCACCAAATTATTATTGAACACAATCACGTAGCCTAACAAACAAAGGTTAAGCAAACAGAACCCATAAAGATTGAGCAAATAGAACATAGCAACTCTGGGGTTCATATGTTATTTCCATGTAAGAGAGCACAACTGCGCAATATAAATTGCTTTGAAGTGACCCTTGAAACCGACTCAAGAACATGAGGGTGGGCCGGTAATGTTTTGAGCAAGTTACTTGGTTAAGAATCAAATTGAAATAATGCATGTGGAATGCAGTTCATTTCCTCAAGAACAGAAGGGTTGCATTTAGAATTGTGTCAAACTGTAGGCAGGTTCGATTTAAAGAAGACCTAGCAATACAAGAATGCACCTTTTGTACAAAAGCACAGTCTCTGATATCCTCAATGCCCTTCGACGTTTTAATCTGTGGGTCCTTCCAAATGGTCTATAGAAAAAGTAAACATCTGTTAAAGAAATGAGAAAATATATTGGAACCAGGAGCTTAAACGAAGTAGATGATGCTTACCCCTGTGCCTGTGCAGGGTGCATCCAAAAGAACTCTGTCAACCGAATTCATCCCAAGAACTTTGGGTAGCTGAAATAAAAAGTATGTTATCACAACATAGATTTCCAATGAGAATATTCTACACCCAATTCAAGCAACAAAAAATTATCAGGACTTGACATTTATTTTCTGCACGATTAAAATGGACCAAAACTTAGCAAGAGATTATAGAAATGGTACTTATAAACATGTATTCATTTCTGTCATCATTTTGTACAACTCAATATACTGCAGTTGTTAGATTATACTTGACAAACACCACAAATCAAGATTCTTTCTTAATGCATGTAATTAGTTGATTATGTTTTGGCCATCAGATAGTCCATGAAACATAACTGTTAGCACCATGTTAACAGCATTTGTATGGTTTGCTCACCTCTTTACCATCATAATTACAAACTATGGTATTGGTAACACCCATGCGATGTATGTTGCCCAAAAGTCCATGCAACCTTTTCTCATTGAACTCGTTTGCATAAATTATTCCTGTGCATGACAGATGAAGAAAACAGTATGTTTGCAATTAAATTACCAGGAGAGTGCACAAAACAAACTTACTCCTACGGGAGCGAAATGTACTAAAAACAGGCAAAGTGCACTGACCAGTATTCTTCATAAGAGCTCCAATATATGTAGTCTTGCCACCTGGGGCAGCCCTGGAACCAAGATAAACACACAGTTTCTGATGAGATGAGGACATGAATTTCACAAGTTCAAAATGAATAATTCAATCAAATATTATCATCAAATTTTGAAGAAGAGAAGTGGTATGTCAGGACAGCATGACTAGGTTACATGCATGGGATATTTGAATCACATGTTCATCACAAAAAAAGGATCACATGTTAACTTTGGAGTCATGAAATAAATGAACAATTGCCAGAAGCGTATGAGAGAAAGGAAAACATCTTACGCCATATCAACAATTCGCTCCTTCTCTTGAGGAGCAAGAGCCATCACAGGCAAGAAAGAACTTGCACCTTGTTTCTGTAGTCACATTTTAAATGCCAATGTTAATGGAAGGAGAGAAAATGAAATAATCTTCATACCATGATAGGAACGATAGGGGATAAGAAGGTACCATATAATGCCCAGCCATATATTCAACAGTGGCACCAGCTGAAATGGTGGAGTCATATACAACTAGACCAACCTGCCAATTTTTAATACACGGAGAGTTGGTTTGAGATTCTGGACTTATTATTTGCGTAAAGGAGAAAGATTGAAACAAAGCATACCTTTGACCACTTCCCTATCGGATCCAGATTAAATCCTCTTGGTATAAGAGCAGCAGCAAGATCCCTTCTCCGGGTCTGCCAACATCACGAACAAAACAGGTCAGAAAGATAATCTTAAGCAAGCAAAGAAAAGAATGAAGCGAGATACAAAGAACCATGCATTCCATGTCACCACGTACATACATATCAGGAGATTGATCTGAAATATAGTTACCTTCAATGTATTTGTCCGCAAGCACTCAGGTGGTCTTTTCTCAAAAGATTCCAGTAGCTCAACAAGCTCAACAGCTGGGAACATCTGCACAGTAAAACCATTTATAATGTTAACTAGGATAGCAGGTAAACGATGATTACGTTTTCCATAAGCATGTGAGACAATAATTTATAATTACAATCTGATGATGCAGTCAGAGAAAAAACACAGATCAACAGAAGGAAATAAGCAGACCAAGCTCACCTCAATAAATGCTTCAACAAGAAAATCATTGTATCCATAGTATGACATTATATCAGTCTTGAGTTGATCGACATAATCCTTTCGCGGGACATCTTTTTGCCTTAGCTTACTAAAGTTTGAGAGTACCCGGACAACTGGAGGGGAAGACCAATGGACAGAAAGAAAAGTTAGAAAGAGCAGTACTTAACAGAAAATAATTCCTACGATGTCTATGCACCGCTTCTATCACAATGCAGATGGCCATAGTTATAAGTTTGAATTTGCCCTGAGTTTACACCAGCAAATAGCTAGATCTCGTTAGCTTGCTAATATTGTGTCGAATCCCAAATGAGGCTCCTCTGTTTTATCTAAAGAATTCATGAACTTAGGTAATAGAAAATGTATAGATGAACGCACTTTCTGATATCCTCCTTTTAAGATTTGGCAGGTTTGGTGGTCTAAGTGCCTCTTCCTCCAACTCCTGCAGATTATACAAAACCTTCAGATGCGAATAAAACTGAACACAGTAAGGATCAGAAGAGAAGGCAGAAGAATCAACCTCCATTGTGGGCAATCGGAACTCATCAGATTCTGATCTAATATTGAGTTTGAGTTCCTCCTCAGCCTCTTCTTCTGCCTTCCCTTTCGCTTCATCAATTGCTCGTGACTTGGTCTCAAGGTCGTCAGACTCATCCGACTCCACTCCAGAGTCGTCTCCTTCGGCTACAAAACCCAATATAGTGAGGATCAATAGATATTACCGAGATGTACAATCCAGCATCGCGTCCCCATTCTCGATTATTATACTATCTCGCGTGAATTTTACCTAGAATTGACTTAATGGGAAAAGCACACCACACTATTCAAGCTAAATCAATTCAGTAGTAATCCGTGCGTTACCACTTTCGTCGTCACTACTTCCGGCGAGGAAGTCGTCAGCGAGGGGGTCGTCGTCGTCTTCCTCCTCTTCCTCTTCGTCGTCATCGTCCTCCTCGTCATCGCCGCTGTCCCCTCCCTCCAAGGAGGCGTCGTCGGAGTCGGAGAGCTCCTCGGCGCCGGAGTCCGAGGGGGCGTCGAGGTCTGACCCTGTCTCCTCCTCCTCCTCCTGGAGCCGCTCCTGCTGCTGCTCCAACTCGGAGTCGTCGGAGGACGACTCGAGCAGCTCCTGCTTCTTCTTCGGCGCCCTCTTCGCCACCTTCGGGGGGGCCTTTCCCTTCTTCGCCGCAGACAGGTTCCTAGCTGGCGGCGCCGGCGCCGGCGCCCTGCGTGGCGCGCCCTTCTTCGCCATGGGAGACCGTCGCCGCGTGGGAGCGGAGGCTTGCCGGCGAATGGGGAGGAGAAGAAAAAAAACCTAAAACCCTAGCCGCGAGAAGCGAGGAGAGGAGAGATACCCGCCCGTTTTAACGCTGGGCCTCCGCGAGAACGACCTCGCCTTCCTGATGCGCCGGGCCGGACCGACCCATCCAAGCTTCGCGCAGTCTAATTCTAATTCGTTAACTGGGCCTTGGGCCGCAGAATTGACTGTTGGTTTCTCTCCTGAAGGAGAGTTCGCATCTGCTGCTGCTGCAACCCCGGCGGCGGCCGAATCACGGTGGTTTGGATCCGGTAGACATGGCGATGGAGGAGAAGTGGGCGGCGAAGAAGGCGCAAGCCCTGCGAGAAGTGGAGGAGTGGTTCAGCCAGAAGACCGCAAGGATCCTCGAGGGCTACGACTTGCCTGAGCACATCAGGCTGGATCTCCAGCAGCGCCACTGCGACGAGTACAAGGTGCCCAACGATCTCCGGCTCAAGTTCATAAATTCCGCTTTTGATGGGAATTTCATGGTGCTCGAGGAAGGGGAACTCGAGGCTCTGGCTCGAGAGAAATCGGACAAGTTCTGGATCGAGATGATTGCCCATAAACGAGTCCATTTTTTGTTCCCTTGACAAATAAAGCATACCTGAGCACATCCAGGAGTACTACCGACATGAACTCAAGGTACCTGACGATATCCACCTTAATTTCGTAAACGACGTCGAGGCGGATTTTGGGATACTTAAATCACGAAGATGAGCTCAGGATCAAAGCCTGGGAGGAATCACAGCAGTTTCGGATCGAGACGATGGATGACAAGCCTGCGGCGAAGAATTTGCAGGCCGTGCAGCATTTGGAGGAGAGGTTCAAGCGGGGGATAGCGAAGTGGCTTGACAGAGGATATACCTTCCGAGGACATCAAAGCTATTATTAGGTTGCGTCCTTTCAGTTCGGAACAACAAACGACTTAGTAGCACATGAGTATTAGCTAATTCTTTTTTGCAAAATGGATTAATATGATTTTTTAAAACAACTTTTGTATAAATTTTTTTTTGCAGAAATACACTGTTTAACAGTTTGAAAAACGTACGCGCGGAAAACGAGAGAGGTGAGTTGAGGACTTTAACACAAGAACACAGCCTTACAAGAGTATTACCCGACTGGGCCTCCCCTTGGTCTCCCGCAATAGGTCATCTTTCCTCAACCCGGCGGCCTCTACAACTAGGCCGGTCTCCAGCAGCAGCAGCAGTTGGCCCACCCGACTGCTTGGTACGGCGCTACCGGCCCGTCTCCTGCTTCGGACCAGCAGACTGCTTGGGAACAAACCTGCACGCTGACGACACCCGCGTCCACCGACTGGTACATGGACACCGAAGCCACCTCACACATGACTTCGGACGCCGGTATCCTCTCTTCTCCCACCCACCCTAATTCCTCCACCCCTTCACACATTATCGTCGGCAACGGTTCCCTCTTGCCCATCACTGCTACTGGCAATGCTTCCTTGGTTCATGCAAACCGAATGTTTATTCTTAATAACGTTCTTGTTTCCCCTGACATTATCAAAAACCTCATATCTGTTCGTCGGTTTGTCACTGACAACAACCTTTCCATCGAGTTTGACAAGTTTGTTTTTACTGTGAAGAATCTTCTTACTAGGACCATGATCACCAGGTGCAATAGTTTCGGCGACCTATCCTCCTTTCCGACGAACTTCTTTAACACAATTGCCAGCTCCTTTGTCGCCACCACCACCACCCTCTGGTATCGTCGGCTTGGACACATCGGTCATGACGCTCTCACCCGTTTGGTTCACTCCTCGGTCATCCCACCTCCGAAAGACGGCTCCTCCATCATATGCCATGCTTGTCAACTCGGTCATCACATTCGTCTACCTTTCACTACTTCTTTGTCTAGGGCTAAGGCAAATTTTGAGTTAATTCATTCTGATTTGTGGACCTCTCCAGTTCCCAGTGTATCTGGTTTTAAATACCATCTTGTCATTCTTGATGATTGCTCTCATTACGTTTGGACATTTCCTCTTCGTTTGAAATCCAACACTTTCTCCACTCTTTCACATTTTTTTGTCTATGTCAGGACACAGTTCTCCACACCCATTCGTAGCATCCAATGCAACAATGGTCGCGAGTTTGACAACTCCGCTACTCGGTCCTTCTTCCTCACCAACAGCGTCACCATGCGCATGTCCTGCCCTCACACTTCCCCCCAAAACGGTGAAGCTGAGCACACTCTTTGCTCTCTCAATAACATTGTATGCTCGCTTCTGTTTCAGGCCCACCTCCCCGGATCTTTTTGGGTTGAAGCCCTCAACACCACCACCTATCTCATGAGCCGCCACCCTACCAAAACCCTCCACCAACACACTCCCTACTTCGCCCTCCATGGCGTCCATCCCTCATACACACATCTTCGGGTCTTCGGCTGTCGTTGTTATCCCAACCTATCCGTCTCCGCACCTCACAAACTATCTCCCGGCTCCACTATGTGTCTATTTCTTGGATACCCTAGGGAACATAAAGGATACCGGTGCTTTGATTCAATCACTAACAGGGTCATTACCTCTCGGCACATGGTGTTTGATGAACACACGTTTTCCTTTGCCGAAAACTCTGTTGATAATGCTTGTGCTATTGATCTTGCTTTCCTGGAAGATTTCACAGCTTCCGTCCAAGCTCCAATTGGCTCTGGTCGGCCTAGGGCCGACTGGCGCTGCGCCTGCACTCTCTTTCAGGCTGCCCACACCGTCGGCTGACGCGTCGCCAAGCTCGGGCTGACCGGCATCTCCTCGCTCGCTCGGATCGGCAGGTCGTCTCCCGTTTGGGTCGGCCCCTTCCTCAACATCGCCCAGGCCGGCCCATGACGGAGCTGGTTCGGCTGGCTGCATCGCCTCTGGGTCGGCCTCTTCATCAACCTCGGCCAGGCTGGCCCATGAGGCTCGTTGTCTTCCTCAGCCTCTGGATCACGCACTGGAGCACCGTCACCTCTCCAGCCACCGCCACTCGCGTTCTCGACGCGCGCCAGGAGCGCGCGCATGCCTCTCGCGCGACCGCTGGTCACCGGCTTCGGCATCTCTCCTGTCAACAACAGCCATAGCATGGTAACACGGGGCAAGGCCGGCGTCCGGGTTCCTATCTCATGCTTGAACCTACATGCCGCTGCTCTGTCTCCGATCCCTCGTACCTACCGCGCCGCCTTCGCCGACCCCAACTGGCGCGACGCCATGCAAGAGGAGTACTCGGCGTTAAAGGCCAATCGCACCTGGGATCTTGTACCACCACCGTCCGGATCAGGAAAATATGGAGGAAGAGGAGAAAGCAAACATGAAGCTAAAGGAAATTACAGAAGAAGGTGCAAAAGCTCGTACAAGAGCTCAGGCTGCTAGGAGGCATGTATGGCGGCGCAGCAGAGCGCCGAAGCAGCCATGGAGGAAGAGATGGAAGAGAAGAGGATGCTCAAAGAAAGCATGGAAGCTGAGGCAGATGCAAAAGGAAAGGCTGATATCATTCGCAGGGAAGCGGATGAAGCCAGGAACAGGGATTATGAACCCATCAGGAGGGTTCAGACCACTAGGGGGAGATCAAGAAGTGTTGACAAAGTCCAAGGAAGACGGAAAGTTAAGAGATCAAACCTTGAGGAACATTGAGACCTCTGTAAAAGGAAAGGCAGGTCAGAACTACGGTGAAGGTAATCTGAAGTACGAGGCAGAGATGAGGACTAGGGGTACTATGAGGACTAATTCAAGATATGATATAGAGATGGGTGAAAGAACACATGACAGAGATGATGACATGCGAGATCTTGATCCTAATGGTGATCCTGATTTAAACAAGAAACTTGAGAGGAGGGACAGGGGCAGTAGAACGTCTGGGGAGTATTCATTTATGACAATGCCTTCAAAGACTGAATGCAAGGAGATTTCATCGTCGGATATATGGTTTGAGGGCTTTCTTTGTCTGGGTCTACTTGCAGTATACACATATTTCAAGTATATAGTGGACATGTGCGCTACAATTTTCAACCTGATGGTAGGTCAGAAGGAGCCCATGTTTTCCTTCATACCTTTTCAAGAGTCATCTCTGTGGGCGTGTTGCACCCTCCAATGGCAGATGTCAGCAGACCAATGGTGCCTGTCTTTGTAGCACATGCAGATGCTTTTTGTATTGAGGTTCTTGGATCGTTTGTGTTGCAAGAATACTTTAAAGTTGGAGTAGACACTGGACTGCCTGAAATCGCTTGAGGTAAAAATTCAATGCATTTTCTGTGTTTTAATACTTTTATGCCAGGAGATCCTACTGATCTGATTAATACATTCTCTGCTTCCATTCTGGGCTGCAATGCAGAAATCCGAGGGAAGAGCCAAAAAACTGGAAATGGAGTCTCCAATAGGAGATTTGGATAGGCTGCACACATGGAACGCTTTGGATGATGGGAGTTCGGCTGGCAACCTTCTTCACCAGAAATCTGAGTATTTTGATTTTCTTTTCTCTTCAGTCTTCATCTGGAAATTCTGGGAGAGCAGCTTTGTTTCTGCACAAACAGTGGCGTGTTTGCTCTTGTTGAGTTGTTAAAATGCTAGCGACCATGCTGTCACGTTACTGGTAGTGGTAGATGCTCTTGAGGCTTGGAGGTTGTATTCCCTTTTTTAGACAATACGAGGTTTTATTTCTGTTGGTTACTCCTTACTTTTGGTAATACTGGAAACCTCTGATGAGATGGCATCAACTTGTTTCTGGGGATGAAAGATGCTTTGTTTTTAACATTTCTGTGATGAATGGAAATGGGAGGGGTTTCCCCAATTCAATTCAACGGAAGTTGTGAATTGCCTGAGAATGAATGTTACACTGTGTGGCAAATTGCATGTAGGCGCTCTAATATAAAAGCATAGAGAAGTGGTTGTGCTGGCAATGAACTAAGGTTACTGAATGTGAACGATGCTGTTGTAGGATCGTGAACTCTGATAGTATATCTTTTTTTCTCGTTGCTTCATTATTCTGTATTTCTGTGCAAGGCGAAAGCAGCATCTGCAGCTTCCTTCCTACTTGTAAGTTGTAACGAAAACTGAAAACTTAGTTTTTGCTGATGACTGAAGCAGAGTTCAGACCAAACCCTTCAGAAAATAAACGCCGCATAACGAACATATTAAGTATCAAAGGCGGCTAAGCCTGTAGCTAGATCTTCACAAACATTCTCTAGATTATCTGTCAATAGTTATCTGTCATTGGTTATTAGGAATGGGAGTGCCATTTAACAACCGCGCACTCGTATGTCAACCCCAAGATAGTCTCATGACTCATTAGTTATTATCTCTAAGCTGCAGGTTCCACTGGGCTTCCAAATTAATTTTGACATTCTTTTGTCATCTGCTTTCGTAATTGAAACCATAAGAAAACTAACGCTGGATAGCCTGGGTTGCTACCTTCTGTTTTGTCTGAACTGACATGTAGTACATCTCATATATCTCTTCCTTCTCCGTTGCAGCGTGACGTACAGTGATTTTTTGCAGCTTAATTAGTTGTCGAAACAGAAGCACTACTCGATCCCCAAACCAAGTTCTTGGCCAAATAGAAGCTTTATTAGCATCTCTGATCAACAGGCTAGTATGCGATTACCGGCACATTCTTTCTGAATTTGGCCCACATCTCAATTTCAAGGAGAAAAGGTTTTTGATGGACCGGTCAGCTGCTGCTTTCGCCTACATCACCGGTGCTCTCCTACTACTACTCCTGCCGCCGCCATGTGCATCCGACGACCGGCTTGTCCCCGGCAAGCCGCTCTCCCCTGGCGCCACCGTCGTCTCAGACGGCGGCGCCTTTGCCTTGGGTTTCTTCTCCCCCTCAAACTCAACTCCGGAGAAGATGTACCTCGGCATATGGTACAACGACATCCCCCGGCGCACCGTGGTGTGGGTCGCCGACCGACGAACTCCGGTCACAAACAGTAGTTCGTCTGCGCCGATGCTGTCCCTGACCAACTCCTCCAACCTCGTCTTGTCCGACGCCGATGGCCGCGTTCGCTGGTCGACCAACATCACCGACGATGCAGCGGGCGCCGGCTCCACCGCAGTACTTAAGAACGACGGCAACCTCGTTGTTAGGGAATAATCAAACAAGATCGAACACGAGACACAGATTTTTACGTGGTTTACTTGTTAGGGAATAATCAAACAAGATCGAACACGAGACAACGATTTTACGTGGAAAACCCTTGCGGGAAAACACCACGGGCGCCAACCGGCGATCTTCACTATATGAGGAGTGAGGAGAGTGTTTACAGAACGCAGGGAATACAATGAGTCGTCAGCTCTCCCGTGCGGCTTACAAGATGTATTTATAGGACGGACTGACTGCAGTCCAACACGGAAACAAATCCGCTAATAAACATAACCCAAACCGTGGGCCCTCCAGGCGTCCCCACAAGACTCACGTTATAATTCGGATCATATTCCAACAAACTCCACCTTGAGACGAATTCCATCTTGTAGCGAATGAAGTATCATCAATCAACTCACTTCAATAATAAATAATCACCGGTACCAAAAATCACTAGGACTTAAACTGTAATAACAACTAAGCGTGAGCATAGCTCAAACTTAGCTCCAGGAACAGACTTTGTCAACATATCAGCGGGATTATCATGAGTACTTATCTTGCATACCTTCACATCACCTTCAGCAATAACACCTCGAATAAAATGATATCTCACATCGATGTGCTTGGTCCTTTCATGAAACATCTGATCTTTAGTCAGACAAATAGCACTCTGGCTATCACAATGTATAGTAGTGCAAGAAGTAACCCCGCAAAGTTCAGAGTATAAACCTTTCAACCAAATAGCTTCCTTACAAGCTTCAGAAATAGCCATATATTCAGCCTCTGTAGTAGACAGAGCAACAGTAGCCTGCAAACATGCTTTCCAACTAACAGCACAACCACCAATGGTGAAAACATAACCCGTGAGAGACCTCCTCTTATCCAAATCACCAGCATAATCAGAATCAACATAACCAACAAGCCCATCTCTAGATTTCCCAAATTGCAAACAGGCATTAGACGTACCTCGCAAATATCTAAAAATCCATTGAACAGCCCTCCAATGCTCCTTACCAGGATTAGCCATGAATCTACTGACAACACTCAATGCTTGAGATAAATCAGGACGAGAACAAACCATGGCATACATAAGAGAACCAACTGCACTGGAATATGGAACTCTAAACATGTACTCAATATCAACATCTGACTCTGGACATAAAGCTGAGGATAATCTGAAATGTGTAGCTAATGGAGTACTCACTGGTTTTGCATTATGCATATTGAAACGACGAAGAACCTTTTCAATATAACCTCGCTGACTGAGATATAATTTACCAGATTTTCTATCTCTAGTAATTTCCATTCCAAGAATTTTCTTAGCTGCACCTAAGTCCTTCATCTCAAATTCTTTACTCAATTGTGCCTTTAATTTAGCTATCTCTGATTTTTCTTTAGCAGCAATCAACATATCATCAACATAAAGAAGCAAATAAATAGCTGAGCCATTAACAATCTTCAAGTAAACACAGCTATCATAATCAGACCGCTTAAAGCCATGAGAGAGCATAAATGAGTCAAACCTCTTATACCATTGCCTAGGAGATTGCTTCAAACCATAAAGAGACTTCTTTAGTCTACACACAAGGTTTTCTTTTCCAGGAATAATAAAACCTTCAGATTGGTTCATATAAATGTCTTCTTCCAACTCCCCATGTAAGAATGCAGTTTTAACATCAAGTTGCTCAAGTTCATAATCATGCATGGCAACAATACTAAGCAAAGTGCGAATAGAACTATGCTTAACAACAGGGGAAAAGACATCATTATAATCAATACCTGGAATCTGGCTATAGCCTTTAGCAACTAACCTTGCTTTGTACCTTGCTGGCTCACTAGGAGAAAGACCATCTTTTCTTTTATAAATCCATTTGCAACGGACAGGCTTTTTATTCTTGGGCAACTTCACTAAATCCCATATACCATTCTTTTCAAGTGACTCCATCTCATCTTGCATAGCGGTCATCCAATTGTTACGATCAAAAGAAGTAATAGCCTCAGAATAATTAGAAGGTTCTGAATTACCTTCAATCTCTTCTGCAACACTCATAGCATAAGCAACATTGCATTCTTCAATATACCTTTTAACAGGCTTTGGCTGCCTTCTAGGCCTATTAGCAGCAATAGAATGTTGTGGAGACTGCACAACTGGAGAAGAATGCTCAACAGCAGAAGAATCATCAACAATTGAAGAAATTTCAGCAATAGGTGCATCTTGCTCAGCAACATTATCAATATCTGGTGAATCAATTAAGTGCTCCACCTGCACACTTATTTTCTCTCTCTCAATAAGAGCATCAACAGAAGGATTATCAACAAACATAACAGTCTCATTAAAGATAACATTCCTGCTAAGCATAACCTTCTGAGTCTGGGGATTCCACAATTTATAACCTTTAACACCAGATTGATAACCAATAAAAATGCATTTAACAGCTCTAGGCTCCAATTTACCATTATCAACATGAGCATAAGCAGTACAACCAAAAACTCTCAATTGTGAATAATCAGCTGGAGAACCAGACCATACCTCAATTGGAGTTTTCTTATCAAGAGGAATAGAGGGTGAACGATTAATAAGATAGCAAGCAGTGGAAGCAGCTTCAGCCCAAAAACGCCTATTCAAACCCGAATTTGACAACATGCAACGGGCTCTGGAGATGATAGTTCTGTTCATACGCTCAGCTACACCATTCTGTTGAGGCGTATAAGGAATAGTGTAGTGCCTAACAATGCCTTGAGACTTGCAATATGCATTAAATTCATTAGAACAGAATTCCATCCCATTATCAGTGCGAAGCTTTTTAACTTTCTTTTCAGTTTGATTTTCAATCATAACCTTGCACTCTTTAAATGCTGAAAATGCATCTGATTTATACTTCAAGAAATAAGGCTATACCTTACGAGAATAATCATCAATGATTGTCAACATATAACGAGAACCACCAAAAGAATGCTTGCGAGATGGTCCCCATAAATCAGAATGCACATAATCAAGAATACCTTTACTTTTATGAGTAGAGATATTAAATGACACCCTCTTGTGTTTGCCAAACACACAATGCTCACAAAACTTCAACTTACTGATGCTATGTTCATCAAGAAGTCCTCTCTTGCACAATTCATGCAAGCCTTGTTCACTCATATGTCCAAGACGCTTATGCCAAAGATCAGTAGCATCAGAATTAGAGGATGAATTGGAAATTACAGCGGCATCACCTGTAATTGTAGTACCACGAAGACGGTACAAATTGGGAGATTTCAATTCACCTTTCATCACAATAAGAGAACCTTTAGACACCTTTAAAACTCCATTTGCACCGGAGTACTTGTACCCTTTAGCATCAAGAGTACTGAGAGAAATAAGATTCTTGCTCATGCTAGGAATATGCCTCACGTCAGCCAATGTTCTGACAATGCCATCATGCATCTTAATCTGAATAGATCCTTTACCAACAATTTTAAGTGGACTATTATCACCCAATCTAACAGAACCTCCACCTTGGAGAGAATCATAGGTGACAAACCAATCTCTTTTAGGGCATATATGAAATGAAGCAGCGGAATCAAGAATCCATTCATCATCACTATTAGCACATCCAGCAAAAGCAACAAGCGAATCACCATCGGAATAATCTGCCTTAGAGGCAACAGAAGCATTACCTTCATCATTGGGTTTTCCTTTCTCTCTATATGTGCCAGTTCTCTTCTCTTTATTCTTCAATTTCAAACAATTCTCAATAAAATGATTATTCTTCTTGCAATACTTGCAGAATTTTTCATCTCTACCTCGAGACTTCGATCGGCCTTTGTAACGATTAGAACTTTTGCCTCTATTGCCATTGTTTGATTTATTTTCTATCCTCCCACGAACAGACAACGCTTCTCCTTTGGAAGCAGAACCTTCAGAAGACAGCATCAATTTTATCTTTTCCTTAGCATGCAACGCCTCAGAAACCTCATCCAGAGTTAGAGTATCATGACTATATAAAAGTGTATCTCTGAAGTTTGCATAAGAACTAGGCAAAGAGCACAAAAGAATAAGACCCAAATCCTCATCATCATATTTTACCTCCATAGAATTTAGATCAGAAACGATCTCCTTGAAGGCCGTAAGATGGCTAATGACAGAACCACCCTCTTGCAACTTGTGTGTATACAACTTCATCTTCATATGCATCTTGCTTGTCAAATCCTTAGACATGCAAATCGACTCTAACTTGAGCCATAAAGCAGCTGCAGTTTTCTCCTGCAGACAATCTTGCAAAATATTATTTGAAAGATGAAGTTGAATTTGAGTCAAGGCCTTACGATCTTTTCTTTTCTCCTCATTGGTCCAAGATTTGAAATCCTTGTTACCAAATTTATCAAGAGCATCATCCACATCAGCTTGTGTAAGAATAGCTCTCATCTTGACTTGCCATAAAGCAAACCTCGTATCACGATCCAGAGGTGGAAGATCATACTTCACTGTAGACATGGTGAAGAAATCACAGCAATAACCAGAAGAAAATAATATGCAGAAGATTAGGTGTAACCCTAACAAAAAAACCTGCAGCCTGGTACACGTGATGTGTACGTTCAGCAATAAAAGCCAACGAGCAAGTCTTCTGGTAGGTACTTCTCACGTGAGCACCCTGCAGCAACAGTAGACCAGCACTTGATTCACGAAGACCAGCCAGAGAAGAACAGTAGCAGACCTTGATCCTCCCGGTCAGAGCAGATTTTTTAGACCACCAATCTGCTTCAACCTCGAACTAGAACAACGCAGAACCAGACTCCGCCTTGGACTCGATGCGGACGCCTCGAGTCGCCGTCTCGATATGGCACGGAAGGAAACGCCGAGGAGAAAACTTTTTTTCTCGGCGGCGGCGTAGAATAGGGAATAAAGCCCTAATTTTTTTTTAATCTAATCTCGTGTCAGGCTCTGATACCACTTGTTAGGGAATAATCAAACAAGATCGAACACGAGACAACGATTTTACGTGGAAAACCCTTGCGGGAAAAAACCTCGGGCGCCAACCGGCGATCTTCACTATATGAGGAGTGAGGAGAGTGTTTACAGAACGCAGGGAATACAATGAGTCGTCAGCTCTCCCGTGCGGCTTACAAGATGTATTTATAGGACGGACTGACTGCAGTCCAACACGGAAACAAATCCGCTAATAAACATAACCCAAACCGTGGGCCCTCCAGGCGTCCCCACAAGACTCACGTTATAATTCGGATCATATTCCAACACTCGTCGTCCGGTCACCGAACGGCACCACCCTGTGGCAGAGCTTCGAGCACCCGACCGACTCGTTCCTCCCCGGCATGAAGATGCGGGTCATGTACAGGACGCGCCAGGACGCGCGCCGGCGAGCGCCTTCTCGTTCGGCGGCGACCCGGACACGTTTCTCCAGGTGTTCCTCTGGAACGGGACCCGCCCGGTTTCGAGGGACGGGCCATGGGCGGGCTTCATGGTGTCGAGCCAGTTCCAGGCTAACACCAGCGGCATCATCTACTTCGCCATCGTCGACAACGACGACGAGATATACATGACGTTCACCGTCTCCGACGGCTCGCCGCGCACCAGGTACGTGCTGACATACGCCGGCAAGTACCAGCTCCAGAGCTGGGACAACAGCTCGTCGGCGTGGGCGGTGCTCGGCGAGTGGCCGACCTGGGATTGCAACCGCTACGGCTACTGCGGCCAGTTCGGCTACTGCGACAACACGGCGAGGGCGCCTGCCGTCCCGACGTGCAAGTGCCTTGCCGGCTTCGAGCCGGCGAGCGCGGAGGAGTGGAACAGCAGCCGGTTCTCGCGTGGTTGCCGGCGGAAGGAGGCGGTGCAGTGCGGCGACCGTTTCTTGGCCGTGCCGGGGATGAAGTCGCCGGACAAGTTCGTGCTCGTCGCGAACAGGACGTTCGACGCATGCGCCGCCGAGTGCAGCAGCAACTGCTCGTGCGTGGCGTACGCGTACGCCAACCTGAGCAGCAGTGGATCCAAGGGCGACATGACGAGGTGCTTGGTGTGGTCAGGCGAGCTGGTTGACATGGAGAAGGTAGGCGAAGGACTAAGCAGCGACACGATCTACCTCAGCCTTGCCGGCCTTGACCTTGACGCGGGTAAACATCATTTAAATTTAATTTTTTATTTTTTATCTATCTATGCACCAATTGCTGTTTACAATTTACTACTCTTTACCTTATAAAATTACATTTAGCACTTGGATCAAAACTTTGCACTGTGTTTGCTGTACTGTTGCATAGGTGGAAGGAAAAAGAGCAATGCAGTCAAGATTGTGCTGCCAGTGTTAAGCAGTACTACGGTGGTGCTATGCATTTTCTTTGCATGGTCAAAAATCAAAGGTATATTTAGTGTTTTTTTTTCATAGAAGCCATGGTATACTCACCAGAGAATTAATGTTGACTACATTTGATTTTGTGAGCAGGCAAGAAAAGAAACCAGGAAAAGCACAGAAAGCTAATTTTTTATGGTATAAGTACATCGGAAGACATTGACGAAGGAAACCCTGTCCAAGATTTTGCACTCCCATTTGTAAGATTTGAGGACATTGCTCTAGCAACCCACAATTTCTCAGAAGCAACTAAGATTGGGCAAGGAGGTTTTGGCAAAGTTTACATGGTAATTAATTCATTCGATAGTAAAATTTCTTCTCGTTTATTCTGGTTTGTTCGGTAATTCATTTTGTGTGATACATGCTCAAATATAAATTTCTTCTCAAATTTTTTAAGGCAATGCTAGATGGTCAGGAAGTTGCTATTAAGAGGTTAAGTAAGGATTCTCGACAAGGGACAAAGGAATTCATGAATGAAGTTACTCTTATCGCAAAATTGCAGCACAGAAATTTGGTTCGCCTTCTTGGTTGTTGTGTTGAGGGAGATGAAAAGCTGCTAATTTATGAGTACTTGCCTAACAAAGGCTTAGATGCTACCCTTTTTGGTATGTTCCTGTGATTCAACATGCATAAGCAACTCAACAATTGATTGATTACATTTTGCTTTTTTGTCTATAGATGGTTCAAGAAAAATGAAACTAGACTGGACAACACGGTTTAATATAATCAAAGGGGTGGCAAGGGGACTTCTTTATCTGCACCAAGACTCTAGATTAACCATAATTCACAGAGATCTCAAAGCCGGGAATGTTTTGCTAGATGCGAAAATGAAACCCAAGATAGCAGATTTTGGCATGGCAAGGATATTTGGTGATAATCAACAGGATGCAAATACCCAACGTGTTGTAGGAACATAGTACGTAGTCAATTGAATTAATTTCTTAAATTAAGTTTGATTTAGTTAAAATCCTCTCCAGTAACTCTTGCAAGTGAAATGTTCAACAGTGGCTACATGGCTCCTGAGTATGCAATGGAGGGTATCTTCTCTACTAAATCAGATGTCTACAGTTTTGGTGTGTTATTGTTGGAAATTGTGACTAGTATAAGGAGAAGCTCCACTAGTAACATCATGGGCTTTCCAAACCTCATAGCTTATGTGAGTATATGCCTTTTCTGAAATTTTAGTTTTGATCAAATTGAGGATTGTGAAAAAAAATAATTCTGCAACCCAAATGATACTTTTAATTGTTTCAGTCATGGAACATGTGGAAGGAAGGGAAAACTAAGGATTTGGTAGACTCGTCAATTATTGAAAGTTGCTTGAACACAACAGAAATTATGCTCTGCATCCATGTAGCACTGTTATGTGTTCAAGAAAACCCAGATGACAGGCCACTTATGTCATCTGTTGTGTTCTCCCTGGAGAATGGGAATAGTACTGCACTTCCAGCCCCAAGTTGCCCTGGCTACTTTGCACAAAGGAGTTCTGAAATAGAGCAACTGAAAGATAATACTCAGAACTCAGTGAATACTTTTACGCTAACAAATATAGAGGGGAGGTAGGATAATTCTTTGACTTAAGATGTAATAGTCACTGTCAAAAGAAGATGTACCTTGGTATATTTCTGGTTTGAAAGTCAAATGGACAAATGTAACTGAACAGATGATGGTGTTAACTGTTAAGGATATTAGGGGTGTTTTGGTAATTTCCCATCACTTTGTACACAATATATTGCCTTTTTGCCTAAATCAATTAAGCAATTTTTAATCCCCAAATCTTCTCTCAAAGTGACAAATGGGAGGTCGGGTGACAACCTTCTTCACTATCAAGAAATACGAGTGTATTTTCTTTTGTCTTCAGTCTTCATCTGGGATTCCTAGCAGAGCAGTTTCTGCAGTCTTCATCTGGAAATGCTGGGAGAGCAACTTTATTTCTGCAGAAACTGTAGTGTGTATGCTCCAGTTGAATTTATGCTAGCGACCGTGTTGTCATATTAGTGGTAGATGCTTTAGAGCTTTTTATTTTTTTTAAGAACGAACCACATGTTTTTGAGGTTTGGAATTGGAGGTATTTTTCTTTTTTAAAACATGGTACAAACACATATGTTTATAACACGTGCATATTTTTTTAAGATAATATGAGGTTCTATTCTTATTGATTACTCCTTACTTTTGGTAATACTAGTGACGTCCGATGAGATGGCATCAACTTGTTTCTAGGAATGAAAGATGATTTATTTTTACATCTCTGTTATGAATGGAATGGGAGGGATTTCCCCAATTCAGCTCAACAATGAGTTGTGAATTGCCTGAGAATAAATATTACTGTGTAGTAATTTGGATGTAGGCCCCCTGATATAAAAGCATAGTTATCGTGCTGGCAGGCAATCAACTGTGTTTTTTTTACACGGGCAATCAACTATGTTTGGTGAACGTGAACGATGCTGCTGCAGGAGCAAAAGAAGAAACTTCTCCCTGTCCGTATTCTGAACTGCATTTCGTTCATAAGGCCTAAAGGGATATCTTCATGTTTTGTGTGTCGTTTAAAAAATCATAAAAAATAAAAAATATAGATCAATATAAGCTATATTCGTTTTACAAACAGGTAAGTTCAAATTTAACTTATTAAAATAAAAAAAAAGTCAAATTTATTATTTTTATTCTACTATAATAAGTTAAATTTATAATAAGTTAAATTCAAATTTATATGTGTGCGAAATGACATATCTTATATTGATCTACATTGTTAATTTTTTTTAAAAAATTAATATCTATTTAAGTGACATATAAAAAACGAGGATATCAGGATAAAAATAGTTTCCGAAAGGGACGTCCGCAGCTTCCTACTGTAACAGAAAACTGAAAATGTAGTTGTTGCTGATGACTGAACTAGAGCTCACAAACATACTTTATCAAAGGGCAGCTAACCTTGTAGCTAGATCTGCAGAGGCATTCGTTAGAATTTTCTGCCATCAGCTAGGAATGAGAGTGCCATTTAACAACCGCGCACTCATGACGTTGGGAGCTGAAATGTCAACCCCAAGATAGTCTCAGGACTCCCAGTTTAAGGCGGATTTAAGCTAGTTCCACCGTGCTTCCTAGTTAACTTTTGCATTTATTTTACCACCCAGCCTTCCTAATTGATCCATAATTTCATAAACTATTGTCAGATCACTCCCTTCTGTTTTGTCTGAGGTGACAATGTGTTAATATATCATATCTCTATCTTATCTTCGTTGCGAGTAACAGTGATTTTCTGCAGGTTGGTTTCCAATACGAAGTCTTTGTCTTGTCAAAAACAGAAACACTACTCTAATCTAATCCCCTTTGCTTGCAGAGCAAGAAGGCTCAGATTAATCTCTTGGTTAAGTAGAATCTTCATTACTATCTCTGATCAACATTCTTTTCTGAATTCTGCTGCTCATACTGGAAAGGAAGTAAAGGTTTCTTATCTGAATTCCGCTGCTCGTACTGAAAAGGAAGAAAGCATTTGATGGATCGTTCAACTGCTTTACCATGCATGGTCAGCGTTGTCTTCCTCCTCCTCCCGTCGCCATGTGCATCCGACAACCGGCTTGTCCCCGGCAAGCCGCTCTCCCCTGGCGCCACCGTCGTCTCGGACGGCGGCGCTTTCGCCTTGGGCTTCTTCTCCCCGTCAAACTCCACTCCGGAGAAGATGTACCTCGGCATATGGTACAACAACATCCCCCGCCCCCCGGCGAACGGTGGTGTGGGTCGCCGGCCGAGAAACTCCGGTCACAAACGGTACTTCCTCTGCGCCAACGCTGTCATTGACCAACTCCTCCAACATTGTCTTGTCCGACGCCGACGGCCGCTCCGTTGGACGATCAACGTCACCGGCGCATCAGATAGCCACGCGGCGGCTGCTACCCCCGCGGCGGTGCTCCTGAACACCGGCAACCTTGTCATCCGGTCAACGAACGGCACCACCTTGTGGCAGAGCTTCGAGCACCCCCCGACCGACTCGTTATGTACTCCCCGGCATGAAGCTGGGGATGACGTACGAGACGCGCGCGCGCCGCCGATCGGATAGTGTCGTGGAGGGGCCCCGATGACCCGTCGCCGGGGAGCTTCTCATACGGCAGCAACACGGACACGTTCCTCCAGACGATCATCTGGAATGGTACGCAACGCGCCGTTTTTGGAGGAGCGGGCCGTGGACGGGCTATATGGTAGATAGCCAGTACCAGGCGAACACCGGCGACATCATCTACCTCTCCGTCGTCAACAACGACGAGGAGAGATACATGACGATCAGCGTCTCCGACGGCTCGCCGCACACCAGGTACATGCTGACTTACGCCGGCAAGTACCAGCTCCAGCGCTGGAACATCAGCTCGTCGGCGTGGGCGGTGATCTGTGAGTTTCCTCGATGGGACTACAACCGCTACGGCTACTGCGACAACACGGCGACACTACACCAGAACCCTACATCTGTGACGGCATACCAGTGACGGGCATACGGATTGGTCACAGATGACCGTCACCTTTGACGGGTCCTTATGTTTGCCGTCATCGGTGAGACATCCGGCTGCGGCCCGTCACAGGTATGACCTCACCTGTGACGGCTTAGAACCGTAAGCCGTCACTGAAATACCAGTGACGGCTTCTAACTACCTGGCCGTCACAGGTATCACCCCACCTGTGACGGCCAGAGAGTTAAAACCCGTCAAAGGTAATTGGCCGACATCTTTGACGGGCTATATTTATTTAACCCGTTTGAGGTGAGTTGGATCTCTATAAATACCATCTAACTGCCAACTGCTTTCCATCCCGACCAGTGCACTGTTCACAATTCGGTTGGGAGGGTAAGGGGGACGAATTTGTGCTGAAATTAAAGGTAAAAAATACATTATTCTCCCTTCATTCCCAATTGATCATCATATAGTTTTTTTCCTATGTCGTTGATTGCAGATGAATCGTAGTTGGATGTACCATGTTCATCGTTCGTCTAAAGAGTATAGGGAGGGGGTCACTGAATTCGTCACATTTGCGGACAATGACAGAAAAAGCAGGATGACCATGCACATATTGTGTCCATGTAACGACTGTAAGAATGAACAGATGTTCCATGATAGTTCAGATGTGCATTCTCATTTGATAAGGAGAGGTTTCATGGAAAAATATACATGTTGGAGCAAACATGGAGAGCAAGAGGCACATGATGTCGCAGTTGAAGAAGGCCCGGATCAGGATGTAGTGAACGCCGCTGCAACTCGAGAAGGCATGTTTGTACCTTCTCCGTTAGGCGGAGAGACCATAGATTTGGATACTCAAAGTTTGTCTGAAATGTTGCATGACGTTGAAGACGCAGATGACAACGACAAAGATTTTGAGAAGTTTAGTAAGTTGGTGGAAGAATGTCATATGCCTTTGTATGATGGATGTAAGTCGAAGCACAGCAAATTGTCATGCGTGTTGGAACTCATGAAGCTTAAGGCAAGTAATGGTTGGTCCGACAAGAGTTTTACAGAACTTTTTGAGCTGTTAAAGGACCTGTTGCCAGAGGGGAACAAATTACCGCATACGACATATGAAGCAAAGCAAGTCTTATGTCCGTTGGGCCTGGAGGTGAGAAGAATTCATGCTTGTCTAAACGACTGCATTTTGTATTACAAGCAATACGCTGACTTGGATGTTTGTGGGGCTTCTAGATACAAACGAACAATAAGTGAAGGTGAAGGAAGTAAGTCAAAGAGGGGAGGCCCCGCAAAGGTGGTGTGGTATCTCCCAATTGCGGAACGCATGAAAAGAATTTTTGCGAATCCAGAACAAGCTAAGCTAGTGCGTTGGCATGCCGAAGAACGGAAAGTCGATAGTAAGGTTAGGCACCCGGCAGATTCAGTACAGTGGCGGACAATCGATAGGATTTATCGCGAATTCTCAAATGACCCAAGAAACATGCGTTTTGCCATGTGTACGGACGGCATTAATCCATTTGGTGATTTGAGCAGTCGTCATAGTACATGGCCAGTTCTTCTTGTGAACTATAACCTTCCTCCCTGGTTGTGCTTCAAAAGAAAGTACATTATGCTTGCCATGCTAATTCAAGGACCGAGACAACCTGGTAATGATATCGATGTGTTCCTTGAACCGATAATTGATGACTTTGAGAGGCTGTGGAATGAGGGCACACGAACATGGGATGCATATGCACGAGAGTATTTCAACCTCCGTGCGATGTTGTTTTGTACCATCAACGATTATCCGGCCCTTGGCAACCTTTCTGGCCAAACTGTTAAAGGGAGATGGGCATGTTCGAAGTGTATGGAGGAAACAAGGAGCAAATGGTTGAAGCATTCACGCAAGATGGTCTACATGGGTCACAGGAGATTTTTCCCAAGGTATCACCCTTATAGGAATATGACAAAGAATTTCAATGGACACAGAGATACAACTAGCCCCCCGACAGAGCTAACAGGGACAGAGGTGCACAACTTAGTGATGGGAATAACCAACGAGTTTGGAAAAATGAGGAAAGATGGAAAGACAAAAGAGAAAAGCATGTGGAAGAAGAAGTCAATATTTTGGAGACTACCATACTGGAAGGATCTTGAGGTTCGTCACTGCATAGATTTGATGCATATTGAGAAGAATGTATGCGAGAGTTTAATGGGATTACTGCTTAACCCTGGTAGTACAAAGGATGGTCTCAACGCCCGGCGAGATCTGGAAGACATGGGTGTTCGTTCAGAGCTACATCCCATAACCACGGAGTCGGGCAGTGTGTACCTTCCTCCAGCCTGCTACACTCTCTCGAAAGATGAGAAGATGGATTTGCTAACATGTCTGAGTGGTATAAAGGTTCCATCTGGGTACTCATCAAGAATTAGTAAGTTCGTTTCAGTGGAAGACCTTAAATTGATAGGGATGAAGTCGCACGATTGCCACGTCCTTATCACACAGCTGTTGCCTGTTGCAATAAGGAATATTTTGCCTCCTAAGGTGCGACACACGATAATGCGATTGTGCTCCTTCTTCCATGCAATTGGCCAGAAGATCATTGATCCCGAGGGACTAGATGAACTACAGGCAGAAATTGTCAGAACCACATGTCATCTTGAGATGTACTTTCCTCCTACTTTCTTTGATATAATGGAACATCTTCCCGTGCACCTTGTTAGACAAACAAAGTGCTGTGGTCCTGCTTTCATGACGCAGATGTATCCTTGCGAAAGGTACATGGGGATCCTGAAGGGTTTCGTACGGAACCGATCCCACCCCAAGGGGAGCATCATTGAGAGTTACACCACCGAAGAGGTCATCGAGTTTTGTGTTGACTATATGTCAGAAACCTCTTCAGTTGGATTACCACGATCTCATCACGAAGGAAGGCTTGATGGTGTGGGCACTGTTGGAAGGAAAATTGTAAGGATGGATCGTAAGGTGTATGATAAAGCTCATTTCACGGTACTCCAGCATATGACCGAGGTAGTGCCGTACTTTGATGAACACCTACGATTTCTCCGACAGGACAACCCAGGGCGATCAGAGAGTTGGGTCAGAAAAAAGCACATGTATTCTTTCAACGAGTGGTTCAAGAACCGAATTGCCAACATGCCGAACTTGTCAAGTGAAACACTGCAGTGGTTGTCACAGGGTCCTGAATGGAGTGCTACCACCTGGCAAGGATATGACATAAATGGGTACACCTTTCACACGATCAAGCAAGACAACAAATGCACAGTTCAGAACAGTAGGTTACGCATTGAGGCCGCTAGCGACGGTGGTCGGCGTGATCAGTACTATGGCAGAGTTGAGCAAATATTGGAGCTGGATTACTTGAAGTTCAAAGTGCCATTGTTTCGTTGTCGATGGGTCGATCTTCGTAATGTAAAAGTTGATAATGAAGGTTTCACCATTGTCAATCTGGCTAACAACGCGTACAAGGATGAACCGTTCGTTCTCGCCAAACAAGTTGTTCAAGTATTCTACATAATTGACCCGTGTAACAAGAAACTGCATGTAGTTCGTGAAGGGAAAAGGAGAATAGTTGGATTGGACAACATTTCAGACGAAGATGATTACAACCAGCACGTGCACGGCATAGGTCAGGAAATACCTATAGAATTGGAGGAAGAAGAAGATGAGGTTCAACATGCACGCGTCGACCACGAGGAAGGATTATTTTTGTAATTTATGTCCATTTTGTCTAGTATATGTATGACTCTAAAATGTTTGCAATGATCATTAGTGCATTGCTTACGAAATAGTTCATGTAAGTCAAATGAAATATTAAGCACAATAACTACTATAAGTGAAATAAAATAATTAAGTAAAATAAAATAATGAGGTAAGTCCACCTGCGCGCGTGTCACCGGTGGCTCCCATGGCGCCGCTGAAACGTTGAGACATAGTTGTTACCTACAGGTGTTTATGAGTCACCTGTGACGGCCGTTTAGTTGGAGCCCGTCACAGGTGTTGTCACCTGTGACGGCCGTTTTGTTGGAGTCCGTCACAGATATGGCCACCTATGACGGCCGTTTAGTTGGAGCTCGTCACAGGTGTTGTCACCTGTGACGACCGTTTTGTTGGAGCCCGTAACAGATATGGTCACCTGTGACAGCCGTTTAGTTGGAGCCCGTCACAGGTGTTGTCACCTATGACGGCTGTTTTGTTGGAGCCCGTCACAGATATGGTCACCTGTGACGGCCGTTTAGTTCGAGCCCGTCACAGCTATGGTCACCTGTGACGGCCATTTTAGTTAGAGCCCGTCACAGGTGTCATAACCTGTGACGGCCATTTTACTTAGAGCCCGTCACAGGTGTGGTTGACTAGGGTAACATTGGTGCCTTTTCTCGATCTAGATCCACTTTACACAACATAGTACACCGCCTCGCTGCCAAACTCGTCTTCCATCGCCACCACCGACCTCCTCCTCCACCGCCCTCGCCCTCCTCCACCGCTTCCGCCGCCGAAGTCGACATCCATCGCCTTCGCCGCCGAACTCGACATCCACCGCCGCCGCCGCCGAACTCGTCCTCCATCGCCCTCGCCCTCCTCCACCGCCTTCGCCGCCAAACTCGACCTCCACCACCGCCGCTGCCGAACTCGTCCTCCACCGCCTTCGCCGCCGAACTCGACATCCACTGCCGCCGCCACCGAACTCGACCTCCACCCCCTCGCCCTCCTCCACCGCCGTCGACCTCCTCCACTGCCGGCCGACCTCCTCCTCTGTGCAGCCCGGAGAAGAAGCCCTTCCCCCCCTCTTTGCTACACAGTGAGAACTCGTCTTCCCCTTTGATCCATTTTTTTCTAGGGTTCTTGTATATTGATAAATTGGCTCATATCTGTGATGTGGTAGTTTCTGAGATTGGATTATATAGGGTTCTTGTATGTATGTTCATTTAGCACTTATGAAAACATTATATAGGGTTCAGATTTATATAGAACATTTAGCATTTATATAGGGTTCTTTACTAGAGTTTTTTACTAGAGTTCTTCCTATAAGCATCGAATTTTATTATATGTATATTGTAGATTAATCAAAGATAAATATAATGTATCCTATATGTTTATTGTAGATCATTTATTAATATTACATATTAATATATCTTGTTAATTTTATAATTTTACGAAAGGGCAATTTGTTTAAATAAGTTGTAGCGGTAAATTTCTTTATGGTTTTACTGTTAATCGCTAGAACTTAAATTAATTACATGATTGTTGATGCAAAAAACACACACTGGCCTGGGAGATCTGCTTAGCTCCAGTGCAGGTCCAAATCTTGGCGAGATGCGAGCGTGCCAGTCAGTTTGATCCTGCAACTGACAAGATATACAAACGACAGATCAAAGAACCGATCGGCCAACATAGCCGATGTAGTAATTCCAGCCGATCCTGATAACTGCCGATAGCGATAGGGTTTGAGCTATCGGCTATGTGTTCAATGTAGATTCTGACACTTGATGTAAATTATGACAAAGAGACAATCGGCTGATGATAATATAGCAATAATATGATCCAGTAGAAACCAATCGGCTGATGTAACATGCAATAGATCGGCAATGACTTGATAAAGTGAAACGAAAGTTAGATGTACTCGATCGACTGTAGATATCAATGATACATAATCTAAATCTCAAAATATATTTAAACCAAGTGATTGGGATAGATCGGACAGGGCGCCGAGACAGTATAAATCACTTATGTCTAAAAACACCTCAAGAGAGAGATTATATATATTCATAGCATAGCCGATGAAGTGAATCTAACATAGATCCAATGCCATAAAATCCACAAGATTAGATTAAATAGTGAAACCTTTGTTGTCATCGGCTAAATTCAACTTATATGCAATCCTTATAAGCCGATGCAACGTCCAGATAACTCATCGGCTGAAACCCCGATGAAACCCTTATCGGCAATCAAAAAGCAGGCTAGAGATTCATGGTTCTAAGCACGACTTAGTAGGTCAAACTCAACTGATGCAGCACTAAGTATGTAAAGAAACACGATATCTAGATGATCAAGCCCTTGACTGATTTTCAGGGTGGTAGATGCCTAAGCTAATCTAATCTAGCAAGACGATTTAGTCGATACCAGCAGAAACCCTAAAACGAGAAGCAGCCGATAAAACTAAATCGAGATGCTAATACTAGATTAACAGAAGACATATGATAAATAGCCAGGCAAATATATCATCCAAACCAGAGCAATCCAAGAGGTCGAATGTACTGATGCAGCCTTGAACGACGCCGACGTAGATGATACAATTGCCTGAACCGACGGAACATTGGACTTACCCCTTCGCCGGAGATCGACAGCCGATGCAGCCCCGCGTCAGGTGCCAAATTCCGCCGGTTGATAAATAAACCGTAACAGAGTAAAAGGTGGCGATGCGCCGAATTGTATTGATCGAGAGTTGATAGATTACAATAACCCCGGGTGTACATATTTATACCCATGGGGAGATACTAGTCCTTGTAGGACAAGAAAGAAACTTTCCTAAAGATAAAAGAAAAACATAAAGCCCTTAAGGGACAGTAAACACACTTTCCTAAAGATAAAAGGAAACTAACAAATATTCTAATTAATAGATACAATTGCCTTCTTCGGACTCAATCCGCACGTGGCAATCCTCATGAAGCACACCAACCGAACCCGACAATGATCCTGCCATCTCCTTATCGGAATCGGCTACATCGGCTATCCTTGTCCGATTCTGTTTCAGCCGATGCACACCGTAGCCGATTTGGCTTGCAGCCGATTCATACTCCGTTTTCTGTAATCGCTTATCTCCTCCAATCGGCTTCGGCTTTAACTCTGAATCCAATGCATGATTTACCAAATTTTGTCGTTAACAATGATTAGAGTTTTTAAACTAATAAACATTTTTTAGTTCGCATGATCTTTTTGTCATGTAGTTCGCATATATATTTCACATCCCTCATATATATAATAGTTCAAAGTGTATTCAAATTAGTGAAATTAGTGAAATGATAGGAAATTTATAAGCGTATTCAAATTATTTAGTCGATGACAACGCCCGGCGCATCCCCGTCCTCAACGACGCCTGCGAGGATACAGGTAGAAGCAGACCCAGCCATGGTTTCCTCAGGTCATCCGTCGACGATGGCAGCCGAACAACCCGAACCTCGTGGTAATTTATAGGATAACTTTTCAATACATGACAACAAAATTTGTACCTACCACCCCTTAGCAAATGCTCCTTCTGTCTTAGCTGCAGAAGTGCCTCAAGAACAACAACCGTCGCCTTCAGCCGGGACAAGTGCATCTAGGTCAAGTAGAAATCCCCGGACACAAAATAGATGGCCGACCACAGTGCAAGTTATAAGAGAGGTTGACGCAAGTGGTAGGCCCACGGCGTCGAGGACTGTCATAGGAAGATGGTCTAACTGCTGCGGGCTGGCAGCACGTGAGAATTTCGGCATCCTCCACAAAAATATCGGAAGGGTCCCAGAAGCTGAGATAGAGCGAGCTTGGACGGCTATGGAGAAATGGTTCACATTTCCGGATGAAGCAAAGGAAAGGCTTAAGCGGAAGGCATTCCATAAGATGGGCAAAGCATGGAAGAATTGGAAGTGGAAACTCTTCACGGAGTATGTCATCCCACCCGGCAATCGTACTCCATTCGTTGAGTACCCTCAAATAATGGAGACGGTGTGGGAGCAATTTTGCGAGATGAAGAACAGCGAAGATTTTAGGCAGTCAAGCGAGGCACATCGCCTACTGCAAAAGCGGAATGAGCACCCGCATCGACTGGGCACGGCTGGGTACATCGGCAAGGAGCAAATATGGGCCCAAGAGGATGCAGCCGCTGCAGCAGCGAATGTCCCTGCCCCATTCGCCGACATCCCTGAACGAAGAGCTCGCAACTGGGCGAGGGCTAGGGGTAAGGTCAACCCTGACGGCTCCATCACATTTGACAATCAAAGTGACGCCAACGTCTATCAGGAGCTGGTGAGTTCGCTAATTAACCTCATTAATGTCCGTTCATATTAAGCAAAAGATTTGTAACAAGAATCCTGTTTTTTATAGTTAGGGTTGGTTGCCGAACAAGCTTCGCAGAGCGAGGTCGAGTCCGCGCCGAAGAGACGCGAAGATGACATCCTCACGAATGCGCTCGGAACCAAAGAACATCCTGGCCGGACTCGGGGAATTGGCGTTGATGTGCCCTGGAAGCATGGCCTGCCCGAGTACAGCTCCCAATACAAGAAACGAAAAGTCTCCAAGGAAGAGAGGGATGCTCGTTTGAAGGCCGAGCTTAAGTTGGAGGTCATTCAAGAACTCCAAGCAGACATGGACGCCAGGGTGGAAGAAAGGGTTCAGAAGGTCCTCGCCGAGATGAATATACGTCGACCCGCAACACAAGTTGTCCATCCAACTCCTCCTGCACAACACGAAGCGAGTCCGTCACAACACAAGAGTAGCTGTGCATCCACAGAAGTGCTGGCCCCTCATCTCCCTGTCACACCACTAGATGCGGTGGACAACATAGAGGTAATCGATTATATCCGATCCATATCTACTCAAATACCTTTACATGTTCCAATATTAAATTGATACTTTAAAAATGCAGGACGTAGAGCAGTGTGTCCTAGTGGTGAGGGTCCACCCAACTTTCGCGGCCAAAGTCGCTGAGAGCATGGCTTTCAATCCCTCGGACACAGAAAAGGTGGACGTCAAGGGTATGCCAAGGTGTCCATAGATTCAGTCAAGGACAACTGGTCAGCCTTTCCGCTGCCTGTGCCCCCTAATGATGAAATCACGACTTTGGGCGATGCGTGCAAGACGTACATACAATGGCCCAAAGAAGACATAATTGTGAAGATGACTCCTCGCCCAAGTCGACCGACGGAGCGAACACTTTCAACGTCTAAGCTATCAATTGAGGCTCCCCGTGGACCGGCGTTGTCAGAACCCCATTCACCTGCCGCAGCCGATATGGATTTGACACACATAGCTCAAAACCTGCCTCCAATAAAGACCACAAGGAAGGCTGATAGCTCGCCACCCATTGTCAAGGGACAAAAACGTGAACGCGGGGGTGCTACAGGAAAAGGGAAGGTCAAGGAGTCGGCGCCGGTGAAAAAAAGGGGGAAGGCTGCAGCGTCGGCGCCGTTGACCAAAACGGGAAAGGTCGTGAAGGCCCCGGCACAATTTGAACTAGGCATGCCGTTGGTGGAGGACAATGTGTTGGCCGTGATGGGTATTGCTTGCCGAGAGCTACACAAACAGTACATGGAGCTAAGCAATGCCAAGCGGAAAATGAGGGAGTCATGCATAGTTGGACATCACGACCACCAGCCCTTCCTATCGTCGCCTGCCTATGTAACTATAGGCTTTGATGACCTCTTCGACCTATTCAGGATTCGGAAGTTAGACACAGGACTTCTGAAATGCTACTCCTTGTAAGTGCAAACCTTCCTCCTTGTGATATTAATGGACTATCGTCTAAATTAGTGCTAATACGTAATTGTTTTAAGGTTGTGTTGGATCGAGGGTTGTCGCCTTGGTAATCAAGTTGGGTTCCTTGATCCATCGATGGTCAATGAGGTCAATCTGCAAAATAACTTCAATGAATTGGTTGACTACGTGAACCGGTGCTTATGGGCCCACCAAGACAAGGAGTACATCATGTGCGCGCACAATCAAGAGTAAGAAGACAATAATCATTTCGTGTATATTGTTGTTGAAGCTAAGTTTCTTATTACTAATGCTACATAACCACTGCGTAGGCGACATTGGGTTCTCCTAGTCATCGTACCTAAATGGAGTAGGGTCTACTACCTTAACTCAAGTAAGGCAAAGGATTATAATTTCACTGAAATCATCAAGGCCTTAAATATGACTTGGGGACTATATGTGGAAAAGGGTGGTAGGTACAAGGAGGGCAAGGACCAACTTTATCATGACACCAATTTCGCATGCGCACAACAGATCGGGGACCAGTGCGGTTTCCACGTGTGCCACAATATGTCGACACTTCTGAGAGAGGTCAAAAATTTCGACCCTGAGGTTGTTGCTAATGGCAAATTCAAACATTTCAATACCAAATATTAATCTTATAAACGTGCTAACTTATGTATTATTGAACAGAAAGGTAGAGCTGGCTGGAAGGTTTCACCCATCAACCCTCCTGCTATCAGAGGCGAACTGTGCGCCTTCATTCTCGCCGAAATAATGAACAAGAAAGGACGTTTTCACGTGTAATAGACGATTGAACTGGGCTACTTGTGATGTCGTGAATAAAACAGTTATCCAATTTTCTGTGATATAAAAATAGTTGTTTCTATGGTTCTGTGGTACGGTATGCTATGTAATTTACTTTCACTGGATGGATATGGTCACTTGTGTATATTTTCTTAGAAAAGAGATTTAAAACTGATTTGGAACAATACCTCTTTACTACTCCCTCCATTTTCAAATTATTTGTCGTTTTTTATGACATGCGTATTTTGCGTTGTCCTGTTGTGCCGTTCATTTGGATAGACTTAAATGGCCAGTGATGAATAAGAACATATTATCTACACTTGTTCATTTTTAGGTTTTATTGTTGGTTGTCTTATGCATAAGAACAAACTATCTACACTTGTTTTTTTTGGACACTTGCTTCTCCTTCTGTCTTAGCTGATTCCCTCTGTTTTTTTGTCCTTGATGCAAATGATACTAATTGATACAGAATGCTTGAACAGAACAGAACTGAGGCCATAGTGGATCTGAAATCTAATGCTTTTTGGGTGATTTTGGGGGAAATGGGATGCAAATGATGAATGAATTGATGAATTGATGAATGAATTGATGAATTGATGAATGCATGTGATATTGGCGCTGGCTAGCATGTATCTGTGATCTTTCTGTTTTTCAGAGGGCATGGCTAGCAAATCCTGAGGCTAGCCAATATTTAGTATTTATTTTTTTCGGGATTTAACACATCAGTGACGGGTCATAAAAAAAAGACGTCACAGGTAATCATCCTGTGACGCATTCGTAAACCGCGGCCGTCAGAGCTGACTCTCCTGTGACGGGCCTTTACTTTCTTGCCCGTCACAGGTAGCCCAGCTGTGACGGATTCTAACTACCGGAGACTAATACCTCTGACGGCCTTTTGTTTATGTGTCCGTCAGAGATGAGACACCTGTGACGGGTTCTAACTGGTCCTAAGCTAGCGGGGACCAACACCTCTGACGGACGTCTATTTATTTTCCCGTCAGAGATGTGTGTCACCTCTGATGGCCGGCCACCCGTCAAAGGTGACAGGACTCACCAGTGACCACTGATCACTGACCAAGCCCAAATCCGTCAAAGGTGCGAGTTTGGGCCCGTCACAGGTGACCTTATCCAGTGTAGTGCGAGGACGCCTGCCGTCCCGACGTGCAAGTGCCTCGCCGGCTTCGAGCCAGCGAATGCGGCGGAGTGGAACAGCGGCCGGTTTTCGCGGGGTTGCCGGCGAAAGGAGGCGGTGCAGTGCGGCGACCGTTTCTTGGCCGTGCCGGGGATGATATCGCCGGACAAGGTCGTGCTCGTCTCGAACAGGACGTTTGACGCGTGCGTCACCGAGTGCAGAAACAATTGTTCATGCATGGCGTACGCCTACGCCAACCTGAGCAGCAGCATATCAACAAAGGGCGACACGACGAGGTGTTTGGTGTGGTCAGGGGAGCTGATTGACACGGAGAAGGCAGGCGAATGGCTTGGCAGCGAGACAATCTACCTCAGGCTTGCCGGCCTTGACGCGGGTAAGCAACATCTAAATTTGTTTGATATTTCTTTGGGAATAGATTTTAAGGAGACGATCTCTCGTTATTATCATATCATCCAAATAGTTATAATTTTTTTTTTCAAAAAAATGGTAAGATAAGTTAATATATGTAAAATTTGTATATCACTCCACAAACATACAATTTAAAATTCGATTTCTACAAATTGCAACAAAACGAATACATTAAACTATATATTCACAATCAAAATTAATTTTCTTGCAACAAAATTAATTTTCTTGCAACTTGTAGAAGTAAATTTAACCTTATATGTTTATGGAGTGATCTACTTCCTTTGTTTTATATTATAAGTCATTTTGACTTTTTTTCTAGTCAAACTTATTTAAGTTTAACCAAATTTATAAAAAAATCTACCAACATCTACAACATCAAATTAGTTACACTAAAACTAACATTTAATAAATTTTGATAATATGTTTATTTTGTATTAGAAATATTGCTATATTTTTTATAAACTTGATCAAACTTTTTTTTAAGTTTGACTATATAAAAATCAAAGCAACTTATAATATGAAGCGGAGAAAGTATAACATATTAATTTGTCTTGTTAATTTTTTTTAAAAAGTTTTTCATAATCATTTAAATGACATATAAATAATAAGGGGATGTTTCTTTGAGAATTTATAATCATTTCTCATCTTTCTATGCATCAATTTCTGTTTACAAATTAAGTGATTTTACAGTTTTTTAAAGATACCAGGAGATACGTACCCAATTCTTTTTAAGTTCAATACCTTTGATGTTGCATATACTCCTACTCGGTGCCGCCAAAATTTTTATGTTGTAGCTGCTTTACTCTTCCCGTCTTCTTCGCTTTCACTAAAGTGTAGCTGGGCCCCGTCCAAGTTGTGGTTTAATTGGTCGGTCGCGTTGGAGTCCTCAGGGCTCATGCGTCGTGGGATGGCATGCACGACTCGTCGTGCGTGCGTGCTGCGAGTTGCATGCGCAGCTAGCGTGGATGGGGTTGTGGGATGGCACGGTTGTGTGTGCGTTCGTGCCTCACGGTTAGGAAGTTGTTAGTTTCATTTCCTTATATGTTGATCAAATCAATCCGAAAAGCTGCCAGTTGACAGCACCAAAATCTTATGTCCAAGTGTCGAACACCTTGCATGCGTTCATAGAAACACACCGCCGGCAAGGGATTGTCAGCCAATTACGACATTTGATATCACAGGTATCAAATTTTACATTAGGGATACTAACAAATACCATGTTTTTTTAAAAAGAAAATAATACCTTTTATGTTTTAGATATTAAATATTATATAAAAAAATGTGATACCTCCTAATAACTTTTTAAGAACCATAAAATATATATTACATACTACTACTCCCCTATCGAAAGAAAATTTACATTTACTACTTGGATCGTAAAAGTTTACACTGTTTTGTACTGTTGCACAGGTCAAAGGACGAAGAGCAATGCCGTTAAGATTGTGCTGCCAGTGTTAAGCGGCATTCTGATTATCCGATGTATTTCCTTTGCCTGTTTAAAAATCAAAGGTATTTTCAGTGTTCTTTTGTTTTCTTAGAAGCCTATGGTATATTCACCAGAAAAGGTATTTTGATTTTGTAAGCAGGCAAGAAAAGAAAACGAGAAAAGCACAGGAAACTAATTTTGGATGGTGCGAGTATATCTGAAGAGATTGGAGAGGGAAACCCTGTGCAAGATCTGGAACTCCCATTTGTAAGATTTGAGGACATTGCAACCAACAAGTTCTCAGAAGCAAATACTCTGGAACTCCCATCTAGCAACCAACAAGTTCTCAGAAGCAAATAAGATTGGGCAAGGAGGTTTTGGCAAAGTTTACATGGTAATTCATTTGTCAGTAAAACTTTCTTTTATTTCGGGTTTGTTCAGTAATTCATTTCGCATGGCTCAATTATAAATCTATTTTTAATTTTTTTTAAGGCAATGCTAGTTGGTCAGGAAGTTGCTGTTAAGAGGTTAAGCAGGGATTCTCAACAAGGAACAAAGGAATTCAGAAATGAAGTTATTGTAAAACCATAGGGTTTTTTGGTTTAAATTGAGTGATGAAAAAATGGCAAAGTGTGAAAATTATGAGTGCGTAAACTAACAGCGGTCAGGTAAAAATGTCTGTGCCGAAAAAAATATTTTATTGGCACGTGTACAGGCGAAATTGAAAAGTAAAAGAAAGGAAGGACCCAAAGTAGACTTGTTTCAACCAAGTCCAGTCCGGCCCAAGGAGGTATGCGGCCCACGGCGGTCCACAGCAGCTACGCGCGAGAGCAGAGGCAGCCGCGCGCGGAAGCGGAAGCAGCTTGGACGGAGACACGTGTCGGCACGTGGTTCGGCAAAGGAGCGGCGTCGAAGAGCTGTACGGCGTGAGGCCCACAGGCGCGCGGGGACGCGATCTCCCGGGACACGTGGCGATGCGCGACGGGACGGCGACGATTCGTGGTAGGACCCACACGGCGCCGACATGTGCACGTGTTCTTCTCCCAGGACGCGTGGCGGCGCGCGACTGGCTGAAGCGGCCGGATGCGAGAGAGAGAGCTCACGCTCTCTTTTTCTCCCTGGGACACGTGTCAGCTTTCGATTGGCGTGGACGGATGGATGGCCAGATCCTCTGCGGCTGAGTATGGCGTGGACGATTTTTTGTGAAGAAATGACGTGGCACGATGTGGTGCTTCGGATTTTGATCCAGTGGATGAGAAGAGGCTGAGTGAGGACCAAGTTTCAAGGGCATTTTGGAGATTTTGCCTTGGCTGAGTAGGGGTCAAGTTTTGAGGGTGTTTTAGGGTTTTCTCAAGGTGATCTTAGCCTATAAATAGAGGGGTTGAGGATGAGAAGGGTCAAGTGCTTTTGGGTGCTCATTTTGAGTGCTTAATTTTGAAGTAATGTGTTTGAGTTATGAAAGGTTTTTGTTTGCCTCAAAGGCATTCTTTTGTTTAAATCTTGTATCATGAAGGTGTATGTTTGCTCCTAGTGAGCGGATGTTTTTACACACTGGATGAATGTCATTTTCGAGAATTTTATTATTTGCCTCGGTGTAATTTAATTTATGCAATTTAAATTCCGCATTACCTTCTGCAATTTAAATTCCACAATTTAAATTCCGTATTACTTTCTACAATTTAAATTCTGCAATTTAAATTCAGCAATTTAAATTTTGTAATTTAAATTCAGCAATTTAAATTTCGTAATTTAAATTCAGCAATTTAAATTTCGCAATTTGAATTCTGGGATTTCTGGATCTTAACTTGCCATGATGGTGAAGGGAACCTCATATATCTTAGAACATTCGAAGAGGTTGATCTCTGTCACGCCCCAAACTAGCCCCGGACGGAGGCCAGTATAAGGCAATCCAAATTAACCTGTATGCCTGTACCAGTCCCAGGAAATAGCGCTGGTACAACAGGAAGATAGAATACCACAACAACAGCGGTCTCTTTATTAAGAGTAGGATTACAACCAAGGTTGAAACTGCGGACAGATCCCGAGTTCGCAACAGCATTACAAAAAGGCGGAAGCGGAAAGCGGAGACTAGCCCTAAGCCACAAGCAAAGCCTTGGGGAAGGCCGAAACCCTACTACTGCTTGAAGTCTGCTTGCTCCTGGAAGAACTCGTCATCAGTAGGGTCCACCTCTTCGTCTTCGAGAACTGGGGGGGTTTAATTATGTAGAGCAAGGGTGAGTACAGGAGTACTCAGCAAGTCAGGGGAATTAAGTGTTTAATGCAAGTTTCAAGGGAAGGCCAGTTTTTCTTTTTCACAATTGATTTTGGTTCAGGACTTTCAGAAACATCTAAGTGAGTGCTTCTCGACGGCACGGACGAGTAGGTGCGTCTCATCCGGCCGGAGCAGTGAAATTGTATCAATTGATTCTTGTCGGCACGAGAGGCTCCTTGCCATTCGTTCACCGATCCCGGCTGCTCCAACAGCCACAAGTCACACACGCCGGTACGAGAGGCTCCCTGCCAATCGTCACCGACTCCGGCTGCTTCAACAGCCACAAGCCAACACATCGGTACGAGAGGCTCCCTGCCAATCGTCACCGACTCCGGCTGCTTTAACAGCCTTAAACCAAGCACAGAACGGAAAACCTCACACCAACAGCAGTTCACAAGGTGTTCAATAAAACTACGCTAAGGAATCACCTCACATCCGCCCATGACCGTGGGCACGGCTGTTCGAACAGTTATTAACCTCTGCAGAGGGGGTACACTTTACCCACACGACGTTACTAACCCCGAATCACCCAGCCCGCGACTCTCGGTCACGTCTGGCGACCTTGAGGCTTTCTCGACAAGGCATTTCGAAAGCCGACTCAGGGTCATCTTATGCCAACGGGAGGGGTCCCACGGACCAACACCAGGTTAGGTCCCAGACCATACTGTGCCAGGAAGCCCAGGGGTCCTCCCCGACACCACCCCGGCGAATCCACTTGTCCCTTGGCATCAAGATTTCCCTGGCCTAGCTAATTACTCCGCCAGGGGCGTCCCATATCACCCATGTGGTCGTACTTGACATATGCTTGGATGTAATTCCCAAGGAATCGGTCCTTAGAGCGAGAACAGGCAGACCGTACCACCAGTACGTCTCCCGTGCCGCGAGTTTTAGAAACTCACTTTATTTTCAAGGCACCGACCCAAGTGTCGGGTTTTCCAAGCATTTTGTAAACTCAAGTTTTACCCAGGTGATCAATTTTAAAGTTTGAGGGGGAGTCTCGTTATTCGTACGCGAGGTACGGATACCGAGGCTTCACCTGAGGGGTGACAAGGGTGTTAGGGTATTCAAATATCAAGGAATGTGAATGCAGCAAATGGGTAGGGCCTGCCGGTTGTATTGCAAACCGAGGCCAAGTGCCAAGGGTAACCTAAGTAATGCATAGTTTGCGGAAATCAAAATACTTAATTTAAATTATAGGTTCAATTGATCAAAGGTGACTTGCCTTGCTCGAGATCTTGAGCTTCTTCCTCGAAATCCGCGCACTGCGGGTCTTCGGGCTCCGAGACTACACGTGAAACGAAACGACTCAACAAAGCAATAAAAGAAGCCCTATTAAAGACCACTAAGCGTGCCATTGGATAGATCTCGATTTTTGAGAAATTTTGGAATTGGAACGGGGTTAAACGGACGAACGGTTGAAAAGATATGAATTTCCGAAGATTAAAGGATTTTCTGGAATAAAAAAAGGAATTATTAATTCCCTGGAAAAAGAAAGGAAGGAGGGATGCAATTTAGACTTTATTTTGGGCGGCTAAGGGCAACCCAAAAGGGTAGAACGGGCGCGGCCGAAATAATTGGGCCGACGGCCCGAAGGGAATTGGCCCATGGCCGATCGGCGCGCGAGAGGGGGATAGGCCGATGGGCCTAGCGGCCGATGGGCCGGAGGCCGATGGCGCTTGGAGGCCGAGCGGGCCGGCGCTTGAGGGCGCGGCCCACGAGCGAAAAGGCCGAGTGGCCGAGGGGTCGACTGGGCCGGTCGGCCAAGGAGGCCCAGATGGCCGGCCTGGCAACGCGGCCTGGTCCGGTCTCCCCCGAGTGACTCGGGGCCGACGGGCCGGACCGAGGGACTCGGGCCGGTGGCCCAAGGGGAGAGGAGGCCGGTGCGGGACCGTTGACCGGTCTCCCGTGGGCCCGGGACGGCGGACGTGGCGTCCACGTAGGCACGCACGGGGGGGGGGGGGGAAGGAGAGGGCGACGGGGCTCGCCCGGGAACGGCGGTGTTCGGCGGGACATCGGCGAGCGGCTCCTCCCGGCAGGCGGCGGCGAGACGGAGGAGAGACGGGCACCGGAGAGAGAGGAGAAAGAGGGGAATCAAGCCACCGGCTCGGATCGGGCCGCGGGGAGCGACGGCGGCCGGTGACCACGACGGCTCGGGGAGAGGGCGGAGGAGAGGGCGACGGCCACGGCGACGCCCGGGAGAGGGTTCTTCGGCTATCTAGCGGCCTAACCGAAGAAAAACGGAGGGAGGTGGAGGGGAGAAAGGGGCTTACCGCGGTGGGGCGGTGAGCCGGGGAAGAGGGCGACGGCGGGGGCGCGGCGCGGCTCCGGGCCGAGGAAGAGGGCGGTGGAGATGGCACCCGAAGCTCCTTCGGGAGCCCTCGGCTGCGGCGGCGGGCGACGAGGACGGCGGCGGCAGCAACGGGGGAGGAGAGCTCGAGAGGGCGGTAATGGCGGCCGGAGGCGAGGCGAAGAAATGCGGCCGAGCGGGGGGGGGGGGGGTTTAAGGGCGGCTAGGTCGGTTTTTGGGGGCGAATGTCAGTTTTGGGGCTCGGAGAGGCGGTCGGCAAAGCGGAGCGGGGACCGGCGCAAACGGACAAGGCGGTGCGGCCGGGTGACGTCGATCGGCGGTCGGCCGCCGGGGAAAAGAAAAAGGGAAGAGGGGAAAAGAGGGGTTGCCCCCCTTGCCGAAACGGGCAAGGCGCGCGGGGGAGGGGGGAGCGCACGCGCGGCGCCTTGGCGGCAAGCGCGCAGGCGGCGGGTCCGAGGGGACCAGCGGCGGTCTGGACGGAACGGCGCCGGCGGGAAGGGGAGAGAAACGGGGAGAGAGGCAAGGGAGAGAGGAAACGGGGAGCGGGAGAGAGAGAGAGCGCTCTCTCTCTCGGCTCGGCGCGTGCGGCGCGCGTGCCCAGCGCGCGCGGGCCGAGCGGCCTGGCGCGGCCCAGCGGGGAGGGGCGAGGCCGAAGGGACTGGGCCGGCGGCGGCCCGAGAAGGAGAGAAGAAGGAGGGAGCAGGCCGAGAGGGGCTGGGCCAGCAGTGGCCTGAGGGGGAAGGGAAGAGGGGGGAGAGAAGGCCGAAGGGGAAAATCGGCCCGGGTCAAAGGGAGGTAAACCAGACTTTTCCTGAGAGATTGAAAGGAGGAGTTTGAGGGCTCGGATTTGAAATCCGATTTCGCGGTTTTCTCCGGGATTGAACTGAGAGGGGAGACACGAGACCTTGGCACACAACAAGACTCAACCGAAGAGCAAACTTTCGAAATTAGGGTTTTTAGCAAAATAGTTTTCCCGCTAACGCCGCGACAAAACGGGCGTTACAATCTCCTAACATAGCAAGTTCTTGCAATCTTTCCTCTCTGTCTATTTTGATCTCTCCACTTCTATCTCAGATTCCTGACTTACCATGACGGTAAAGGCAACCTCATATGTCTTAGAACATTTGAAGAGGTTGATCTCCTAAACCTAGCAAGTTTTTGTTTTATCTTTTTGGATCTGACTTGTTCTATAGCCACGATATAAACAAGATATCTGAGGGAGATCTTGGGCAGGTATTTTAAAGGGGCAAAATTTCATATGCTATATTCACCCCCCCTCTATAGTGGATACCGGTCCTAACAGTTATTCTTATCGCGAAATTGCAGCATAGAAATTTGGTTCGCCTTCTTGGTTGTGTTGAGGGTGATGAAAAGCTGTTGATTTATGAGTACTTGCCTAACAAAAGCTTAGAAGATGCTACCCTTTTTGGTATGCTCTGATGACATATCAAGCATAAGCTCATAAATCGATTTGACAATAGATTGCTTACATTTGCCTCTTTCTATAGATGGTTCAAGAAAATTGAAACTAGGCTGGACAAGACGGTTTAATATAATCAAAGGAGTGGCCAGGGGACTTTTTATCTACACCAAGACTCAAGATTGACCATAATTCACAGAGATCTCAAAGCCGCCAATGTTTTGCTAGACGCGGAGATGAAACCCAAGATAGCAGATTTTGGTATGGTAAGGATCTTTGGTGATAATCAACAGAATGCCAATACTCGGCGTGTCGTTGGAACATAGTGAGTAGCTAGTCATTGGATGATTTGCCCAACTTAACTGTGATAAATTTAAATCATGTTCAGTAATTCTTGCAATTGAAATGGTAACAGTGATTACATGACTCCTGAGTATGCAATGGAAGGTATCTTTTCTACTAAATCTGATGTCTATAGCTTTGGTGTGTTACTATTGGAAGTTGTAACCGGCGTAAGGAGAAGCTCCACTAGTGACATCATGGGATTTCCAAACCTCATAGTATAGATGTGAGTTTATGCCTTCCTTCTGAAGTTTTAATTTAGAGTAAAACTACAGGATTTTGGATTTTTTTTCTTAGTTATATAACCAAATAATGCTTTTGACTGTTTCAGTCATGGCACATGTGGAAGGAAGAGAGGATTAAGGATTTGGCAGACTCGTCAATTATGGATAGTTGCTTACTGCATGAAGTTTTGCTCTGCATCCATGTAGCACTGTTGTGTGTTCAAGAAAACCCAGATGACAGGCCACTTATGTCATCTGTTATGTTCATCCTGGAGAATGGCAGTAGTACTGCACTTCGAGCCCCAAATTGCCATGCCTACTTTGCACAAAGGAGTTCTGAAATAGAGCAATTTAGAGATAATATTCAGAACTCAATGAATACTTTTACGCTAACAGATATAGAGGGGAGGTAGCTAGTATACTTCTTTGACTTTAGATGTAACAATCACTGTCCAAAGAAAAAAGCAGACAGCTGATGCATGATTTGTGGTTTGGAAGTCAATTTGTTGCTATTCTTTCTAGTCCCTTCTTTGGTCTTGCTCGTTATATCACAAAAAATCTAAATAAATCTAAATAACACATTGTAATTAAAAAAATAAAAGAAAAGGACAAATATAACTCAATATTTGTACAAGTGTAGGATGTCACTCAGTTGAACACACAGAACGTTGACTGACACAAAGGGTATGCATTCATATGAAGCTAAGTCAATACTAGAGTCGTCAAGATGACGGTAATCCATACAATACCATGAGGGCATCAGGAGTGCGTCTGCAGTAGGATAAATTCAATATTATTTGTCTAAGGCTGGTTTGAGCCGCCTGATAGTGTCGTTGATCACGTTTTCCTGCAGCTCTTTCCTGATCCTAATAAAATTCAGCCGACGTTCTTTGCCTGTCCAAAATAAAGTCGATTTCATCAATCATCAGAAGCAAGTCTGGAAGGTGACTTTCAGGTTTAAGCTCTGAAGTTTCAGTAACCAAGACAAATGCAAATTATGAGCAGAGATTTTAAACATACCTGAAAATTCACAACTTGCGACTCTGCTTTGATTTCATTGTTCTGGCTAAGACTATACAGAAGAGAATACTATTGGACCTTCACACGCAGTATGAACAACATGCACATGCAGGAAAAAAACACGCTTCCCCACGTATTACCTACCGATCCTCTTGTGCTTGGTCGCACCATCGTGTTCACCTTCTAAGAAGAATCTGTGGTGGTTGTTGATGAAGATTGCACTGTGCGTAATCGTAACACGCACCCAGATGAGACTATACCTAGCATCCATTCGTTAATCTACTTGGCACAACGTCAGCATATAGTTGTACCAACTGTCAAACTTAGACGTTGTCTGAAACTCTTGATGCTGAAAGAAACTCGTCCAATGAAATTTCAGTCTTTCAGAAACTTCATTCAGACTGCAAGTTTCAGAGTTTATGTATCTGCACTCCTCCTGCTTCTGCCTTCTGCTCCTGTAGCGTACAGGAGAGAACACAAATCTTGGTCTATGGATATTACAGCTTCTACCATCTTCGCCGTCTTCCTCCTCCTCTTGCCGGGCTTGTGTTCATCGGCCGGCGACAAGATAGAGCTCGGCGAGCAACTGTTGCCCGGTCAATCCAGAGCTTCGGATGGCGGCGCCTTCGTGCTGGGCTTCTTCTCCCCGTCCAATTCCACACCGGAGAGACAGTACATCGGGATATGGTACAACATCCCCGACCGCACCGTCGTGTGGGTGGCCAACCGGCAAGCTCCGGCGATCACCACCGGCCGGTCTTCCGGTTCGTCCTTCGCGAACCCGAGGCTTGCGCTGACCAACGACTCCAATCTCGTCTTGTCCGACGCCGACGGCCGCGTTCTTTGGACGACCAATGTCACCACCGGCGTCGCGGCTGGCTCGACCTCGCCACCGGTGGCCGAGCTCCTCAACAATGGCAACCTCGTCATCCGGTCGAACGGCGCCATTCTGTGGCAGAGCTTCGACCACCCGACCGACACGGTCATACCTGAGATGAAGGTCCAGCTGAACAAACTGACGCGGCGTGGCGCGCGCATTGTGTCCTGGAAGGACGCCGGCGGCGACCCCTCGCCGGGGAGCTTCTCGTACGGCATGGACCCGGAAACGTCACTCCAGCTCGTCATGTGGAACGGGTCCAGGCCGTACTGGCGCACCACCGTCTGGAAGGGCTACCTGACCTCCGGCCAGTACCTCGGCGCCGCCACCGGCACGACCATCTACCTCGACGTCGTGGACAACGAGGAGGAGATCTACATGAAGCTCAGGGTCTCCGACGGCGCCTCGCCGACGCGGTACGTGATGGCCAGCTCCGGCAAGTTCCAGCTCCTGGGCTGGGACAAGAACTCGTCGGAGTGGATCATCTTCAACTCGTTCCCGACGCACCAGTGCAGCACGTACGGCTTCTGCGGGCCGAACGGCTACTGCGACTTCACGACGGGCGCCGTCGCCACGTGCAAGTGCCTCGACGGCTTCGAGCCGGCGAGCGGCGAGGAGTGGAGCACCGGCAGGTTCTCGGGGGGTTGCCAGCGGAAGGAGGCGCTGCCGTGCGGCGGCGCCGGCGGCGGGGATGGTTTCTTGGCGCTGCCGCGGATGAAGGTGCCGGACAAGTTCTCGATGCTCGTCGGGAACATGTCGTTCGACGAGTGCGCGGCGAGGTGCGCCATGAACTGCTCGTGCGAGGCGTACGCCCACGCCGACCTGAGCAGCAGCAGCGTGCAGGGGGACATCGGCCGGTGCTTGGTGTGGACGGGGGAGCTCATCGACATGGTGATGATCGGCCAGACGACATGGGGCCGCGCTGGCGAGACGCTCTACCTCCGTGTTCCTGCAGGTTCCACAGGTAAATCTAAGTTATTTGGATCATACTACAACTGCATACCAAATTGATAAAATTTGAAATTCTCCCCTCCGGTGATTTCTCCCAAAAAAAAGATAAATTTTGAAACCAGAGATACCACTACATATCAAATTAATAATTTTTGAAACCAGACATGTGATTGCTAGTGTAGTGGCAACGGTATGTGTATGTGGTTTAAACCTCTAGGGCTAGTGTTTGACTCCCTACAAGCTCACACTTTATTAATTATTCGACACCCTGTTTTCCCTTGATTGTCCAGCGTTTTGCTTGTATATAACTTTTGAAACCAGATTGCACAAGCAAGCACGTTGTATCATCTGCTACTGGTTAAAACGACTTGGAAACTGTCAGATATAATTTCAAACCAGTTTAATACATTGCCCTGTTTTGGTGCAGGTAGCAGGGCAAGAAGAAATGTTGTGAAAATTGCTGTGCCAGTAATAACTAGCGCTTTACTGCTCACTTGCATTTTCTTTGTATATTTCTGCAAGTCCAGAGGTACAGTAGTACTTCTTTCCTTCTTTTTATGTTTAGATTATGTTATGATCAGTCATGAGAGAAGACATGATCTTAGTTTCAACTTTACAGAGAATAGAAGAAGAAGAGAAAGCCAGAAGAGGTTGGTTCCTGGAAGTAGGAATACTTCAAGTGAACTTCTTGAGGAAAATCCTACTCAAGATCTTGAATTTCCATCCATACGATTCAGTGACATTGTTGCTGCAACAGACAACTTCTCCAAATCATGTTTGATCGGCCGTGGAGGATTTGGCAAGGTTTACAAGGTAATTTAATCTGAATTAACCTTTTGCAGTTTTATTTCTGAATTGAATTATACTCAATTCTTACTTGTTCTTTTATAATTTGGAAGGTAACATTCGAAAATGGTCAACAAGTTGCAATCAAAAGGCTCAGCAAGGATTCTGACCAAGGAATAGAGGAGTTCAAAAACGAGGCTATTTTGATTGCCAAATTACAGCACAGGAACCTGGTTCGACTTCTTGGTTGCTGCACTGAGGGATCTGAAAAGTTGCTGATATATGAATACTTAGCTAACAAAGGCCTAGATGCTATTCTTTTCGGTATGATCAGGTCATCACAATTAACGTTACTGAAAAGAAAAGGAGAACAGGGGAAACATGATTTTCATGATGATGTTGTTCTTTGCAGATGGTGAGAGAAAATCATTGCTAGACTGGCCGACACGATTCGGGATAATCAAAGGTGTCGCTAGAGGACTTCTTTATCTCCATCAAGATTCAAGATTAACGGTAATACATAGAGATCTCAAGGCGAGCAATATTTTGCTGGATGCTGAGATGAGACCCAAAATAGCAGATTTTGGTATGGCCAAAATTTTTGGTGAAAACCAGCAAAAGGCGAATACTAAACGAGTCGTGGGAACATAGTGAGTACTTTGAAAACCTGACCTTATTTTTCATATGAATGGACTTGGTTAGCATTTAACGATTTTCCCATCATAACAGTGGCTACATTGCTCCTGAATATTCTACCGAGGGAAGTTTTTCTGTCAAGTCTGACGTCTATAGCTTTGGAGTACTGCTCTTGGAGATTGTAAGTGGTATCCGGATAAGCTCTACCGATATCATGGAATTTCCAAGCCTTATAGTCTATGTAAGTACCTGAAACTGACAAGGCCAAAGCTTTGCAGTTCTGACATTACAATTCATCTAGCAATTTGATTTTACAGCCATGTTAAAATGAAAATTATTGAATTGACTGTTTAATTCAGGCATGGAGCCTATGGAAGGAAGGCAAGGTGAAAAACCTGGTAGATTCATCCATCGCGGAGAGCAGTTCATTGGATGAAGTCCAGCTTTGCATCCACGTCGGGCTCTTGTGTGTAGAAGACAACCCTAACAGCAGGCCGCTCATGTCATCTGTTGTGTCCATCTTGGAGAATGGAAGCACAACATTTCTGGCAATGCCAAATCAGCCTGCATATTTTGCACAAACAACAAGTGAAATGGACAAAATGACAGACGGTAGCTCTAGAAACACCATGACTGTAACAGTTCTTCAGGGACGGTAGAGCAACTCTCTTCAGAGTTCACAGTCAGCATATTTCTTTTTTTATCGGATGTCTCCGAAGAGACAGAGTCAGCATATTTCTGAAAATACCTTTCATCCTCGGTACTCCATTTTTGATATGGGATTCTCATTGCTCAATGTATTCATAAATGTGAGCATGAGAGAGAGAGAGAGAGAGAGAGAGAGAGAGAGAGAGAGTATACGCTTCTAAAGGAACTGCAAATGAGTGAGAGCACGAATGGGCTAAACTCCAGAGGAAAAGTGAAGGCTGGCGATATTATGCGAAGCAATATTGACTGAGAGTCTGAAATTGTGGTTAAGTGGATAGTTGATTTTCTGGTTACACATTGGTTACCATTACAGGTATATAACCTAAAAGAAAGATTTTCATCTCTTGAAGGGACTTCCTTTGGTTTTTTCATTTCATCTAAATAGTCATCAATTTATTTTTGAAAAAAGTCAAGATAAATTAATATGAGATATATTACTCTACAAACATTCAAGATCAAATTTGAGTTCTACAAGTTGTAACAAAAGGAACAAATTAAACCGAAACTAGTTAACTTACATTTGTAGTTACATTTATTGTTTTTGTTAAAGCTTGTAGAAGTCGAATTTAAACTTTCATATTTGTGAAGTGATATATCTCATATTAATATATTTTTTCAATTCTTTCAAAAAAATTTATAACTATTTAGGTGACATGAAAAAAAAGGGGATGTCCTACTACGCCAGTCCAGGCAGTCATTGACGGGCCCATATCGTCACTTCTCATGGGTTTGGGTCTCGTCATACATAAGTGGTCAGTAATGACTCCACCTTATCTCTGATGGGTGTAGGCTCGTCAGGGTTCTCAACCTCTATGACGGGTTGATGACTATATCTCAAAAGCTTCTCAAGTTGTGGCCCATCAGTGATGAGTATATCCCAGCCAAAATAAATAAAATAATAATCTTTGATCCGTCACATTTGTGAACAACCTAGAAAAAAAGATGGCGTACGCTGCCATTGTAGCACCCGCTATCACTGCTGCTTTGTAGTTCATCATTGTCACATTCATCACAAGTACAAAAACATTCAAACTGATTTTGGATCTCATACAACACTTAAAAGAGGATCAATAACACTACACATTCACATAACTGGATAACAAAATTTGTCTATCTGTACACAACAATATCATATCAATGCAATGAAGGGGAGGGGGACGGGGGGGGGGGGGGGGGGGGGGGCGCACTGGACAACTTGTGCGGTAGCCAGCCGACGAGAAGTATGGCACATGGAGTTGCCAACCACTCAAGGTGGCTGGATGTAGGTGAGCCAGGGGAGGAGTTGGAGCCAATGGTGGCGCATTGAGGTGGAGAAGGCTGACGGAGCCTCGACGAGGTGGAGAAGACCGACGGGAGCCTCGACAAGTGAACATCGAGGTGGAGAAGGCCGGCGACGCTTCGACAAGATTAGATCTACGCTACCGCTGCCTCTGCCCTCGTCCGCGCTCATCTCCCTCCCTGCCTCTCTAGAGCAACCTCCTCAGCGAGCTCAAATCCGTGTCATCTCTGCCTCTGTCCCCATCTTTCTCCCCACCTCCCTAGCACTGTCGTCTCCTTCCCTATCTGCTCCCACACCTGTCGGCACTATTGTCACTGGACAGGGCTCAAGAGAGAGAGAGAGAGAGGGGGAGGGGGAGAGAGTTGGAGTGAAAGAGAAAGAGAGGGGAGAGTAATCTATACTCCTTTAAAAAGGAGTAATGGTGGTGGTGAGTGGTGCATCTGTCACCACCAACTCCCTACCTTTTTGGAGTGAAGAAAGGGCATGTGGGACCAAAGGACCCACATGTCAATCACCCCCACCACCATCTTTATTTTTTATGGGAATGAAAAATGATATTGTGAGGCCATAGAGCCTATATATTAATTATAAATATATATATACAATTTAAGAGATGATGTATACCAATAATAATAATAATAATAATAGCAGGTTAATGATTATTTTCATCCATTAAAATCATGTTGCAACACACGAGCAATATGCTAGTAAGAGAGAAAAAGCTGAGAGAGAGAAGGTTGGTGGGATAAGGATAAGGGAGAGTGCCTTGATCTTCTGGAGAACACCTTCATCTAGTGCTTTGCCTTTCTGTGACATGTGGATGAATTAACCCGTTATAGATAAGGTATAATCAATTATGGTTTGTTTTTTTAACCGTCTGTGATAGGTCGTACTATGCCACCTGTTACAGATGACCTCGGTTTGTGACGGTTGTTCCCCGTGCTCTCATTTAAGACCAGTTCCTATTATGCTCCTTCAGAGATAAGTCATCTAAGACCAGAATTTTTTCTGTCCGTCACAGATTACTCGTCACGGTTGATCGTTGGATATGTAGTAATGTTCACTGAAGAGATAAAAACACTTTCCCTTAGGTAACCTATTAAATCACACAAACAGTATGGATAGGGCTAGTGAAACGGTGGCTAAAAGTTGATGACAAGATCGAAAACAAATTTAGATGATCGATCACTTGCCATCAACACCGTAGATAAAGGGAAAACTAGGCTGAGCACATACCTGCGCTCGATCATTTCATCTGTGATGTCAGTTAGTCTCGATCGACACGTAGCTGCCCGCGTCCGGAGATCGACCCCGTGGCCCAGTCCGGTGGACGCGACTACCTAGTGCGCGGTAGCGCGATTACGCTAACCAATGACCCCACGCGCTTGCCAAAAATAGAACCCGTATCTTTCTTAAAAAGAAGACTGCACGCCCATCCCATACACTCCTTTCTGAGAATGCAAAAAACACGTCGCGCGCCCGAAATTTCCTCGCATGGGCCAACCCGAAGCCCACCACTATCAGCACCTTTGCCTCCCCTAAGAACTAGCATCACCATTTCCAGCAATAAAAAAATAGTGAAACCCACAATACCTTCGCCTCTTCCAGAGACCAGCGTTGCCCTTGTAGTCAGGAAACATTACTAAAGTAAGAAAGAAGGCATGGAATACCCAAAATCAAATGAAAAAGGTTCACCAAAAAAGGAAGCACAAAACAAGCATCAAACACACAAGTAGTTCATAAAAAAGTACCAACGAGTATCACAGACACTAAAAGCAACATGCTACATCGACCCCCTAAAAATCTAGTTCTGATTTTCATATCCTTTTCTGCAACAAGCTTCATGTAAAATTTGGAAAAGAAAAATGAGTCAATACTTGAAATGACTAGACATAAAGATACTTCTCGGCCATATAAAAGTTACTTGCTAGAAACATGTAAATTACTTTCAATTTTGTTGAACTTATGCTCATTTTGTATTTCTTACATGATTACTTATTTGTACTAGCAAACAATATAAAAACAGGTATAGTAACATGGAGAAACTTAAGGTTCCATAGCCAACTCTTTTCAATTCAAAAGTGATGTAATTTATCATAAAATCTTAATACTTGAAACATTTTTTAAAAAGTTACTTTTAATACATATAAAGTTACTTCCTAAAAACATGTAAGTTACTTTTAATTTCATTGAACTTATACTTATTTTGCGTCTCTTACCTGATTATTTATTTATGCTAACAACCATATAACAGAAGCATGTATAATAAACATAGACAAACTTAAGAAACTTAAGATTTCATACCTAAGTCCTTTCAATTCGAAAGTTATGTACAATTCATCACAAAAGTTGTCACGCCCCAAACTAGCCCCGAACAGTGGCCAGAATAAGGCGAGCCAAATTAACCTATATGCCTGTACCAGTCCCAGGAAATAGCGCTGGTACAACAGGAAGATAGAATATCACAACAACAACGGTTTCTTTATTAAGAGTAGAATTACAACCAGGGTTAGAACTGCGGACAGAACCCAAGTTCGCAACGACATTACAAAAAGGCGGAAGCGGAAAAGGCGGAGGCTGGCCCTAAGCCACAAGCAAAGCCTTGGGGAAAGGCTGAAACCCTACTACTGCTCGTAGACTGCTTGCTCCTGGAAGAACTCTTCTTCAGTAGGGTCCACCTCTTCGTCCTCGAGAACTGGGGGGGTTTATTTATATAGAGCAAGGGTGAGTACGGGAGTACTCAGCAAGTCAAGGGAAGTTAAGTGTTTAATGCAAGCATCAAAGGAGAGCCAGTTGTTTTTCACATTTGATTTTAGTTTAAGATTTTCAGAAACATCTAATTGAGTGCTTCTCAACGACACGGACGAGAAAGTGCGTCTCGTCCGGCCGGAGCAGTGAAATTGTATTGATTGATTCATGTTGGCACGAGAGGCTCCCTGCCAATCGTTTACCGACCCCGGCTGTACCAACAACCACAACTCAAGCACATCGGCATGAGAGGCTCCCTGCCAATCGTTTACCGACACCGGCTACACCACAGCCACACTTCACATACGTCAGCATGAGAGGCTCCCTGCCAAACGTTCACCGACACCGGCTGCACCGACAGCCACAACTCAAGCACAAAAGGGTTTCTCACACCAACAGTAGTTCACAAAGTAGCTATTAAAACTACGCTAAGGAATCACCTCACATCCGCCCATGACCGTGGGCATGACTGTTCGAACAATTATTAACCTCTGCAGAGGGGGTACACTTTACCCACACGACGTTACTAACCCCGAGCCACCCAGCCCGTGACTCTCAGCCACGTCTGGCGACCTTGAGGCTTTCACGACAAGGTATTTCGAAAGCCGACTCAGGGTCATCTTATGCCAACGAGAGGGGTCCCTCGGACCAACACCAGGTTAGGTCCCAGACCATACTGTGCCAGGAAGCCCAGGGGTCCTCCCCGACACCACCCCGGTGAATCCACTTGTCCCTTGGCATCAAGATTTCCCTGGCCTAGCTAGTTACTCAGCCAGGGGTGTCCCATATCACCCATGTGGTTGTACTTGACATATGCTCGGATGTAATTCCCAAGGAATCGGTCCTTAGAGCGAGAACGGGCTGACCGTACCTCCAGTACGTCTCCCGTACCGCGAGTTTTAGAAACTCAATTTATTTTCAAGGCACCGACCCAAGTGTCGGGTTTTCCAAGCATTTTGTAAACTCAAATTTTACCCAGGTGATCATTTTAAATTTTGAGGGGAGCCTCGATATTCGTACGCGAGGTGCGAATACTGAGACCTCACCTGAGGGGTGACAAGGGGGTGATGGGGTATTCAAAATTCAAGCAGGGTAAATGCAGCAAGTGGGTAGGGCCTATCGGTTATATTGCAAACCAAGGCCAAAGTGTCAAGTGTGACCTAAAGAATGTATAGTTTGCAAAAGAAAATACTTAATTTCAAATATTTGTTCAATTGATCAAAGGTGACTTGCCTTGCTCGAGATCTTGAACTTCTTCCTCGAAATCCGTGCACTGCGGGTCTTCTGGCTCCGAAACTACACGCGAAACGAGATGACTCAACACAACGATAAAAAGAAGCCCTATTAATGACCACTAAGCATGCCATTAGATAGATCTCGATTTTTGAGAAATTTTGGAAGTTGAACGGAGTCAATCGGATGAACGGTTGAGAAGATATGAATTTTCGAAGATTAAATGATTTTCTGTCTAAAGGAAATGGAATTATTACTTTCCCTAGAAAAAGAAAAAGAAAAGAGGGACTTGAATTGGACTTTTATTTGGGCGGCTAGGCGTGGCCCAAAGGATTTGGCGCGGGCGCGGCCGAATGGATGGGCCGACGCCCGAGTGGAACGGCCCAAGGCCGAACGAGGGAGGCTGAGGGGGCTGGAGGCTGATGGGCGCGGCCCAACGGGCGAGCGCGGGCGCGGCCGATCGAGGGAGGCCGAGTGGGCCGAGCGGCCGATGGGCGCGGAGGCCGATGGGCCGAGAGGAGAGGAGGCCGATGGGCCGAGCGGCCGAGGCCGATCGGGGGGGGGGCGAGGCCGATGGGCCAAGGTGAGCGTGGCCCACGCGGGCGGCCAGATCGGTGGACCGAGGTCCACCGCGCGACGCTAGGGCGGGGCCCACCCGTCAGTGGCGCGGTCCACGCGGACCGAGCGCACGGAGGAGAAGAGGCCGTCGGCGCTCACGTGGCGCCTACGTGGTAGCCACGGAGGCCGGCGGGAGGGGGCGAAGGGGAGAACGGCCGAGATCGACGGCGGCGACGGCGGAGAGGGAATCGGGGCGGCGTGGCGTGAGCCCGACGGAGGGGGAATCACCGGAGCGGAGAGGGGAGAGAGGGGAAGAGAGCCGTCGGCTCGGTTTGGGGGGAGGGAAAGGCGCGACGGCGGCTGGCGACGGCGCTAGGCGGCGACGGCAACAGCGATGCAGGGCGGGAATGGAGGAGAGGGGCGGCGGCCATGGCGGCGCCCGGAGAAGATCTACGAGGCTAGCTAGCGGCCTAACCCGAGGAGAACGGAGAGAGGCGGAGGGGAGAGAGGGGTTTACCGTGGAGGGGAGGAGTTTGCCGGGGAAGGAGGCCGACGGTGCGGGACGGCGATGTGGCACGGCTCCGGGCCGAGGGAGAGGGAGAGGTGGACGCCGGGATCCTCCTTCGGGTGTCCTTGGCTGCGGCGGCGGTCAACGAGGGCGACGGCGGCAGTGGCGTGGAGAGGAGAGGAGCTCGGGGAGGGCGGCAATGGCGGCCGGGCGAAGGGATTTAAAGGGGGAGGAGCAAGTCGGTTTGGGGGTGGAGGTCGGTGCGGCGAAGGCGGTTCGCGGAGAGGGGAGATGCGGTGGAGCCACGCGGGGAAGGGACTGGCGCGCTAGCAGCCGAGCGATGGCTGCTGGTGACGTCGACGGCGGTCGGGGAAAAAGAAAAAGGGGAAAAGGGGAAAGGGCGCGGCCTCCTTGCCGCTTCGGGCAGGGGCGCACGGGGAGAGAAAAAGGGGAGGGCGCGCGCTCCCCCTTGGCGGCATGCGCGCAGGTGGCAGGGCCGGGAGGAGATGGCGCCGGCGGGACGGAACGGAGAGAGAGAGAGAGAGCGGTGAGGAAGAACGGGCGAGGGAGAGAGAAGGAGAGCGCCCGCTCTCTCGCGGACCGGGCCGAGCTACGCGGCCCAACGGGGAGAAGGGAGGCCGAAGGAGGAAAAAGGATGGGTCGAACGGCGGCCCGGGGAGGAAAGGGAGAGGGACGGGGAGCAGGCCAAGGGTGGGCGAGGGGAGACTGGGCCGGGGGCGGCCCGAGGAGGAGAGGGGAAAAAGAAACCGGCCGAGAAGGAGTTGGCCCGAGGGGGAAGGGAGGTAAAGCAGACTTTTGCCGAGAGAGAAGGGGTTTTAGGGTTCGGATTCGAGATCCGATTTCACGGTTTTCTCCGGGATTGAGGCGAGAGGGGAAACACGAGACCTTGGCACACCACAAGACTCAGCCGAAGAGCAAAACTTTCGCAAATAGGGTTTTTAGCAATTAGATTTTCCCGCTAACGCCGCAACAAAACGGGCGTTACAAAAGCTTAGTACCTGAAATAGTTATACAGAAAGTTATTTTTGAAACATATAAAAGTTGTTCCTAGTAACATTTAAGTTACTTTTAAAATATGTGAAGTTACTTTTGAAATATGAAGCATATAATATGAAGAAACTTAAGGGTCCCATGCCAAGTCCTTTCAATTTGAAAGTTATGTACAATCTATCACAAAAGCTTTGGTTTGAAACAATTATAAAGAAAATTATTTTTGAAACTTATAAAAGTTACTTCCTAGTAACATGTAAGTTACTTTTAAAATATGTTGAACTTACACTCATTTTGCATACCTTACATGATTTTGAGGAGGTCGTCGGTCGCAGCTTCATCAGATTTTGAGGAGGAAACAATCGCTCCCCTCCCCCTCTTCGCCGTGATTTGCAGAGTAAAACTGTTGTAGCTCTCCGCCTCTTCGCCATAATGAGGGGAAACCGCCGAAGCCTACCGCTTATTGTAACGCCCGTTTTGTCGCGGCGTTAGCGGGAAAACTAATCTGCTAAAAACCCTAATTGCGAAAATTTGCTCTTCGGTTGAGTCTTGTCGTGTGCCAAGGTCTCGTGTCTCCCCTCCCACTTCAATCCCGGAGAAAACCGCGAAATCGGATTTCAAATCCGAGCCCTAAACCTCCCAGAACCAAACCCTCAGAAAAAGTCTAAATTACCTCCCTTGTCCCGGGCCGTTTTCCCTTCCCGGCCTGTTTCTTTTTCCCCTTTCCTTCCCTGGGCCGCCCCTGGCCCAGCCCCTCTCGGCCGCCCTCTCTTTCCCTCTTCTTTTCCCTGGGCCGCCCCGGCCCAGCTCTTTCTCCTTCTTGGGCCGTCTCGGCCCAGCCGCCTGCCCAGCCGCCTTCTCTCCCGCTGGGCCGCGCCAGGCCGCTCGGCCCGGTCCGCGCCCGAGCCGCGCCGTCCTCTCTCTTCTCTCTCTCTTTCCCGTTTCTTCCCTCCCGAAGCCTTTCCACCGCCGGCGCCGTTCCGTCCCGCCGCTGGTCCCCCGCCTCGGCCCCGCCGCTGCGCTGCGCGCGCATGCCGCCAAGGCGCCGAGCGCCCCCTCCCCTCTCCGCTTTTCCCCTACCCGTTTCGGCAAGGGGGCAAGGCCTCTTTCTTTCCCCCTCTTTCTCTTTTTCCCGGCGACCGACCGCGCCGAGCGTCACCCGGCCCTTGGCCGCTTGCGCCGGTCCCCCGCTCCGCCTCCCGCGCGCTCCACCGCCTCATCCCGGCCAAAATCGGCATTTCCCCCCCCGGAACCGACCTAAACCCCCTACAAATCCCCCCCCGCTCGGCCGCATCTTTTTCCCCTCGCCCCGGCCGCCATTGCCGCTCCACTCCGCCTCGCTGCCGCCGCCGTCCCTGCCGTCCGCCGCCGCCGCAGCCGAGGGCGCCCGAAGGAGCTCCGGGCGCCGCCTCCGCCACCCTCTTCTCCGCCTCGCTACCGCGCCGTGCCGCGCCCGCGCCGTCGGCCTCCTTCTCGGCTTGCCGCCGCCGCGGTAACCCTCTTTTCCTCCGCCCCCTCTCTTCTCCCCGGTCTAGGGCCGTAGTAGCGCCGTAGACTTCCTCCCGGAGCGCCGCCAAGATCACCGCCCCTCTCCTCCGTTCCACCCCCGAGCCGCCGTGGCCGCCGTCGCACCGCGCCGTCGTCAGCCGCCGTCGCTTCCCCGCGGCTCGATCCGAGCCCATGGATCGGATCCCCTCGCTCCCCTCTTGCCCCGGCGCCGATCCCCGTCGCCGGCCTCGCACCGCACCGCCCGGAACGCCCTCTCCGCCGTCGCCGCCGTCGCCCGGCGCCCTCTCCCCTTTTCTTGCCCGGCCGGCCTACGTGGCTGCCACGCAGGCGCCACGCAAGCGCCAGCCGGCGCACCCCCTTTCTTTCCCCTCCGTGCACCCGGTCTGCGTAGACCGCGCCGCTGCCAGGCGGGCCCCGCCCTAGCACCCGCGTGGTGGTCGCGGTCCACCGGATCGGCCACCCGCGTAGGCCGCGGCCTGCACCGGCCCACCGGCCCCCTCCTCTCGCTCGGCCCAGTCGGCCGCCGTGCCCGCGTCGGCCACTCGGCCTCATTCCCCCTTGGGCCATCGGCCCGAGTCCCTTGGTCCGGCTCGTCGGCCCGTTGACCGGACCAGGCCGCGCGCCGCTCGAACCAGGCCGCGCGCCGCACGGACCAGGCCGTGTCCCTCGGTTTGGGCCGCGCCCGTGAGCGCCGGTCCGCTCGGCCCTTTTCGGCCATCGGCCTTCCGCCATCGGCTCCCGGCCCATCGGCCCATTGCCTCTCGCGCGCCGATCGACCTAGGCCGATCCCTTCGGGCCGCCGGCCCGATTAATTCGGCCGCGCCCGTTCTATTCTTTTGGGCTGCCCTTAGCCGCCCAAAATAAAGTCCAATTTCAGCCCTCCTTTCTTTTCTTTTTCCAGGGAATTATTAATTGATTATTAATTCCTTTTCTTTATTCCAGAAAATCCTTTAATCTTCGGAAATTCATATCTTTTCAACCGTTCGTCCGTTTAACTCCGTTCCACTTCCAAAATTTCCCAAAAGTCGAGATCTATCCAATGGCACGCTTAGTGGTCTTTAATAGGGCTTCTTTTTATCGCTTTGTTGAGTCGTCTCGTTTCGCGTGTAGTCTCGGAGCCCGAAGACCCGCAGTGCGCGGATTTCGAGGAAGAAGCTCAAGATCTCGAGCAAGGCAAGTCACCTTTGATCAATTGAACCTATAATTTAAATTAAGTATTTTAATTTCGCAAACTATGCATTACTTAGGTTACACTTGGCACTTGGCCTCGGTTTGCAATACAACCGGCAGGCCCTACCCATTTGCTGCATTCACCTTCCTTGATATTTGAATACCCTAACACCCTTGTCACCCCTCAGGTGATGCCTCGGTATCCGTACCTCGTGTACGAATACCGGGACTCCCCTCAAACTTTAAAATTGATCACCTGGGTAAAACTTGAGTTTACAAAATGCTTGGAAAACCCGACACTTGGGTCGGTGTCTTGAAAACTAAAGTGAGTTTCTAAAACTCGCGGTACGGGAGACGTACTGGAGGTACGGTCTGCTCGTTCTCGCTCTAAGGACCGATTCCTTGGGAATTACATCCAAGCATATGTCAAGTACGACCACATGGGTGATATGGGACGCCCCTGGCTGAGTAATTAGCTAGGCCAGGGAAATCTTGATGCCAAGGGACAAGTGGATTCGCCGGGGTGGTGTCGGGGAGGACCCCTGGGCTTCCTGGCACAGTATGGTCTGGGACCTAACCTGGTGTTGGTCCGTGGGACCCCTCCCGTTGGCATAAGATGACCCTGAGTCGGCTTTCGAAATGCCTTGTCGTGAAAGCCTCAAGGTCGCCAGACGTGACCGAGGGTCGCGGGCTGGGTGATTCGGGGTTAGTAACGTCGTGTGGGTAAAGTGTACCCCCTCTGCAGAGGTTAACAACTGTTCGAACAGCCGTGCCCACGGTCATGGGCGGATGTGAGGTGATTCCTTAGCGTAGTTTTATTGAACACCTTGTGAACTGCTGTTGGTGTGAGGTTTTCCGTTCTGTGCTTGGTTTAAGGCTGTTGAAGCAGCCGGAGTCGGTGACGATTGGCAGGGAGCCTCTCGTACCGATGTGTTGACTTGTGGCTGTTGAAGCAGCCGGAGTCGGTGACGATTGGCAGGGAGCCTCTCGTACCGGCGTGTGTGAGTTGTGGCTGTTGGTGCAGCCGGGTCGGTAAACGATTGGCAGGGAGCCTCTCGTGCCGACAAGAATCAATCGATACAATTTCACTGCTCCGGCCGGATGAGACGCACTTTCTCGTCCGTGTCGTTGAGAAGCACTCACTTAGATGTTTCTAAAGTCTTAAACTAAAACCAATTGTGAAAAATAACTGGCTTTCCCTTGAAGCTTGCATTAAACACTTAATTCCCCTGACTTGCTGAGTACTCCCGTACTCACCCTTGCTCTATATAATTAAACCCCCCCAGTTCTCGAAGACGAAGAGGTGGACCCTGCTGAGAAGAGTTCTTCCAGGAGCAAGCAGACTTCGAGCAGTAGTAGGGTTTCGGCCTTCCCCAAGGCTTTGCTTGTGGCTTAGGGCCAGTCGCCGCTTTCCGCTTCCGCCTTTTTGTAATGCTGTTGTGAACTCGGGTTCTGTCCGCAGTTCCAACTTGGTTGTAATCCTACTCTTAAAATAAAGAGACCGCTGTTGTTGTGATATTAAATCTTCCTGTTGTACCAGCGCTATTTCCTGGGACTGGTACAGGCATACAGGTCAATCTGGACCGCTCTATCCTGGTCTCCGCCCGGGGCCAGTTTGGGGCGTGACACTTATTCACCATGATTTGGGAGGAGAAGAAAACTGCCGCAGCCTCGATCCACCTCCCCCGCCGAGATGGGACGAAACCATCATAGCCTCCGCCTCCCCTCGCCGCGATGGGACGAAACCGTCGTAGCCTCTGCCTCTCGCTGCCACGATGGGAGGAAACCTCTGCCACCTCCGTCTCTCTTGCTCGTGCTCTCTCTCTCGTGGCGTGATTCCCATAATTTGGACTGTGGCGATGGATGAGGACGAAAACGAATGTCTGAGACGGGGATGATGATGATGCACGGTGAGAACGACTAGGACGACGACACGCGGATGGATGTCACGTCAACTCGTGTGGAATGGACGACTGTCGAACGCGTCGCGTGATAGGATGAAACTAAGAGCGTTATCGATTTAGATTTCTACCGAGTACCAACGGTGGTGGACGCCAACCAGGAGATGAGGGTTGTGCGGACGCTGTTGACGTACGTGTCACCACCGTGTTCATGCCTCATGGGCGACACGGCCAGCGCCAGTCAGCCCGGGGACATATGCATGTGGTAGTTCATCCTGGCCTGGGCCGAACAGCGCCTTTTCAGGCCTCGACACGCAGGAGCTAGTCGGCCCGCTTTGCTGACCAAACTGAGCCACATGCTGCATCCTGCATGCACGGCGTCTCTGACCCCGGCGAGCACGATGGGGGAACGTGCTAGCTAGTAGCTGCTGGTCGTGAACGCTGGAGGCACCGATACCGGCTTCGGGGAAAAAACCGACCAGGGGCAGCTTGGGTTCAGCGTGGGGCTCGAACAACGCGAGGCAGGCGCCGTGCGCGAACCCTGGCCATCCTGCGCGACGTCGGGGCACATGCGGTGTTGGTCGCCCCGCCCGGGGGAAGGGAACCGGGCGACGGCGTGTCCGGATCGCGGGCACGGGTGACGCGGTGGCGTTCGTGGTCGCCGGCGGCGGCATGAAGATGGTGTCGCTGATCAAAGGTTCGTTCCCTTATCAATAAAGAAGTCATAAACAAACTGAAAAAAAAGATAACAATGGTACAATTATGTCTATATGTATATATATACAACTGTGCAAAAAGTTGATTCCAAATTCTATCCACACAGCAGGAAAAACAAAATAAATAAATTCGGCGATAAATAGTACTGGCCTCTCATCGTGTGTTTATTACTTACTTCGTTCTAAAATAAATCAATCAATTTTTATACACGAATCTATACCTGTATAACAGTTGATTTCGTTTGGGACGGGGTAGCTTACAAGCCACAACCAAAATTTACATTTTAAAACTTAATTACAAGGTTGGTTTTGAATCTATTTTTTACATTGTCTTTTGAACCACTAAATATAGTTCAAATGATGAGAGAAATATCCAAGGTATTATTTATTTCTAGAGACCATCAAGATATGGCATGCAAGAGAGGTGCACATTTAAGCTGTAAATAGACTCCTCCCATGGTAATTCTAGTTAAGTGACGGAGGCAACCACACTAGTATTTATTTTTCTAATAGATTTGTTTCTGATTTTTTTCGATACTATTTTCGTTTTCAATTTTTCTGTTTTCAGTTCTGTTTCAAAGGGAAAAAAGTTCTAAAAAAAAGGCTTAGGAACTTCTTAAAAAAAAGAAGTCTTAGGAACTTCTAAAAAAAAGAAGGCTTAGGACTGTCTCAAAGCTCACAGAGTCAACACGGCCATGCCTGTTTGCTTCCCAGTCTATCGGTTTGTTGGAGGTCCATGGGCTTCACAGGCCGTGTCTGCTGTGCGGCCCATTTTGGTACTTGGTCCAGTATATCAACGCGAGGAAGGCGAGCAAAAACCCCAAAACCACTCGTCTCCCTCACACGATGTCGGACATGGCCGCCGCGGCCGCCGCGGCCGCCGCCGCAGCAGCAGCAGCGGAAGGCGACGAGGCCTACGACGACGTCGTAGCTAGACAACTTCAATATTTGCATGTGACGGCGCAGTGCCTAGTGATCAGGTGCCGTTGTCCCATGTTCAGGTATTCTCCGGTGGCCCCTTCTAAGAGTTCCCCTCGATGGTTCTCTCTTCATCGCCCATCTGATTTGATTGGTGTTCATCAGCTCATACGCCCGAGGTCGATTCGTCGCGGTTTTGATGGCGTTTGCATGGCATAAATTGAGGTATCAGTACTTTATCCAAGAACTACCTTGCAGCTCCCGCGGATTGGTGTTGTTGTGGGTGTGGGAGCCTGGGGGCGTCGCTGCCTCGGTGGTCGGCGGCCTTGTTGGGTTGGCTGGCCGGAGTAGGAGAGGACAGGCGGCGGCCCTCGAAAGCATGTTTTCTTTTTCCTGTTGGGAAGGGGGAATAGGGGTGAGGCTGGCTGGTCATCTGATTTGTTCTGTTACTTATCATATTTTCAGGCCCCCTCCCGCCATAGAGCCGGCCAACATTACCGCACTCGAAGTTGGGAACATCCCGAATGATGGCAGCGCACTCACGTACCAGTCTGTTGCAGTTAAAGAAAAGGAACTAAGTAATTCCCTCTGTTTATTATTATTATTGTTATTATTATTATTTCTGTGGTGGTAGCCTGATACTGGTATTATTTTGGACCTGTGCTTGCACACATGTTATATCTTGGGGGCGCACTCTTTCTTAATTTCTGATGGTGGTAGCATCATAGACTTGGACCTGTGCCCTTTTGTTGTATTGCACACATCATATATCTTTGGCATCAATGTGTCTTTGATGCATTTAAACCTTCGGTGCAGAAACTGGCACCTTTCACGATCTGGTTGTTGTGAAAGTAATAGGTGCTGACCTAATGAGGTAAAGTCATTCCTTGAGGAAAATCACACATTTGTGTTGCTTGTGTTGTTATTATAATGAAGATGATGCTTCTTGCAGCGCAAGAGCACAAGTTGATGATCCAAAAAGGTTTATTTTGCCCATCATTGAGCAAATCAAGGTACTCCATTTACTAACCATCAATCCATGCACCAGCACAGCACGGGCAATTAATCTGAGAATTCTTTATTTTTTGATTAATGTGGTGGTCTGAATGGGAGCTGACATTGGTTATATCTTTTACGTAGGTTGCATGTGACTTCAATTTTTATTGGTTCTTAACATGTTTGGATATATCAATAACCTATATTGCGGCCATCTACAGGCTCTTAACAAGAAATTTTCAGTGAGAATGCCCCTTTTTCTCATGTGCACGCCAGACACAGAGGATGACGTTAACAAAATTGCCAAGAAATACTCTGGCAGATTTATTGAGATATTTTCTGTTGTCCAGGTATTTCTCTAAATTTACAATGCCGTCAAAATACTTAATTCTATACTGCTGTTGCGAACCTAACCTGTTTACTTCTCTTGTGTTGTGGGTGCAGTTTATGTTCCCAAAAAGTGCTATGGTTAACTTTCAGCTCAAACCTATCATGGAAGGGGGTAACTTATGCTGGTAATTTTTGTCCAGACAGCAAATTGAAGTACAACAGTGCAAAATTTATAATTTATTATATTTTTTCTGTGAAGGTACTTGCCAGGCGACGGGGAGGCTCTCCAAGCCTTAAAAGTGGATCCAAAATTTCAAAAGATTGCACAGGTATCATCTGTAGTTATTTTGACTACAAATTTTAAGAAATCTCAAAGGCATTATCTATAGTTGTTTTTATACACATTATGGTGATTAATCAACTGTTCTTTCTTTTCTCAGAGAAGAAATTACTTGCTTGTCCTCAATTCTGAGATTGGTGATGGCTGCCCTGAGATCATAGATCTTCGTATCCACGCTATACAGTATGCATTATTGTACCATTTTTTTTCTTTGTTCCACAATAAATTTTCAGTTCCTTAATTATTGGACTAGAAATTCTTCAGTTCATTTCTAAGAGGAGGAAGGACTTTTGTCTTGAGATTATTGATACATCGCTTCCTGAATTTCATAACACCAACTTGAAGTCTGTGTTAGTATGCTCCAATGGAAAATTCAAGGTATAATGCTACTTCTGTCTAGTATCGTCCATTTAATTAAAGCTATACTTATTGTTTTAATGTACCTTTTCAGGTTTTAAAGCTGGAAGCACAGGACCAGGTTAATGGTGATCTGAAACGCTTTGCTGTATCGAACAACATGTACGTGCTACATAAACGGTTCTTGTGAAAACAAAATTGTTTTATCCAAAATTGCTGTTTTGATTTGACTTGTTCAATGTTATGAATACAGCTGGCTCAGGTTAGATGTTCTGGAAAGTTTGAATGAGAACAGGTTTCTAACAGTTGATTGTTTGACGGTCTGTTCCTTCTCTATGCTTAATTATTCTGTTTCTCACTTTAATTACAAATTCGTAATTTTTTTCCATGGTTGCATCTGTTTTTGCAGAAGGCTGAAGAAAGCTTTGAACTTAGACCATCAGCATCATCTGCTATAGAGGTATAACAGTTAATTAGCTTCCTCGAAATTTCATCTGTATTGTATTATTTGAATACCATTGTGTTCTTTTGAACTGCAGTTTGCGGAAAATGCTACTGCTGTTCTTGTACCAAAGAGGGAGATTTCAAAGAACAGCCAGTACGAGTACCTTGCATTCTTGCATAAGCTGATGCATCCGAACTTCTGGACACGTCACATGATGCAGACTCTGATCAAGATTTTTTTCATCTATGCTGCTTATCACTGTCTCATTGTGAGTACTGAGGTAGGTATCAAATCCCGTGAGATGTCTGATGAGGCGACCACTTGGTGTCAAGGGACAGTCTGGCTAACTTTCTTGGCAGTATATCTCCTGATTGTCTGGTTTTGTCGAAAATGTCAGCAAAAGGATCACTTAATCGAGCCATCTTACAGTCACAATGATCTGAAGGCAGACCTCTATCAAGTCTTTCTGCATGGGGTCAGCAGGTACTTGATAGAAGGGTTCCTGAAGTCATGTGAGGTTCACCGGTTTTGGCCTTGCCATAACCTACGTGAGTCTAGATGTGAGCCAGTCAGGGATACACCATGGCAAGCAATAGTACTCAGTCATCTCGCAGCAGCCTTCATTGAGATTTTGGGTTCTTATCTAATTCATCGTTTTGTTGGGCACGGATTCCTTGAGCCAGTGGACTTGTGAGGGCCAGCTGGGCTGGTTTCTGATAATTGTGGGATTAAATGCTAACTCCGTAAGCTGAAAAGTGAAAAGGCAGGGCTTTCTTTTGTTTATTTCCTTTTTGGAGAGCACCTGCGTGTGCTGGGACATGTATCTGATGCTGAAACATTAAGTATATGCAAATTTCTAATTATGTGTAATTATGTCTGGAGCGGTTGATATCGAAATATAACTTGTCACCTGCTGTGCAAATTTCTAATTATGTTCGGGGTTGATCTGGTGAAACCTGTGATATGTTGATGGGATAATTGTGAATATCGATCTCTGCTGCCCATACCTGCGATATATATATTTGATATATATATTGATGGGATAATAGAAGGCACTGCTGCTGGGCTTGGAATGGCTTGACCATATCAATTTTTAGAGTGTTGTGATGCTTCGCCATCTGCCCATACACGACCATATGATAGCAATCAGCTGCATGATGCAAAACAGTAAAAAGGGCATATAATTTGCTTAAATCTTTCAGAAAAGAACTTTGTCACCATACCATGCGAGCTGCCTCATGTAGTACATGAAAATAAGAAATGCATTCTTCGCGTTTCAAGAAAGATATAAAATAACCCTAAAAAAAGAAAGATATAAAATACAAAAAGTTTCTGTTATCGGGCATATGTTTCAAAAACATTTTATGTGCTCAAGCATCATAAATTTAAAGGTCAAAACATTACTAGTCAGTTCAAAATAGTAAGAAAAAAAGTCATGTACCAGACCTCCATTATTTTTTTGCCGGGTCGGCCGACTAATTTCATTAAGATTGGGGAAGAAAAACAGTAATAAGTTACATCGACACGAGGATGTCGCGCCAGTCTGGGTTAAACCAAGGCCGGCAAGGAACAAGACAGAAGAAAAGAACAGGGGGAGAACCCCAGTACTTATCGACTGTGATTACTCGCCAAATCGGGAGAAAATCCCAGCTACCCTCCAAATGGCAATTTCTTCCGTTATATCATCTGCTAGCTGCTCTGGCGTTTTGGAAACATGCTGAAAGATTCTGGCGTTACGCTCTTTCCAAATCAGCCAACATAATAGCATGAAAACGCTGTCGAAATCTGCCCTATAGCTCGTCCGAAAACGCCGCCTCGTCGTGAGCCACCAGTCTGCGAGTGATTTGCCCTCATCCGCCAGAATCGTGAAGTTGGCAACTTGGCATCGCACCATCTCCTCATCTTTCGCCACACAGCAGCTGTGTAGTCACAGGCTACGAACAAGTGATGGCAATCTTCATTCTCCCGCTGGCACAACGGACAGATAACATCATGCGGCCAGTTCCGCTTAGCCAGGTTGTCGGCGATTGGGCATCGCCCCTTCAGCGCTACCCACATGAAGAAGCGAACGCGTGAAGGTGCCCTGGAGTGCCACAACAGCTCGCCATAGGGATAATTCTCCATAGCCCTGAAGAAAATGTCGTAAGCCGAGGCTGCTGAAAACGTTCCATCACTCGTCAGCTTCCATCTGATTTCATCGGCCGATGAATCCAACGACACATCACGAACTTTGTCCCAAAGTTGAAAGAATTCGCCCATTGCTTCATTGGACAGGGCGCCTTGCAGCCCTCGTACCCATCTGTTGTTGAACAAGGCCTTGGCAACCGAAAGTCTGGCGGGACCCACATAGGAATTCAAAGTTGGCCATCGCCAAGCAAAGCAACCCTTTCCGGTCCAATTTGCTGTCCAGAACTCAGTATCTGCGCCTTTTTGGGTGTGTTTGGAAGAAATTCCCTTCGCACGAAAAACGGAGCGACTCATTAGCACATGATTAATTAAGTATTTACTAATTTATTTTGAAAAATGAATTAATATAATTTTTTAAAACAACTTTCGTATAGAAACTTTTTTAAAAAAATACACCGTTTAACAGTTTGAAAAGCGTACGTGTGAAAAAAGAGAGATATGAGTTGGGAAAATAGAATGAAGAACTCACCAAGATTACCTCCACATCGTTCCCAGGACGAAAAGACGCCATGGTCCAGGGCCTCTCCTGCTCCAAGCATTTTGCGTGCCACTGTAACCTCAGAGCTTGGCCAAAGAAAACCAAGTCTTTCACACCGAGACCTCCTTTTTCAACTGGGGAGCATACTTTCCGACATGAGACCATGCAATGGCCACTGCTCACTTCCTCCTGTCCCTTCCAAAGAAAGCCACGACATTTCCGCTCAATATCTTTGATCGCCCACCTAGGCAACTGCAGCACCGACATATAGTGGACACGTAGAAACATGAGCACCGATTTGATCAGACACAGCCTCCCGTCAATAGATAGCATCTTGGGCTTCCAGCCGGCCACTTTCTTGGCTAATCTGTCAAGGATCGGTTGGATTTCAGCTTTTGTTGGTTTTCTTGTTCCAAGAGGGAGACCCAAATAGGTAATGGGGAAGTTCTCCACACGGCAGGAGAGAATGGGCTCAACCAGCGCCCGCTGCTGCTCACTGCATTGGATCAGCGTGATTGCGCTCTTAGAAAAATTTGTTTTGAGACCTGTTGCCTCCCCGAACACCCCAAGAATTCCCTTGATAGTACGAGCCTCACCGGCCGTGGGTCCGAAGAAAAGCACAGCATCGTCGGCGTAAACAGAGATTGCTGGCAGGTTCCTTCTTGCATTCAGGGGTGAGAGCAAACCGGTCAGCCTCGCCTGGGTCACCATCGCTTGCAGGGCAACCATGACTAGGATGAAGAGCAGTGGCGACAAGGGGTAGCCCTGTCTCAACCCCCTCGCCGGCTTTATTGGATCAGACAACACCCCATTTATCAGAATGCTCGTTTGTTCAGTGAGGAAGACAGCCGAGATCCACCTTCGCCAATTTGGGCCAAAACCTCTGAACTCCAGCATTGCCAACAGAAATCCCCACGAGATGGTGTCAAAGGCCTTGGAGATGTCCAACTTCAGAAGCATCATCGCCTTCTTCTGCCGATGGAACTGCTGAACAAGTCCCTTGACGAAGACGAAATTCTCATGTATGCAATGCCCCTTGATAAAGGCTGTTTGTGAGCAGGGGATGAGCTCGCCCAGCTTCGGCGCAAGTCTTTGTGCCATTATCTTCGTCGCCAACTTGGAGAAACTGTGGACAAGACTAATCAGCCTGTAATCCTTGAGGAGGGTAGGTGCTTCTTTCTTAGGTATAAGCGTGACAATCGCTGAGTTCAACTGATCCAGGTTTTGACTATTTCTAGTACAGAGCTTGCCAAGCGCGTTCAACAGCTCCGGCTTGATGATTTCCCAGCATCTTTGATAGAACAATCCCGTATATCCATCTGGACCAGGAGATTTCTCATTAGGCATGGATCGGATAGCCGCCCAAACTTCCTCTTCAGTGAAAGGGCTGTCCAGATCGGTTAGGTCTGCTGCAGCCAATCTTATATGATCAAACTGCAATCTCTTCATGTCACTCCCCTCCGGGCTCATCCCTGCTTCAAAGTATTCTCGGGCTAAGTTTTGCATGTCCTGCTGAGTTGTAGCCATTCTACCATTGTGTTCCAACATTGGAATCAGCAGTTTTTGTTAGGACCGGTATCCGCTATAGGGGGGGTTGAATATAGCATATGAAATTTTGCCTCTTTTAAAATACCTGCCCAAGATCTCCCTCAGATATCTTGTTTAGATCGTGGCTATAGAACAAGCCAGATTCAAAAAGATAAGACAAAAGCTTGCTAGGTTCAGGAGATCAACCTCTTCAAATGTTCTAAGACATATGAGGTTGCTTTTACCGTCATGGCAAGTCAGGAATCTGAGATAGAAGTGAAGAGATCAAAATAGACAGAGAGGAAAGATTGTAAGAACTTGCTAGGTTAAGAGATCAACCTCTTCAAATGTTCTAAGACATATGAGGTTGCCTTTACCATCATGGCAAGTTAAGATCCAGAAATCCCAGAATTTAAATTGCGAAATTTAAATTGCTGAATTTAAATTGCGGAATTTAAATTACGAAATTTAAATTGCAGAATTTAAATTGCAGAAAGTAATGCGAAATTTAAATTGCAGTAAGTAATGCGGAATTTAAATTACACCGAGGCAAATATAAAAATTCTCGAAAATAACATTTATCCGGTGTAAAGAAAATTCGCTCACTAGGAGCAAACATACACCTTCACGATACAAGATTTAAACTAAAAAAATGCCTTTGAGGCAAACAAAAATCTCCCACAACTCACAAAAACATTACTTCAAAATTAAGCACCCAAAAGGGCACTCCAAAGCCTTCATCCTCTCATGCCTCAACCCCTCTATTTATAGGCCATGAGCACTATGGGAAAACCCTAAAACACCCTCAAAACTTGACCCCTACTCAACCAAGGCAAAATCTCCAAAATGCCCTTGAAACTTGGCCCTCACTCAGCCTCTTCTCATCCACTGGATCAAAATCCGAAGCACCACATCGTGCCACGTCATTTCTTCACAAGTCCTGGGAGAAGAACACGCGCGCACGTCAGCGTCGTGTGGGTCCCACCACGAATCGTCGCCGTCCCGTCGCACATTGCCACGTGTCCCGGGAGACCGCATCCCCGCGCGCCTGTGGGCCTCACGCCATACGGCTCTTCGACGCCGCTCCTTTACCGAACCACGTGCCGATACGTGTCTCCGTCCAAGCTGCTTCCGCTCCCGCGCGTGGCTGCCTCTGCTCTCACGCGTAGCTACTGTGGGCTGCCGTGGGCCGCATACCTCCTTGGGCCGGCTGGACTTGGTTGAAACATGTCTACTTTGGGTCCTTCTTTCTTTTTCTTTTCAATTTCGCCTGTACACATGCAAATAAAATATTTTTTCGGCACAGACATTTTTACCCGACCGCTGTTAGTTTACACACTCATAATTTTCACACTTTGCCATTTTTCCATCACTCAATTTAAACCAAAAAGACCTATGGTTTTACAATCTCCCCCTTGATGGAAACACTGGCAACTTCAAGAAAAATTTTGAAAATTTGAGATCAAAACAACAAAGCAAACAATTTTGCAAGAGCCACGCCTTTGGTCATTTCGAAAATAGTGAAAAATCAAAAACAAGACCAAATGACAAAAGAAGAGAAGGGATGCAAAAATGCAAAAATGCAAAAATGCTCTCCCTATGTGCCTTACTCCCCCTGTCACCAAGATGTAAAGCAAATTTTTAATTCTTAATAGTGCAAATTTCTCCCCCTTTGACAATGATGACATCAAGACCAAGAAGAGACAGAAATGCAAATGAAATGATACTTGCAATTTTTAGTTTATGGGAGCTTTGAGAGTTATCTAAAGTCATCAGAAGTAGACATGGATCACACAGATACAAGCATGTGCTCAAGCCTAGCTAAACATGTGCAAAAGAAGTATGAGTCATGACATGGATAACAAGACTGTGTCACAAGCAAGCGAAAAGCTTTCAAGTGAATTAGAAATTTAGTGTGCATAGCTATCTCTGGAAGAAGCTTAAACAGAAGCAATTTAACTCATAAGCATGTAAGATTTACATAATCAAAACAATGAACCCATGCTAATGTGCTAATGCCCAGTTCAGGTGAGTATCAACATGGTAAACAAAACTCATGAATTTTCAGCTATTTTATTTTATATTTTATAGCTTGTTCACATTTTCTATAGCACAATTGCGATGGTACGTCTGATCTTATCAGTCAGCAAGTGATGGTTGTGCCAAACACTGCCGTCTGACCTCAACCAGATTTTCCAGCTGGAGTTCCCGTTATAGGCAGTCTCCGTGCTATCTTCGGCGCTACTCATGCGTAAACGCACTCAGTAGCCCGGGACAAAAAGAAGTCACACCACAAATATCATAGAGCATGATTGATACTAAGCATGAACAATTTAGCAGAAGCATTTCAAAAGCATGTACAAGCTATTGTTTAGAAGAAGTAAACATGGCATGGTGATGAGAAAAATACTTCAAGTTTAAACAAACTTCTAGAGGTAGTACTGCACATTGATTTAAGTTCAAGTGAATGATCAGTTTAAGCAAGTGTCAACAAACTTGAATAGCATATCATGATCATACAAACTACTTAAGCATACAAAAGCTAGACAAGAGATCAGACTAGCATAAGGGTGATACATGTATATCATAATGATGAGCGAGAGATAACAATCAAAGCTCAGTGAGAAGGATGTATAATACAATGCAGAAAAGTAAACATGATGCAATATGTTACAAATGTATGCAAAAATAAGTAACTCCCCCTCAAAGCAAACCATAGGGGTGAATCACCCCTAACTCACTTCGCAGAAACTCAAAACGGGCTCGATCAAGTGGTTTGGTGAAAATGTCAGCAAGTTGTTTCTCAGATTCAACAAACTCTAGCACAATGGTACCTTTCTCAGCATTGTCTCGGAGAAAGTGGTACCGAATTTCAATGTGCTTGGTCCTTGAATGTTGAACTGGATTTTCAGCAATGTTAATCGCACTGGTATTATCACAAAGCAAAGGAACACCAGAGAAAGACAAGTCGTAATCTTTCAAAGTGGAAACCATCCAAAGAACTTGACTGCAAGAGCTAGTAGCCGCAACGTACTCAGCCTTGGCTGTTGATTGAGCAACAGAAGTCTGCTTACGTGAGGACCAAGAGACCAAAGAAGTGCCAAGAAAATGACAAGTGCCAGATGTACTTTTCTGATCAATCTTACAACCCGCAAAATCAGCATCAGAAAAGGCTCGAATTGAAAGAGTAGAGGAGGAGGAGTACCATATACCGTACTCAAGTGTAGACTTGATGTAGCGGAGGATGCGCTTGACTGCTTGACGATGTGAGGTTCTTGGGGAAGCTTGAAACCTGGCGCACAGGCACACGGAGAAGTGGATGTCCGGCCTTGACGCAGTCAGGTAGAGGAGGGAGCCGATCATGCTTCGGTACTCGCGTTGATCAACTTCTTCACCATCTTCATTAGGACTCAGTGATGAAGTAGTTGCCAGGGGAGTCGCAATGGGCTTGCAGTCCTCCATCTCGAACTTCTTCAACAGTTCCTTGGAGTACTTGGTTTGATGAACGAAAATGTCTTCCTTGGTTTGCTTGATTTGTAGTCCAAGGAAGTAGGTCAACTCTCCCATCATGCTCATCTCAAATTCCCTGCTCATCACATCAGAAAACTGAGCAACAAGTGCATGAGAGGAGCCGCCAAAAATGATGTCATCAACATATATCTGAACAAGAAGAAAATCATTGCCATGATGACGAGTAAAGAGAGTTTTATCAACAGCCCCCATTTCAAAACCATTTTGAAGCAAAAAGATTTTTAATCTTTCATACCAGGCTCTGGGAGCTTGTTTTAAACCATAAAGTGCTTTATCAAGTTTGAACACATGGTTTGGAAATTTTGGATTTTCAAAGCGTCGAGGTTGTTTGACAAAAACTTCTTCCTGAATCACACTATTTAGAAAAGCACTTTTCACATTCATTTGAAAAAGTTTGAAACCTTTGGAAGAAGCAAAAGCCAAAAGAATTCGAATAGCTTCTAATCTAGCAACTGGTGCAAAGGTTTCTTCGAAATCCAAGCCCTCAACTTGGGTGAAACCTTGTGCAACCAGTTTGGCTTTGTTTCGAACAATTGAACCATCTTCCCCAAGTTTGTTTTTGAAAACCCACTTTGTTCCAATCACATTTTGACCTAAGGGAGGTTCTACCAAAGTCCAAACTTTGTTTCTTTCAAAATTCTCTAACTCCTCATGCATGACATTGACCCAATTCTCATCAGATAAAGCATGACAAACATTTTTGGGCTCAAAAGAAGCAACAAAAGTAGAATTGACAATATCATAGGAGCGATTTCTGGTTACCCTTTCACCAATACTTCCGATCTTGTCTCTGGAGGATGTCGGTTTTGAATGTGACGAGGAGCTGTTGGTCCTGATGTGCCTTCATCAGTTGCCTCAGGTACAGTTGCTGATGATGATGTAGCTGGAGCTTCTCCTGAAGGTGATGTAGTGGAAGGAAACTCGATTACTTGTGCTGCTGGAGAAGTGTCTTGAGAAGAAGGGACGGAGTCATCATCCTCATTTGAGTCCTCCTCCACAAAGATGCTTTCATCTGGAGAACCTGAAATTTCTGGTCTAGTACCTGGACTAGCCTCATCAAAAGTGACTTCACAAGTCTCCACAATTTTGTTAGCTGAAGGAACAATGACCCGATAAGCACGAGAATGAGCAGCATAGCCAAGAAAGATGCCATCGGAAGATCGAGATTCAAACTTGTCCAAATTTTCAGGCTTAAGAACAAAGCACTTGCATCCAAAAACCCTGAAGTGTGAAACTTTTGGTCGGCGACCAAATCTAAGCTCATAGGGGGTTTTGTGCAAGATAGTTCTCAAAAACACACGATTGGAAATAAAACAGGCAGCAGAAATAGCTTCAGTCCAGAACCTTCTTGGTGTGACATACTCATCAAGCATGGTTCGGGCCATCTCCACAAGTGTGCGATTCTTTCTCTCAACCACACCATTTTGTTGTGGAACCTATGGCGAAGAAAACTGATGTTCAATTCCAGAGGAAGAACAGAAAGATTCAAAAGCAGAGTTCTTGAATTCAGAGCCATTATCACTGTGAATTGCTCGAAGAGCACCAGGAAACTCTAATGCCAAGCTACGGACAAGATTTTGAAAGAAGCCAAAAGTTTTCTCTTTTGATTCAAGAAAATAGACCCAAGAGTATCGAGAGAAATCATCCACAATAACCAGAACATATCATTTCCCTCCAAATGACTGGACCCGAGCAGGACCAACCGTATCCATGTGAAGCAGTTGTCCTGGTCCATTTGTCATGACCATTGTTACAGGCTTATGGGAGGAAGATGTCATTTTTCCATGGCGACAAGGTGCACAAACAAGATCTTTTGAAGTTTTCAACTTGGGCAAACCTCGAATTAAATCCATGCCACTAATTCGAGACAAATGATCAAAACCAATGTGACCAAGACGCCGATGCCAGAAAAATAAATCTCTATTCTTTGAAGCAACAAGACAACGAGAAGGTCCAGGAAAAGAAGGATCAAAATTTGCAAAGAAAATCCGACCAACTCGAGAAATGTCAAACACAAGAGATTCAGAGGCATCAAGAACACGAGAACGATCTTTCTTAAATCGAACTTCCAAGTTTTCATCACAGAGTTATGAAACAGAAAGCAAGTTGTATTTTAGTTTGCTTACAAGTGCCACATCTTTCAGCATGAATTTGTCATTAACTCTTATTGTACCTTTGCCCATCACATGTCCAATGCTCGCATCCCCAAGAGTGATGGTCTCATCACAGGATGCGCGAGTGAGAGAAGTGAACCACTTCGCTTCTCCGGTCATGTGGTGTGAGCAACCGGAGTCCACAAGCCAAGAGTTACTTCTCCCTACTTCAAAGTCCTACAGAAAAGACAAGGCAGATCTCGATGACTCAGTACTGGGGTTAGTGAGAAATGACTTAGGAATCCAGTACTGAGTCATGCGAGGAGTACAAACATTTTTAGAGTTATTAACAGAATGATATGCAAAGTGATCATGCTTGTTTTGTTCCAACCTTGCTAGATTATGTTCAGGGTGCATATCTCGACGAAGAAAGCGAGATACACCACTTGAACGACAATGACAAGCACATTCAAACCCCTCAGGGACTCTTGTAACTCTTCTAGTCCAAAAACGTTCTTGACGCTCTCTTCTGGCCTTTCTAAAGCAGAAACCTACCAAATGACCAGTCTTACCATAATAGGTACATTCAAACTTGATTTTCTCTATAGGCTTGATTTGTTTCTGGTTTTGCTTACGCTCAACTTGTTTTGGATCTTTGGGTTTTGGATCTTTGAGATTTGGATTTGTGGGATTTGGATTTGTGGGATTGGGTTGGCTAGTCATAGGTACCAACTTAGGTTCAGATGATTTGGATGTACTGGGGTTAGTATTTCCTATAAAGCCAGCAGACTTAAAGGTTATAGGTTTTTGAGCTAATTCTATCATCCTATCTGTGACACCTAAAATATCATGGGTACTTATCCTCAAAGACTCAGCAAAACCATACCCTATTTCTTGGTTGTTTATGGACACCTTGGATTGGTCTAGAATCATGTCTAGCTTTTTCTTTCCTTGAGCAAACCTTTCTAAAGACTGTTGCAAATAAGTGTTCTCTTTCTTGACAGAATTAAGATCATTTTTCAATGAAATACATGAAGAACATGAATCAACAAATTTTAAGTTTCCAATGACAATTTTAACATCGTTTAGTTCAGTTTCCAAGACAGTACAATTTGAACATGAAGTTTGCACAGGTTTCTTAGAAGCAGAAGATTCTAACAAGTTATTCCTGTTTTTAAGCATGCCAATTTGTTATTTTAAACCATCAATGTCATTAGTGAGAATGGGACAATTTTCACAACTTCCTATCCTATTTTGTTCAAATTTATCTTTCCATTCTTTTAATTCCATTTCAAGCAAGCTCATGTCAACTTTCAGTTCATAGTAAGTAGAGCAAGTAGCACTAGCACTAGAAGGGTTCCCAGCTCCTAAAGCACATGACTTCAATTTATCCTTGAGAAGATTGATTTCAGAAATGTAAGAACCACAAGCAAGACAACCATCCTCCTCAGGAATCATGGATCGAACCCTAGTAATTTCTAGCGCCATTCCATCATTTTCAGATTTTAGTTTCTCAATTTTAAGCTTGGAAGACCTATACTTGTCACTAATTTCAATCATTAGATGTGCCATTCTTTCTTTGTTTAGTTCATCATCATCATCATCAGAATCATCACAAAAAGAACCATTTAAGGAAGGGGTGTCATCAAAACATACCTTAGGATGCTCTGATGAGTCATCCTCATCCTCAAGTGCCATGAGACACATGTTGATGAAGTCCTCGTTGTTGGTGAGGCAGCACATGCCGGAGAAGTCCTTGTCCTCCTTCTCTTGATCATCGTCGTCGGAGTCGATGTCGCTGAGCTGGACCTCTTCAAGAGCCGCCAAGACCTTGTGAATCGCCTTCTTCATCAAGTTCTTCCTTTATTTTCGCCCTTGTCCCTCGGGCTTCTTGAAAGTCTTGTCATTCTTCTTTTTTAGTTTAGGACAATTCACTCGGATGTGGTTTGGCTCTCCACACTCAAAACACGTGATTGGATCATTGGTTTTACCTCTCTTTCTTTCTCTCGCATTTTTGTAAGCTCTTGAGAATTTCTTAGCAAAAAGAGCAAGATCATTTTCAGGGATCTTCTCTAATTGCTCCTCAGTGATTGAGTGTAAAGCGGTAAGTGAAAAACCACCACACACAAAGGCTGAGTCAGAAGAAGTGCTGCTCGCAGGATCGGCTACCAATGCCACCAAGTGCTTGAGGCCTTTTCGATGGAAAACATCCATCTCATGGGTTTTGAGCTTTGAGTAAAGCTTGTGCATGGTAAGGTCACTCAAAGGTGCACTTTCTGTGATGGAGGTAACTTTCATTTCCCATACACCATAATCAAGACAGTTTAAAAGATGGTGAGCATTGTCATTGTCAGAAAACTCTTTCCCCACAGATCTCAACTTTGAAATAATTTCACCAAAACGCTTGAAATAAGAATCAATGGACTCTCCTGGGTGCATTTCAAATCTTTGATATTCTTTGTGAAATTGATTCTGACGAACCAATTGAATATCATTGTTTCCCTCATGGAAATTGCACAGAGCAGTCCACATGTCATGAGCAGATCTGTGGTGTTGAACACGATTAAATTCACCGAAAGAAATTCCTCCAATAATCGCATTCCTGGCACGATAGTTTGCATCAACTTGAGCCACATTTGCAGCTGTGATGTCCGCATCATCGGGTACAATGTAAGGTGATTTAACCTTGTTCCACACATTGTACCCTTGCGACTGGAGATAAGCCTCCATTCGTGCCTTCCAAATAACAAAATTTTGTCCATCAAAAACAAAAGGCTTTGCAGAGTATTTTTCCTCCATAGCGTTGTTCGTTGCCACGGTTAGGTTACAACGAACTTAACGGGGCTCTGATACCACTTGTTAGGACCGGTATCCGCTATAGAGGGGGGGTGAATATAGCATATGAAATTTTGCTCCTTTTAAAATACCTGCCCAAGATCTCCCTCAGATATCTTGTTTAGATCGTGGCTATAGAACAAGCCAGATCCAAAAAGATAAGACAAAAGCTTGCTAGGTTTAGGAGATCAACCTCTTCAAATGTTCTAAGACATATGAGGTTGCCTTTACCGTCATGACAAGTCAGGAATCTGAGATAGAAGTGGAGAGATCAAAATAGACAGAGAGGAAAGATTGCAAGAACTTGCTAGGTTAGGAGATCAACCTCTTCAAATGTTCTAAGACATATGAGGTTGCCTTTACCATCATGGCAAGTTAAGATCCAGAAATCCCAGAATTCAAATTGCGGAATTTAGATTGCTGAATTTAAATTGCGGAATTTAAATTGCAGAATTTAAATTGCAGAAAGTAATGCGAAATTTAAATTGCAGTAAGTAATGCGGAATTTAAATTGCATAATTTAAATTACATTGAGGCAAATATGAAAATTCTCGAAAATAACATTTATCCGGTGTAAAGAAAATTCGCTCACTAGGAGCAAACATACACCTTCACGATACAAGATTTAAACTAAAAAAAATGCCTTTGAGACAAACAAAAATCTCTCACAACTCACAGAAACATTACTTCAAAATCCCAAAAGGGCACCCCAAAGCCTTCATCCTCTCATACCTCAACCCCTCTATTTATAGGCCATGAGCACCATGGAAAAACCCTAAAACACCCTCAAAACTTGACCCCTACTCAACCAAGGCAAAATCTCCAAAATGCCCTTGAAACTTGGCCCTCACTCAGCCTCTTCTCATCCACTGGATCAAAATCTGAAGCACCACATCGTGCCACGTCATTTCTTCACAAGTCCTGGGAGAAGAACACGCGCGCACGTCGGCGTCGTGTGGGTCCCACCATGAATCGTCGCCGTCCCGTCGCGCATCGCCACGTGTCCCGGGAGACCGCGTCCCCGCGCGCCTGTGGGCCTCACGCCGTACGGCTCTTCGACGCCGCTCCTTTACCGAACCACGTGTCGATACGTGTCTCCGTCCAAGCTGCTTCCGCTCCCGCGCGCGACTGCCTCTGCTCTCGCACGTAGCTGTTGTGGGCTGCCGTGGGCCGCATACCTCCTTGGGCCGGCTGGACTTGGTTGAAACATGTCTACTTTGGGTCCTTCTTTCTTTTTCTTTTCAATTTCGCCTGTACATATGCAAATAAAATATTTTTTCGGCACAGACATTTTTACCTGACCGCTGTTAGTTTACACACTCATAATTTTCATACTTTGCCATTTTTCCATCACTCAATTTAAACCAAAAAAACCTATGGTTTTACAGTTTTCTCCTTCTCGCTTTTATTTTCATACGGAAGAATGCTGTACCGGCATCCCCCTCTCTCAAATTCCTAATTCGAGCCCTCTGTTTCAACCTAATTCTTTCCAGAGAAGCCAAAGCCAAGCATCTCCCTTTACAGGCAGCTCGAAGACGCCGCTCGTCATCCGAGAGTTGCCGCGATTCCTGGGCGATATCAAATCTCATGATAATCTCATTTGCGATCTGGATTTGGGGCTTGTATTTACTTATCTTCTTCTGACCCCAGGCTGAGAGTTTCTCACAGAGTCTGGCCAGCTTCACATGAAGAATTGAGTAGGGGTCTGCAGAATCCACCTCTTGCTGCCAACACTACTTGACCACATCCATGAAGCCATCGAGCTTTGTCCAGTATGATTCGAACCTGAATCTCCTTGTTCTGTTACCGGCGTCACCACAAGTGAGCAACAGGGGACAATGATCTGAGCCGGAGGTACTTAGAGCCGGCATGTGCGCTTCAGGGGCATTCTTCCCATTGCGTAGACACCAAAACTCTGTCAAGCTTCTCCAGGGTAGGACGCTGCTGTTCATTGCTCCAAGTGTATCTTCTGCCAAAAAGATAAATGTCCCTCAGTTCCAACTCGTTCAGTTTGTTGCGAAAGGCATTCATCAATCTTCTATTTATCCGACTGTTATTCTTTTCCGCAGCTGCCACGATTAGATTAAAATCCCCTGTTACCATCCACTCTCCTGGACAACAGTTTCTTACTTCTAGTAGTTCTTCCAAGAACAACAGTTTCTCGGCATCTTGTTGAGGGCCATACACCAAAGTTAGGAACCATGATCTGTCTCCCAAAATCCAGGTGAGCTTGACAGTTACTGACCAGCGCCCCAGATGGACTAGACTGTAGTGAAACATATCCCCCTTCCAAGCAATTATCACCCCGCCTCTAGTCTGCTCAGCAGGAAGAGAAACAAAACCATTGAAGTCTTAAGGAGGCGTTTGGATCCAGGGACAACAGCTGCATCCACCACCTCAAGTTTCAACTCTTGAAAACAAACGACAGAACGACCACTTGACACCACCGACTCCCTTACAAGAGCCCTCTTATTAGGATTATTTAGCCCTCTTACATTCCACCCCAAAAGACTAAAACAAACAATAGAAGTTGACATAGGAACTTAGACACACCACCATCCCCCACCGTTTTCCTGGGCATCGCCTTCAGGCCGGCGACGCAATGACCGTTGCCCCATCATCGCTCTCCGCAAACCCGATCGGCTGATGTGTTATGTCGACGTCGAGCAGCGCAGCAAGTGCCTCAACATGCTGTGGAGACAGCGGATTATCGAAGAGGTTGATGTATTTCTTCACGGATTTTCTGTCGCCTCTTCCTCCTCTTGTATAATGCCCAGCTTCTTCATGTTAACCACCTGAGCTTTGGTGACAGCATGGGAATTTTTTTTAGAAATAATATTATTTTAATGGAAAATCGCAAAAATAGTTGGCTTTCGGACAAAATCGCAAAAATATGGGCATGTCGAACAACGGCTGTTCGACAAGATCCAATCGAACGGCGGCGGAACGAGTGCCCGGACCAATCGAACGGCCGTGGTTTGACTGGGCCCAGTCAAATAGCGGTAGTTCGACAAGGCCCAGTCGAACGTCGGCTGTTCGATAGGCCGGCCTTGTCGAACGGCATGGGAATTTTTTTTAGAAATAATATTATTTTAATGGAAAATCGCAAAAATAGTTGGCTTTCGGACAAAATCGCAAAAATATGGGTCTGTCGAACAACGGCTGTTCGACAAGATCCAATCGAACGGCGGCGGAACGAGTGCCCGGACCGATCGAATGGCCGTGGTTTGACTGGCCTAGTCGAATAGCGATAGTTCGACAAGGCCAGTCAAACCACGGCCGTTCGACAGGCCTGGCCGGCTAGCCTTTTTTTTTAATTTGTTAAAAATTGTTTTTAAGTTATTAATTAATATTAATTTGTTAAGAATTATTTTTAAGTTAATAATTAATTAATGATAGAATTTTTTAAAATTGATTAATTCTAATTTTTAAGTTGTTTTTATAATTAAGTTTTTAAGTTGTTTTTATAAATATAATTTTGTTATAATTGAGTAATACCCATTTGTAATTGAATATTTGGAGAAACACATCGAATTTATAATTTATTAATTTTAGATATATCCATTTGTAATTTATTAATTTACAGAGCTTTTTTTAATTTGGTAAGAATTGTTTTTAAGTTGTTAATAATTAATTAATGATAGAATTTTTTATAATTGATTAATTATAATTTTTAAGTTATTTTTATAATTAAGTTTTTAAGTTGTTTTTATAATTATAATTTTTTATAATTGATTAATACCCATTTGTAATTGAATATTTGGAGAAACATATCGGATTTATAATTTATTAATTTTAGATATATCCATTTGTAATTTATTAATTTACAGTACCTTATTTTGCTTCTCGGTTATTATGGGAAATTCTGAAAATCATTTTCGGATAGGGCCAAAAATTTTCAGAAGCCAAAATTGGTTTTGTCTATTTTCGGAAATTCCGAAAATCGTTTTCGGACAACTCCAAAAATTTTCAGAACACAGAACATGTTTTTAGAAACCGAGAAGAAACATTTTTTTAGAATTAAAACATTTTTTTAGAATTGATGTTGAGCACATCCATCACTCCTCATATGTCAATGCATCATCCTTTTTAATAAAGCGGTTTTCATAATGACCCAAAGGAATGAAAATATACAATACAAAGGTAAAGTACACTTAAAAAATTTGCTGTTGATAATATTTTGAAAAATCTATTGAAGTCGGTAGTTTTGCAATTTCATATTTTAAGTAAGAGTTGATGTTGTAACTTATTTGTGGTATTAATGTACGAAATTGATATTGCCCTATCGTAGTCTCGGTCGCAGAAACATTATATGTACTGAAACAAGGAGAAGTTGTAGTACAATTTAAACATGATATATCTAGTTCCATTGTGATTACATAGATAAGATTAGATTCGAACTAGAAGGAAGGTAGTGCAAGAGTTGAACACGACGACGATATAGTAATGGGACAACGAAACATGACATTACATATTTGACTAAGGTAAGTTGTCCGATAATAACTAACCCCTATGTGAGGATCCCTCTCTCCTCTCAAACTGCGCTTTAGTAAACCTGTATTGCTCTGGCAATTCAAGCTGCACCACACGGGAAGTTGGATCACTTAGAACCTTTTCGATGTCTATCCATTGTTTGTATTGACATCTTCTTGGCGGTTCCTGGGAAGAACGAATAGACGTGAAGCGAACAAAGTTACTGAATGTTGTGATAAAATAAGGATTCATGATAATGAAAATATTTTCACCATGAAATCGTCGTCTAGAATATTTGGGCAAACAAAGAACCTCTGACCCAAAGTACTTGGCTTGATAGAACGGAGAACCTGACAATGATCACCGTATTCACTCCTTACTGGCCACACGGCTTTTATAATGAATTTCTCCATCAAAGGATCTATCCCGAACATATTATGCAGCCATTCTAGCACGTCATTCAAAACCAATTGGCCTGATGTATTTAGGGTAGTATCAACGAATGCATATACGGCCAAATCTACCCCGCTATCACAAAGTTGTATTGGAGCGTCGCCATAATACACCTGAACGGGCACATCACCTGACATCCTGAAATAGCATGCCAATTGCTATTAATACATTACTACCCAGTAAAGTGTCGTATTGTTGGCGTAGAATTTCGACCTGCTCACGTGTCAAAAACAGGTTCCACGTTTCCACGGCGGCCTGGGAGATATGCTTAACTCCAGTGCAGGTCCAATGGCTTGCCTAGGTGTATGTAGGGCGTGCCAATTGATTTGATCTGTGATCAACAAGAATAAACAAATAAACCGAGTTAGTAAACGATGGCCGATCGGCCGATAGGCTGATGTCGCATCGTGAGAGCCTAGCCGATAGGGCAAAGCTGTATCGGCTTACTTGAAGTAATAATAGAATAAGAATAAAATACAGATCTAATCTCATCGGCCTTTATCAACATGTTGATGTCAACTTAACAACTCTGGCCGATAATGAATGTAGAAGATAAATACACTAGCTAATACTCTAGTGCAAACTTGTATAAGTTGATCGGCCAATATAAATATACTGATCACAGAGAAATCCTAAAACTAATCTGTAACAAACATATTTATATCTATCAATCCACTCATACAAGTGGCGAATACATGCAAAGACGTAAAGCGATCACATGCATTAGGTAAAACCGGCTGAAACCCCGGCGCTATCCTTAATTACGATCGAAAACAGGCTTTGAATTAAATCTCAAAACAGGACTAAGGTCGATAACAACTCGAAGTGTGAATCGAGACTTAACACAAAGAAAATCAAGCTGTCGATCGTTTTTGGGGATGGTAAATGCATCAGATGATCTAGACAAGCAAGCTAATTCGATCACAGTCGGCAATAAACCCTAAAACGAGTTAATCGCTGGCAAGACAGAATTAGAAAGCCATGTCAAGATCAGCCAATACATGATAGACGACAATCACATCATCAAGGCTTAACGTGTCTAAAGCAACACGCTAGCCCCGACGATGTAGATCGTCGGCTACGAGTTCTTACCTCTGCTCTAGGGAAGCAAGAACTCGCCGGAAGTTAACCTCTTGCGAGGGTTGGCGATGCGCCGAAAGTAAATTGTTTAATTGTGTATTCAGAGTTGAGAGAGCTTCTAAGTACAAACTACCGGGATATTTATACCCGAGATTACAACATTGTCCAGATAGGACACGATTCTATCTATAACTAACAAACAAGTCCTTATGGAGGACTCTTGCCATAGATTAGATTAAATCTACTCTAACTGCCTAATTAAAGAGATATGATTGCCTAAAACCGAGCCTTATCTCTATTTGGCAATCTCCTTGAAGCTTATCTCGAGCCCAAACCGAGCCCATGTTGCCTCTATCAGCTTTCTGCTTCTATCGGCCGATGACCACATTGAAACCATATCGACCGATACAGTCCTCTAGTCAACGCCCCGTCTAGTCCGATACGGATTTAGTCCGATACCCGGCTTGGTCTCATAACACAGCCAATCCGACTCGAATCGCTTCTTCTCTGCGTCGGTTTCCTCTTTCCTCTCCGAGTAGATTACGAAAATCTGATGTTAACACATGCCCCCCAATTCCGCTTCATTATATAATGTGGCGGAATTAGCTCCGAGGAATCCATCGACTTCTTTGCTAGGGTTTGTCTGAAAACCGCGCAGATCCAGATTCGCAGCCCCCCGTCGCCGATTTCCTCACGCAGTGCCTTATTAGCCATTTGCGCCTCCTGATTCCAACAACTCCTCGGCGTCCTTTCAACATCGACTCCCTCATCAGTGACCTCTTCAACAACATCAATGGCTTCCTTGCCGTTCTATGCTTCCGAGATCCCTGAGGTAAATCAATCCCTCTCTGAGTTCACATTTTCATTTTCCCGCCAAAATTTTTCGAACTAGGGTTTCTACTCTTGCCCCCTGGACCTTATTTTCCATTACTGTTCATACACCGTAGGTCTTCAAGAATCAGATTTTGATACCCACCAATGACAAATCACATCGGTTCCTTCTGGGCCCTACGGGCAACTCTGACCCTACCTGGCTGATCAATGCGGAGACGAACAGAATCCCCTTCAAGCAAGTAAAACCCAATGTTCCCTCATGGAAGCATACCTTCAGATCTTGGCCATCGAAGCTCAATGGCTACAGGACTTGGTACAAAAGGATTGCCTCAGCTAAGCAAGTTCATTGGGATGAAATAGGAATCGGCCAATGCATTGCGCTATCTCTAGCCGATACCAAGAAAAACGAACCCCTCATGTCAGCAGCCACCTATTTTTGGTCTAGCACCCTGAACGCCTTCCTGTTCCGGCAAGGTCCAATGACCCCAACATTAATAGATGTCAAGATGCTGACAGTATTGGATATCCTTTTTGAGACTAATCCCTTCAACCTCCTAATAAACAGCAGCCATAAATTGAAGACTAAAAAGATTAGAGGCTGGTCTGGGTATATATCTGAGCACATGGAGCAAGGATCCGTCTCAGAGAGAGAACATGTGGCCTTTCTGACTTTGTGGCTGGAAAGATTCGTCTTCTGTGGATCAACCTGCGGCCCTACTCTGAATTGCCAACACTTAGCTCAGGCCCTGGTTGAAAAGAAGCTATTTCCTCTCGGCCGATACCTCCTAGGAGCTGTCTATCGGCTGTTTTATTCTGCCACTCAGGATCTGATGTTGAAACAAACAGTGGCGCATGGAGGGCCATGGTGGTTTGTCCAGCTATGGTTAACAATTTACACCAACACCATGGTCGATCGGCCTCCACTATCAAACTCTGCCTTCCCATCGGACTACGGCGACAATGAAGATCTTTCAACCAGAAGATGCATGTCCTTTGGAGAAGTAGCCTCTGTCTATCCTGGAGCTGATCAATCGGCCGAAGAGATATCTACCTGGTTCGTCCGATTCTACACCGGTCCTCCATCAGTCAAGATGGACATGTTTGTTTATCCCTCGGACTCTGAATTTGAGCTCCCTATCGATCTTAACTTGGGCCAGCTAAATGACGATATGGTCTCAAGGGAGATCTTCATGATCGGCATCACCTCATGTCTGCTCCCGGTAGGCATATTCCAAGGTAGAAACACCAGCCTATCATACGAGTTTTATAATCCCATGGTGGCTGCCAGACAATGCGGGCTTGGACAACTTCCTATCAGCCTGCACTTTCATCGGCTCCTAGAGAGCAGGGGAACAGTCTCATCAGCCCTGAGTATGAGTAAGGCCTTGGAAATCAGAATACCAAACTTGGGAGACTGTGACCGATTGTGGCTGAGCGCCTTTATCCACATCAACTTCCAATCATGGTGGCAGGAGTGGACTACTCATATCTTCCATCAATCAGCCAGGTTTTACCTGACAGAGCTTATTGACAATATCAGTTCTCAGGTCCCTGACGCCCCGATTCCATCTATCAGCAACAGCGGGCAACAGATAAACTATGCTCTAGTCATAGCTCCGTCAGGAAAATCTGTTATGGAATCAGCTATCGGCCTTACTGTCCCAAAGGTGTCGACATTGCTTCAAGGGCCGACTACAAAAAGAAAGATGCCGGTGAAGGAAAAAACTTAGAAACCCGGCAAAAAGTCTAAGACTGACGACCAGGCCGATCTTGACAAGCTGGACCCCTCCATGGAAGAATTCTTAGATGACCAAGTAATGGAGGAGGAGGTCGATGCAGCCGCCGCCGATATGCCTGAAGAAGAAAACCCATCGGCCCACACTGCTGAAGAGCCATCGGCCAGGCCAACTGGAGATGCATCGGCCACAACAACTGCGGATCCACCGGCCGATGACCAAACTGATGCCGCTCAACCAAGGAAAACCAGACATGCAGTCCGCAAGGTTAATATAACCTCCCTCTTGAATTTATGCAATTTCCTTTTGTCGGTTTATTATAACTTAATTTTCCTTTCAGGTCCTTGCATCATCTTTGCTCAAGGAGAGAGTTCAATCGGTCCCACTACCCAGGACTAAGAAGGCCACCTTAAAAAGACGTGAACAGGCCAAGGCCCGATTGAGAACACCATCCCCCTCTCCATCACCCTCTCCGATTGCTTCGGTAAGAGTTAATCTCTCTGCCTCATTCTTCTAATAATGTGGATCTAATCACCGTTTTCTTGTCTTTCTCCAGCCACGAGCTCCATCACCTGCACCACATCAGCCAACCGCTTCACCTGCTGTTTCAGATCAACAAAAAGAGGCTGATGCAACCACAGCCGATGTCACATCACAGGTAGACCCAGACCACTTTGTGCCCCTTGCTGATTTTTCTCGAGCCCAAACCGAGCCCACGTTGCCTCTATCAGCTTTCTGTTTCTATCGGCCGATGACCGCATTGAAACCATATCGACCGATACAGTCCTCTAGTCAATGCCCCGTCTAGTCCGATACGCTGCTGAGTCTGATACCCGGCTTGGTCTCATAACACAGCCAATCCGACTCGAATCGCTTCTTCTTCTCTGCGTCGGTTTCCTCTTTTCTCTCCGAGTAGATTACGAAAATCTGCTGTTAACACGTATGCTCTATGCTTATATTATTGCTCTAACGTATTCAAACTATATTTCATTACTTAAATATAAGTTCCATTCGATTTTAACTAATAATAAACGTATAATACCTCCATTCGATTTTAACTAATAATAAATGTATCATACCTCCATTCGATTTAACTAATAATAAACGTATAATACCTGTACTAACAACCAACAATGATTAACAAAAAAAAATTGCCGCCGTCCTAAGGGATTACAAATTTATACCTTCGCTGTCATTGCTCTTTCCTGCACAGTTGCGGACGTCTCCTTACCAACCGCGTAGTTATTCCCTCCGGCTGAATGACACAACTCTGCACTAAATTTGACTACTTAAATATAACTTCCTTTCGATTTGTACTAATGCTTAACATTCATTTCTCCCCGATGATAACTATTTCAACATTACGAAATTGCTAATTACCTCAGCAAACATATACTAACTTCAAATTATTTGCAACAAACAACTAAATAACTATATATGCTAACATTAAACAATGACAAATTGTTCACACATTATACGTACTAACATTCAACAATGACTAACGATTCACAAATAATAGCATCGAAACAACAAGCCTCATACTTACGAATTAAAAATTCACAACTTAACTTAGGGATTACATATTTGTACCTTAACCACCGCAGCTACTCTTGGCCGTCACCTTCCCTTCCGTTCTAGTGCTGCTACCTCTACGACGACGGCACGCAACGGCAACAATGGCAATGGCGATGGCACCGACGGTGGGCGCGATGGCGGCCTGCGGCAGAGGCTTGTGGCGAGCGAGACGAGGCGAAGTGGTCCTCTCGGTTGGGTTCGGGACAATTTGAAACCGGGGAGCGACTTATAAAAGGGCCTGTCAAACGCCCGTTGTTCGATAGGGGCGGTGAGGGGGGCCTGTCGAACGCCCATTGTTCGACAGGTGCGGTGCGTGGCAGGCGGTGGGCCCTGTCGAACTCCCGCTGTTTGACAGGCCGGCCTGTCGTTCGGCCGTAGTTCGATAGGTGCTGTCGATGCCCCGCTGTTCGACAGGCCCTCGTGTCGTTTCCCCACCGTTCGACAGGCCCATATTTTCATGATTTTGTCCGAAAGCCAACTATTTTTGCGATTTTCCATTAAAATCATATTATTTTTATAAAAAATTCACAGCATGGCGCCTAGCCCCCGAACCTTGCTACTGAATCCTTGGGCTTCGCCAAGGCATGAAGTCCGGTGGAATGGCGTTGCGGCGCTTGCCGTGCTTGGTGCTCACGGCCGGCACAGATGTAGGAGGTCACACACCAAGGACAGACGACGGTGGCATCGCTGAAATCAAGTCGAGGAAGCCCTGTAGCCGGTTATCATCGTTGTCGGCCTGGTCCGCAAGGGGGGCCGCTGGATTGGTATGTGGAGGTGTAACGTCCCACCTCCACGAGGCCGGGCCCGCTTACACCTAGCAGCTTAAATAGGACATAGACTGCCCTCACAAACCAACACCAGTCTTTTCTGCGCACTTTGTCCTCACTCATGCGCACCCGGAAAAGACTTCCCGGTCGGTCACCCATCCCTAGATTTCTCCAGGCCAAGCACGCTTAACTTTAGAGTTCTTTGGAGATGGGCTTCCGGAAAAGAAGTTGCAACTTGTTGGCATGAGTATCCTATCAATCCTATTATGCCTTGGGCCGCGGTGTTATATCCTCACCCCCTTAAGAGATCGACGTCCTCGTCGATCAACCCCAAGCCAGGAACTCCCTCTCTTGGCCACGTCCGTGTGTCCAGTGCCAGCGCATGTGCCATGCTGTGTGACCATATCGGGTCCACACCAGCCATGCACACCATGCCTGCGCAACTGCGACACACCCATGTCCAGTGTCAGCGCATGTGCCATGCTGTGTGACCACACCGGGTCCACACCAGCCATGCGCACCATGCCTGCGCAACTGCGACACACGTGCTCGTGAAACCGCGAGAGTCGGCTCTGATACCATCCTGTAACGTCCCACCTCCACGAGGCCGGGCCCGCTTACACCTAGCAGCTTAAATAGGACATAGACTGCCCTCACAAACCAACACCAGTCTTTTCTGCGCACTTTGTCCTCACTCATGCGCACCCGGAAAAGACTTCCCGGTCGGTCACCCATCCCTAGATTTCTCCAGGCCAAGCACGCTTAACTTTAGAGTTCTTTGGAGATGGGCTTCCGGAAAAGAAGTTGCAACTTGTTGGCATGAGTATCCTATCAATCCTATTATGCCTTGGGCCGGGGTGTTACAGGAGGCCCATCGCGTCGTCTCCCATAAACTAGCGGCAGCCCAACGACCAGCTGCATGGGCCTCGTTACTCAGGGCCCATGGGATCAGCCGGAGTCTGGTCCAGCCGCTCCGGGTCGGCTTCAATGCTATTCGCTTGGACCGAAGAGTGGCCCAAGTCGTTAGTGGCCCGTGGGGCGCACGGGAGATCCGAGGTTTGGTCACATGTGAGCGGTGACGCTCCCCATGCACCAGAACCGTTGTGACCGCCATTAATGCTGCCCCTCGGTCCGCCAAATCTCGGACAAGATCTTCAAACTGTAGCTTTTTGGCTACTACGCCCCGCGCGGCAGGCCACTGCAGCCTTAACACTGCTGGCTCAGAGGCAGGGCGCGTGCAACTCATGGCAGGTACCTCGAGCGACTCCCCATGAACCGCGCCACCGGCTTGGTGAATGGACCCTGCACCCTCTGCTCCCTGTCCGCCACATCGCCGAGACCTTCGTCTCCTACGACATCAAGTGTCGGCGCCGCCGGGGATAGGTGTGTTGATGTGAAAACACGGTGGCCTGAGAGTTCTACTTAGCTTCAGTGTAGGTCCAAAATCTTGGGTTCGGGTTCAGAGCGTGCCAATTGGTTTGATCCTACAACCAAAAAGATATACAATAAAATAAGTTAAATCTACGATAGCCGATCGACCGATGAGCCGATGACGTACCGTATAAACCTAGCCGATGCGATTTGACCGAATCTGCTGTGAGGTGTAAGATGTATAGAATTAAACAAGCCTAAAATATATTCCATCAGTTGTAGATATAACCAAACATGCAATCTATGGATAAAAATTATATCTGATTAAATTATAGCCGATGATACTATACTTAGGTCAAAGATAAATACTGTATCGGCTAACACTCTGATACAGCCTTATACAAGAATATCAGTTTAGGTAAATGTATCGAGAATAAGTTTGATATATTTAAATAGCGTGACATCCTTGTATAAGAGGCAGATATAACATGAAAAGCATGATTAAAAGGATTTAAACAGAACTAAATAGTTATATCAAGTAATATCGGCTGAAATCCCAATTCTACCCTTATTAACAATCAAAAAGCATGCTAGATATTATGGTTCTAATCATGACTAAGGCTAATGCAATACAAAGTATAAAAAGAAACATAACATCTAGACAAATCAAGCCATTGAATGTTTTTCAGGGTGGTAGATACCTTAGCTAATCTAAACCAATCAGCCGATTTAGCCGATACCGACAAACCCTAAGTAAGGCTTGGCCGATACAAGTAAATCGATCCATCAATTTAAATTAGCTAAGATATATGATAACCAGCAATTGTATAAGGTAGATTAGAACATCTAAAGCGATGCGCTAATCCGTCGATACAAGCCGTTATTGACAAGCCATACCTCTAATTGGAGATCGAAACCGATGCAGCCCAACTCAAAACAAGAACTCGTCGAAAGTAAAAAAAAATTGTGGCAATGCGCCGAGAGTGTATTGAATTGTTCTTCTTTTTCTTTACAAAATCCCGGGCTTATATTTATACTCGAACATACAAACCTTTTCTATATTGGACACTACTCAAAACTTGCCTAAACAAACGAGCCCTAGGTGGACTCTTACCATGACTTTGTAAAAGAAAATAACTGTCACGCCCCAAATTGACCCCGAACGGCGGCCAGAGTAAGGCAATCGAAATTAACCTGTATATCTGTACCAGTCCCAGGAAAACAGTGCTGGTACAACAGGAAGATAGAATATCACAACAACAGCGGTCTCTTTATTTAAGAGTAGAAATACAACCAAGGTTGGAACTGCGGACAGACCCTGAGTTCGCAACAATATTACAAAAAGGCGGAAGCGGAAAGGCGGAGACTGGTCCAAAGCCACAAGCAAAGCCTTGGGGAAAGGCCGAAACCCTACTACTGCTCGTAGTCTGCTTGCTCCTGGAAGAACTCCTCTTCAGCAGGGTCCACTTCTTCGTCTTCGAGAACTGGGGGGGTTTATTTATATAGAGCAAGGGTGAGTACGGGAGTACTCAGCAAGTCAAGAGAATTAAGTGTTTAATGCAAGCTTCAAAGGAGAGCCAATTATTTTTCACATTTGATTTTAGTTTAGACTTTTGGAAACAACTAAATGAGTGCTTCTCAACGATACGGACGAGAAGGTGCGTCTCGTCTGATCGGAGCAGTGAAATTGTATAGATTGATTTTCGTCGGCACGAAAGGCTCCCTGCCAATCGTTCACCGACACCGGCTGTACCAACAGCCACAAGTCAAACACGTCGGCACGAGAGGCTCCCTGCCAATCGTTCACCGACACCGGCTGTACCAACAGCCGCAAGTCAAGCACTGAACGGAAATCTCACACCAACAACAATTCACAAAATAGTAAACAAAACTACGCTAAGGAATCACCTCACATCCGCCCATGACCGTTGGCACGGCTGTTCAAACAGTTGTTAACCTTTGCAGAGGGGGTACACTTTACCCACAAGACGTTACTAACCCGAATCACCCAGCCCGTGCATCACAGCCACGTCTGGTGACCTTAAGGCTTTCACGACAAAGCTTTTCGAAAGCCGACTCAGGGTCATTTAATGCCAACGGGAGGGGTCCCGCAGACCAACACCAGGTTAGGTCCCAGACCATACTGTGCCAGGAAGCCCAGGGGTCCTCCCCGACACCACCCCGGCGAATCCACTTGTCCCTTGGCATCAAGATTTCCCTGGCCAAGCTAATTACTCAGCCAAGGGTGTCCCATATCACCCATGTGGTCATACTTGACATATGCTTGGATGTAATTCCCAAGGAATCGGTCCTTAGGGCGAGAACGGGCAGACCGTACCTCCAGTACGTCTCCCGTACCGCGAGTTTTAGAAACTCACTTTATTTTCAAGGCACCGACCCAAGTGTCGGGTTTTTCAAGCATTTTGTAAACTCAAGTTTTACCCAGTTGATCTTTTTAAATTTGAGGGGAGCCTCGTTATTCGCACGCGAGGTACGAATACTGAGACCTCGCCTGAAAGGCGACAAGGGGTGTTAGGGTATTCAATATTCAAGGAGGTTACATGCAGCAAGTAGGTAGGGCCTGTCGGTTGTATTGCAAACCGCGGCCACAGTGTTGAGTGTAACCTAATAATGCATTAGTTTGCAAAATTAAAATACTTAATTTCAAATTATGGGTTCAATTGATCAAAGGTGACTTGCCTTGCTCGAGATCTTGAGCTTCTTCCTCGAAATCCGCGCACTGCGGGTCTTTAGGCTCCGAAGCTACACGCGAAATGAGACGACTCAACAAAAAGGTAAAAAGAAGCCCTATTAATGATCACTAAGCATGCCATTAGATAGATCTCGATTTTTGAGGAATTTTGGAAGTTGAACGGAGTCAATCGGACGAACGGTTGAGAAGATATGAATTTCCTAAGATTAAATGATTTTCTGCCTAAAGGAAAAGAAATTATTATTTCCCTTGAAAAAGAAAAGGAAGAGGGGCGTGAAATGGACTTTATTTTGCGAGATGGACTCGGCCCAGGGCCGAATCGGGCATGGCCGAGTAACTCAGGCCAGCGCACGGGAAAAAGGCCCAGGGCCGAATGAGGGAGGCCGATGGGCGCGCGCGGGCGCGGCCGAGCGAGCAGGCCGACGCGCGTGAAGGGCGGCCCACGGCCGGGGAAGCGCATGACGCGGGAAGGCCGACTGGGCCGATGGCCAAGTGGGCCAAAAAGGGAGAGAGCCTGAGTGGGCCGAGGCGGGGCGCAGGCCACGCGAGCGACAGGGCCGGTGGACCAAGGTCCACCGCGTGGCGCTAGGGCGGGACCCGCCCGCCAGTGGCTCGGTCCACGTGGAGTTCTACGGGCTAGCTAGCGGCCTAAAACGCGAGAGGGAGGGGGAGACGGAGGAGAGAGGGAGAGATTACCGCGGGGAGTGGAGCTCGCCGGGGACGACGGGAACGACGGCGCAGAGGCGGTGTGGCACGGCTCCGGGCCGAGGGAGAGGGGAGGAGGAGGCGGCGCCCGGAGCTCCTTCGGGCGTCCTCGGGTGCGGCGGCGGACGACGGGAGCGGCGCACGGCACGGCGGTGGAGAGGAGAGGGGTGCTCGACGGTGGAAGGGCGGCAATGGCGGCCGGGAGAGGGGGTTTTAAAGGAGGGGGAAGCAAGGTCGGTTTGGGGGAGCGGAGGTCGGTTCGCGGAGGCGGTGCAGCGCGGGGAGGGGAGAGGGGACCGGCGCGCGGGCGCGCAGCCGAGCGGCGGCAGTGGCAAAAGGGGGGGACCGGCGACGGTCGGGGAAAAAGGGAGAGAGGGGGAGAAAAAGAGGGCGGCCCCCTTGCCAAAACGGGCAAGGGCACGCGAGGAGAGGGGAGAGAGCCCGGGGCAGCACGCGGGCGCGCAGCGACGGGGCCGAGGCTGACGCCGGCGCTTGGCGCGGCGCGGGGGCAGCGGCGCAGGGGACCCGGGTGACGGCGGCGGCTGGCGTGGCGGTCGGCCATGCCGCGTGGACGCGGGGACCACGACGTGGCAGGTCGGGGCCGAGACCGGCGGGAACGGGACGGGGAGAGGCGCCGGCGCGGCTGGGGCGCTGTCGGAACGGAGGGAGAGAGAGAGAAAGATGGGAGAAGGAGAGAGAGGGGATCTCTCTCTCTCGCCGCACGTGCGGCGCACGTGCGCGGCGCGGCAGGCCGGGCGGACCGGGCCGGGCGAGCGCGGCCCAGCGGTAGGAGGAAGGGGGAGTGGGCCGAAGGAGAGGAGAGAGGGGACTGGGCCGGGAAGCGGCTCGAGGAGGAGGGGAAGCAGGCCGAGGGAGAATCGGCCCGAGGGTAGAGGGAGGTAAAGCGGACTTTTTCTGAGAATTTGGATTGGAAGGATTAGGGTTCGGATTTGAAATCCGATTTCGCGATTTTCTCCAGGATTGAGACGAGAGAGGAAAACACGAGACCAGACACACGACAAGAAACAAACGAAGAGCAAATTTTCGCAATTAGGGTTTTTAGGAACTAGGTTTTCTCGCTAACGCCACGACGAAACGGGCATTACAATAACTAACTCTTATTCCTAATTAATAAATACAATTGCATCTCCTGAACTTGATCCTTAGTTGACAATATCTTCAAGCTCTTCCTGAACTCGAGACAAACTCAGGCTACCCGCATCGGCTGACCGAACCTGATTCCATACCGGCTATCAGCTGACCGAGTTCGATTCTATATCGGCCGATACGGTTTCCAGCCGATGCGCTGTCCTGTCTTTGAAACACCTTTATTCTTTCAAATCCGTTTCGGGTCTAACTCCGATCCTTGATATATCCTTATTAAATTTTGCTGTTAACAAGGTGATCCACCACGGCCGCCCCAGAATCGGAGCTAGGGCACCACCTCCCTCATGCTCCTCGACCGAGAGCTTAGTTGGACTCTTCTCTGAATCAGTCATAGCCGGCAGGCCCCACGAGTCGTCCACCGCGCTGAACTGCGAAGCCGACCGAGCATCTGTCGTCGAAACCAGCTCAGGAGCCGAATCCGCCGGCAAGGGCGCACTCACCGACCTATTCACCGGCAGCAGTTGCGGCTGCGGCGAGAACCTGATTCCGCCTCCGGAGACGCAACAATCCACCGCCAGTCCGCTAGCCGACCCAACATCGCGTAGCCCCGACGATTGGCCGACCCCGTCTAGCCCAGCGGCCACAGGGTCTGGGGCGTCAATCCCCGCCGCCAATCCATGATCCGCCACATCCGACCCCGCCTCCATCATCGTCTCCGCCGCCGTGGCGCCTTCGTCTTGCTCGGGAGTCCCGCCCGGGTGGCAACCCGGCCCACCGCTGTAGTGGACCAGAAGCGCCCTGGGAGGCCTCCCGTCGCTCCGGACAAGCCGCCGAATGAACGGCGACCACCCTGCTCAGACGACCAAGGTCCCGTGCCGTCTGTCCTGCCTGCCCAGCAGGAGAAGGTGAAACGCCGCAGCACGTCGCCGTCATCATCATCGTCCGAGCCCATGAGCAAAGTGTAGTGGAGAGGCGTGGGATCGATTATCTCTTCAATGTGCACAATGATCGCGTAGGTTAGGGTTCTCTTGTACAGCGGCGCCCTCGGAATCAAGGTACGCCCCGGGAATCTCTCCCAGCGCGGCGGACCGCCACAAGCTCGCTCCGGTACCTCTACCTCCAGCACCGACGGAATCATGATAGGGTTGGAGAGCCACGCGAACAGCGTGAGCACCCTCGCGTCCGTCGGTGTGACCATTTCAACCAGCTCGCTCCGCAGCTCGCGCACGATCTGAGCGACCGCCCCCTCATCCCAAGCATGCTGGGGCAAAACCTCCAGGGACAGCTTGGTGAAGAACTACATTTTGGTGCTGGCCGCTTGCAGCCGCCTGTCCCAGCGCTTGAAGGCAATCGGCGCCTCCTTGCAGAAGACCTCTTTGGACCGGCCCAACACCCAGTCTTGATCCCTGGAGTTGCGGAACATGATGAGGTAGTCTTCCGGGGTAGTGACCTCCACACGGAAGTTGGACGGCAGGACGTCGCAGTTCACCACCACCTCGACCATCTCCCGCTGGAAACATGCGGCTGCCTGCCCAGCACCGTGCCAAGGAGACCCTTTTGCTCAAGCATGGCCTCGTTGTCCACCATTCTTGGCGTCCAGGAGATGGTGCAGTGGCCCCGTCCGGAGTGCAGGTCCGGCTCCCCCGTGCGGCACTCCTCCATGACGTGCGAAGGCTGCTGCGCGCAGATCTGGAACCCAGCCATGGCAGCTTCAGCGGTGGTCTTCCCGGCAGCCGATTGTGTTACCATCCTCTTCCCGGCGGCCGGCGCTTCCTTGACAGCTTCCTCTGCCTCCTTCACCGATCCGCCGAACTCCGAGCGCGCAAGAATCACACGCCTACCCGCCGCAACAGGAAGCTTCTCGCGTCCGCCGGGGAGCCTCGCAGCGGTCTTGTCGAGCTTGTCGCGTGGGTCACCCTCTCCGGAGAGCGCCGGCTGCCTAGCAAGGGACGCCTCCTTCTCCTTCCCCTTCTCCTGCTCTCGCCCCGTCGACTGGCTACTCGGGCAGTTCTTGGCGAGATGCCCGGAGAACCAACAGTTGTAGCACCTCGTCTGCCTGTAGCAGGTTGTTTTCTGGTGGCCAAGCCCCAGGCATTTGAAGCATCGCCCTTGCAGCCAGCGAGGGATGGGCTTCGTCGCCTTCAATGCGGTCTTCTGGTTGGTGAAGGTTGGGTGGTCGCTGGACCGCCATGAATGCTGTCTGCCTCTGCGTCGGACCTCTGTCCAACCGCCGGGTAACGCCCGCCTCTGTCCGCTCGCGACTGACCACTTCACTACAGGTTTGCTTCCCGTAACGCGACATGCTAGCCACGCAGGTTTGGTGGCCGCCGGCGCCGGAGTGGTCGCCGGCGGGGTTGGTGGCCGCCGCGGCTGGAGTGGCCCACGGCGCGAAGGTCAAAGGACAGCCTACGGCGTGAAGGACGCGACCAGTTCTTTAAGATGGGAGCTCTAGATGTAAATTGTTCCACTCCCAGACCTCCATTATTAAATGCAACAACTTTGTGGTAAACATACAAACTTAATGCTCCTAACAGGTGCAGCAAAAGGATTGCCATGGCTTTGAGAAGATAAAAAGTGATGTCTTTACCACTCTGTAGTCAATTTGATCAGCTGTTTGTTTAATCCAGGGAATTTCCTTTTGCCTCTGGATAACCTGGGGCCTCTGACTGAATCCATACTTCAGTAAGCTTGCTGCTGTTTGCCACTAGGGAAAAAGGAACGTTCAAATGACAATCGGTAGAACATTTCTCAGGAGACATTCTTGCAACAATTTTTAGTTCCAAAAGGGTATCAATATTCTTGATTGAAGCAACTAGGAGGTTGAGTTCAGTTCCATTGCAGAAGTTATTGAGATGTTTACTTAAAAATTTATTAATGAATCAATATTAAACCGGAAGTAAAACTAGAATCATTACCAATATTTTTCACAGATCCAAGTATTATCAATGCTTATATTTGATCTTCCATGCATGCAAGTCCAAGTCAGTCCTTGCATGACTGTGACTGCGAGGCGTATTAGATAATGAGAATGGATGAAAGAAATGCAGATGCATATCCTTGATGAGGGATCTATCCATGTAATCACTTTTGCACACTGCTTGCATGTCATGGAAGTTCATCAGGGCAATTGCATTAGCATTCTTTTGCCTTTTGCTGGACTTTTTCATGACACTACAAACTTGTAGAGGTGCTAACATCTTCATCAGAATAGAATCCATCATTCAAGTGTGACATTTGAGGCAATAAACTTCAGCGATTGTCTCTGAGATCTCATCCAACTTATCAAAAATCAACATAGAATCCATAACAGCCTGAAACGTGTGATTCTATATCGGTTTGCTTTTACACAAAAACACAGGTCGTTCTGTTCGGTTTATAGGGAGATTCGAAACAAGATTCTTGGAGTTCCAATTTCTCTGCATCTTGGTATACAACCAGCTGTAAACCATGGTATAGCAAATTTATCTGAAAATCGTGAAGGAAAAGATTAGACTGATGGATGACACATTGCCTCCTACAAAGGTTATAGCTTCAACAACATTTTATTCTGGTTGCAGATAAACATCATCAGTTCATCACACATGTTTTTCCTCTAAAAGTCGGCCTTTTACCACTGATTTAAAATAATTGGTCTCCTTCCATTTTGTGATATTTACATTACTTCAGTCCTTATTAGTATTTCTGGTTCATAATGGCCTTCTGAAGTTTTTAACCAACAGTTACATTATTGAAAATGCTGTTTGTGCCACCTGATCATTTCCATTATCTAAAAATTATAATAATTGCAGAACAGATTGGTCAGGAACTTGTTGAAACCGAGTACTCTGTGGAGTCAGACAATTCTCTTACAACATAAGAGTGCAATTGATTCCTGTAACAACATCAATTTAACGAAAAAAAAATGGAAGCATATATTGTCTGGCCGTTTTCTTGATGCTTGCTAGATCGAAAGGCTTGCATACCAATTTTCCTCTTTCTATTAACTACATGTAACTATTTTAAACTAATCGGAAGTGTAGTACAGAGTAGAGTGCAACTACAGGAGAAAGCTTAAGCAGGAACCATACGGCCGGTGTAGTGGCAAGGTGCCACCATGGAGCTCAGCATGCTTTCTCCACCTCAACTGAAGCATTTCTCTTGAGCAAGTACATGGCATGATGGCATACTCCATCAGCGCAGCATCACAAGGCAACATGATCCTGCCATCGCTCGTGAAACCAAACTCCTCCAAGGAGCTCACACCGAACGTGACCTCGAATCGGCTCCCATCATCTACACAAGTTTGTATATTTACAAGTGGCCCTTGCCTGAAGAATGCTGCAGAGGTGGCCCTTGCCTGCTACAGAAATGCAGCATTCTTCATATTCTTTGGCTTTCATTGTGAGCCTCTTCCTTCCAAGTGCTGCCACCCTCTGCCAATTCTTTGCCAGTTTTTTTTTAGAAAAAATAGATTAAAATTCGGCTTCTACATCCAAACTAGATGTACACAGCCCAAAGTCATACAAGAGTGCTTAGACTCAAACCCTTACAAAAGGATCCCAACATAGAAAACACGGTTGAGCAACTCAAACTTCTTTGCCAGTTGAGCAAGTCAATTGGCACTGAACATGGTTTATTATTGATCTTGGTTTTCAGCTGGAAATCTGATGAGATGTGCTATGAGGAGCAATGCAATGCTTGCTTTGTGGATGAGCTGATGAAATGTGATGGTGCTCAGTCTGCTAGATGCTGAGTTTATAGGCAATGGAGAAGAGGTGCGGTACAGATGTCATTGAGATGTGTTGGCAAGGTACAAGGCCATGGGATCAGCGCATGCGATGTTGCGGTATGGTTGATTTGGAACAGATTTTGATGGGAGCAAAGTTTTCGGTGCATGCTAGAACCTATAGTAGTATGAGGAGCTAGCCAGTCGCCTTCAATCATTTGTTGCTGCCCCCACCCTTTTCGAGATCTGTCAGGATTCGCTAGATGTTCTGGTGCAAACTATAGAGAAATAAAAAGAAAGGGCTTAGTGTCGACTGTTTTAAGAAGAGAGTAGCAAATATAAGCGGCATCTGCCACTGGGAGAATCGAACCCGAGCGAATGGGGTGCATGCCAGCAACCTCTGCCACTGCGCTATGAGCGCATCTCCAAACTATAGAGAAATGGAATGAATGAAAACTGAACAGCGTTGGGACACATGCAGGAGTGAGAAGAACATGTTAATTGGGCCCAACATTTATCTGCAGCTCAGTTTCCATTGGAGATAGAGATACCAGTGGCTCTAAGATTCAGTACAGACCTTTTGTGCTCAATTACCCAATTTGGTTCTCTGAATGCAGCCTTGAAGTTGTGATATGCATCGCTCATGACCCTAATCTGTTGTTTCTGAACATTCATACTCCAGGCTGAACTAGTCTAGCACATGGTAAGATTATTGTACCTGAATAATCATTTGGATCATGTTTCCAAGCTGATGTCGTATTTGACTCCTGGGTATTTGCACATGATGTTTGCATATCATCATGTATACTTGTATTTGCACATGATGTTTCTGGTTATAGCTGAGCTTCTCAGTACAACTTTCTAGGTAGCAACAATTATCCATAAATAGTACTACTAATAAACCTCTTGCTGTTAATGTTTCTTCTCCTCACAAGACAACAGATGGTAGTCATGGATACTTTACAAGTACTCGAAGATCAAGTGACAACACAAAACACTACGGGGTTAAGAAAGATTCTTAGACAGAAAAACACTACACGTGTATTCTCATGTTGAATTTGCAAAATGCAAGTTCACAACTCAGATGTTTACAGTTTAGCCAGATGGCCAGTTGACAACACAACACTATTGGAAAGCAAGATAGTTATAGTAGGAAAACAGTATAAGATTGTTATCTCCTAGTGGTATTTAATTTGCAGCACACAATACCCAACCAGATGAAGTGCAAACTTTTCAAAACTCAGAAGGCACAATCAAAGTCAGGAGTTAAAACTTCACACTTCATGAAGGATGCACGGAAATCAACTCTGCACATAACAATCGACCACATTTATCAGAAACCTGTGGGGGCAAAGCCACGTCAAAGATCGATCTTAAGAGCACGATTCAGTAAGGATCAATGTTAATGTTCCTTCTCACAAAACAACAGAAGATGGCCTATATATATTCATCATCAACGTACCCTAGGTACTAGCTTGATCAGATCAAGGTTACTTCTTCTTGGAACCACCTGTGCAGCAGGGGAACAACCTCAACTCTAGCTGCTACTTGACCACAGCTAGTGCCTGTAGGGATGAAACTTCAGCTTGGGCTCTGCTGGGGCTCGGAGCGGCTCTGCCTGCTCTGTAGCTAGCGACTGGAATGATCCGAGCCCGTGCTGCCTCGCGAGGGGCTCTTCTTGGGAACAAGAAAGCACCAGCAGCTCCACCTCACCGCCCTTTGACTTGAAGTCTCAGCCACGGAATCCTCAGCTGCAGGATCAGACGGCTGCTGGCTCCCTGAACTTTGCTCAGCTGTAGAATTCCTCATTGTCTGGTCAGCCCCTCCACGTGAAGCCTCAGCTGCAGGATCAGATGGCTGCTGGCTCCCTGCACTTTGCTCGGCTGTAGAATCCCTCACTGTCTGGTCAGCCCCTGCACTTGAAACCTCAGCTGCAGGGTCACTTGAAGTCCTCTTTGGATCAATAGCACCAAGAGGAAGTGGGTAGAGTATGTCATAGTGAGAGAACAATTGCACCAACGTCACACGAGGCGTGTCACGGCCAATGAAGAAGATATCTTCAAAGTTACCATCAGTTCGGTTCGAGACTTGGAGGGCCGACTGAAATTCGGCACCCAAGACATCTATCCTACTACCACTAATCACATCCTCCACTTGGACGGCCACCCCAAGTGCGCGACACAAGGCACCAATTGCAATATCGTCAGCATGCACATGGGGAGGAATGATCTGCGTCAAACACCACTGCATGCATCCAGAGCAACAGGTTAGTCAGGTGAAATGAGTGTCAAACATACTTGCATTGCCAGTTCAAAACTGATACTGACATCTTTCAATCTAAAATCTTCTTCAAGCCCAATTATGCGGCGTTCATACAACCTTCCGTGGCTGAGAATCCAGATAGCTGTCGTTAATCTGAGGAAAGCAAAAACTGATACAGTAGAATGCATGTCAGAACCATGAATTAAAATGAGATTGAAGGAACACAGGCTCAAGGAGTTTCTCTCACTGGCATTTGCTGTATCATAATTCCTGAAGAGCTTGAGGAGAAATTTCCCCCTGTTGTTGCTGAAAAAAGGTGCATGTGAAGTCAATGAGATGGGATGTACTTAGATGTAACACCTATGCTGGAATTGTAGAAAACCGAACATTTCAAAAACCTGATTATTGATGTTGGGTACTCCCACATGCGCTTGGACTTCCATCCCTTTATTTTCTTTATCAGCGTCTCAAATGCCTGCAAGAATCAACCATACAATAAATCTCATTCCATGATCATTACATACAGCTGGCATGTTGCACCAAAAGAAGAGAGTTCAACTGGTATATTACAATGGCGCTTACAGAAAGTTGATCATCAGTAATTGTTCATACTAGCATAACTGGTCTGAGAAGGTTCCATGGTTAAACATCAAGTAATAAGATAATTGTTAGAAAAGAAAATATTTGATGGTAGTGTAGTAAGGAAAGCATTTCTGATTTAGGATCAGATGGCTGCGCCATGAAGGAGTATGTGTGCAGCATTTCAGTCTTCATCATAAGAAACATATAATTAGGTCCGTCTTCATTATGTTTTATTATTAGTACTGGCCAACTGCTAAATTTCTTGAAAGGCTGAATATTTATTGCCAGCAAGTAATTAACTTCACAAATTTACAATTAGAATTAATGTCAAAAGGGTGTAAGACTGCGTGTCATGCCAATATTGTGAAATTATCGTGCATCTCCTGCAAATGATAAAACAAATAAAGTAAGACGACAGATCCAGCTTGCTTTGTATACTACCAATTTAAAACACTCATCCATTTGTGTTTATCAGAAAAACCAAATATAGGGAGAGCAAGAGATTACTTTGCATCTTGAGGAAAATTTGTAACCCCATCCCAGAAGTGTAGCCTGGCTAGCCAATTTTCTAACAGCAGCAAGAAGGCGATCTTCCTCACGTGTGTCTACCCTATCAACAATTTGCTCCTGTCATACATTGTCACAGACAAACAGTGTTATAACACTAAGTATACATCCTATGCTAAGGAACAGGATGTGGACACTTACTAGATAGGAAAATATGAAACTCCTATAGAAACATTCTCCATCGCTGTGTACTTGCCTAAATTCTGAATAATATGTACCGAGCCATTTCATTTGAAAATCAATTACTGATTGTCCCATGGTATTGTCAACAACCCCGAGGTAATGATACATGGCCTCTCCTATGGGAATTTTCTGCACCTCACACGCAAATAAGGGAATTTAAAAACAATGATGAATGATCTGAACCAGAAAACAGTATAACTAAAATGAAATGTAACTTATGTTTTATGCTTCAGTTTTTCTGGTTCTGTACATTCTCTGAAAAATGCTTGAAAGCATTAATTAAAATAATCACTTTCAATTTTATTGGTTGGCTGCTGTTCGGTCATAAAAAAAAGACTCAAACATTAATTAAATAATCAACTCAACTTTATTGGTTGGTTGCTGTTCAGTCATAAAAGACAGGATAGACATACAAGATTTCCTAAATTCAGCAACAAAATAGCAGGACGATCCTACAATCCAATCCTGCCAATTGCATGCAAATCATAACTATAATCCACAATTAACTTATGATTTAGTATGCATACAAGAAAAGATATTCTGCAGAACAAGTGAACAACTAGCTGTACAAGAACATGGAAATATACAAAGTATCATGTGATGATCTATGATCCTGACATTTCACAATTCATACACTTCCATTTTCAACATTAATGAAGGCTAAAAGGAATCAAACCTTGTGATCCACATGAGGTGATGATTTTAATATGCTTCCTCCAGAAATTTGACTGGGGCAGTCAAGTTGCTTTAATTTTTTATCTGAAAGCTGTTTACAAGAGAACAGGTTAAAATCATATATCTTACCAGACTTGGCAGCAACTGCAGAGAATTAATATAAAGATCAAACATTTCAGACTAGGAAAAATAGGGAATACATGGTATTCTAAAAACAAAGGAATATATGGAGCTTTCAAACAACGGACCAAAAAGATTATAAAACTGGTGCTTCAACAATTTTGTCAACTCTTGCCAATCATGCTACAGGACTTCTGAGACAATTCTAGGCAGCAACCAAACCAAAGGCTTTAATTTTTTAGACCAAACACTAGAGTATGGTCAGTGAGTTTGCATATACAAGACCTATGACTTAGAAAAATATGTCCAGTGATGCAATTCCAAATACACATCCAGAAAAAAAAAATTCCTTGTAGCACTGTCCCATCACACTGAAAACTCATACATCTCTCCGCAAAGAAAGGAAAAAGGGAAAGGAGAACTCATTCATCTGGCTTCCAGATTTCTTACCAAAATATCACAGTAGTCATAGTATGGCCCAAATTTTCTTCATATTTTTATATCAAAGAAACTAGTGAACACACAGCATCATGTGGTCTAGGATTCTCATTCTGGCATTTCATAATTTATACAGCCATTCTCAACAATATCAAAGATTAAAAGGAGTCAAAGTCAGGTGATCCACATGAAGCAACAATTGTGAGTGGAACGATTTTGTGGATTTTCGATTGGAAAATGAGTTCACCTACCTTTTATATTCAAATGCTATTCCACAACAAAACATGATAAAGTACGTAAAATTTATCAGAATTAAACCCAATCACAGGGAAGAAATATCAAGATCAAACATTTCAAACTAAGTTCCAGTGTATGGAACTTTTGAACTGATTAGGAAGATCACAAAACTGGTGCTTTCGCAATTTGCTACTCTTGCCAATTATGTTTCAAGCCTTCAAAGCCAATTTCAAGTCGCAACCAGCCATCGGTTGAATCTTTTAGACCAAACAGTAGTGCTAAATGATTTTGCATTTTATGCGTTCAAGGATTCAGAGAAACTGAGCCCAGTGATGCAATCCCAATTCCCAAGAACACATCTGGAATTCTGGATGAACCATTAAATGACAATGAAAGCTCATACATTTGGGTTTAGGATTTCTTACCAAAATATTACAGTAGGCATGACATCACCAATATAGCCCTCATATAATTACTCCATTAAAATTCATCACATAAAAGAAAACCAGATTAACGCAAGCAGGAGCGACTAGCTCTCAACAATGTAAGGTCGTTGCCTGTAGCAAAGTTCCATAGAATATAGCAAGAAGACCTACTAGTAACAAGGAAGAGTTCACTCACAATATATAGCTGAATTGTGCCCCTAACATTTGTCTAGTTGATTTCTACTATGTTCTAGGATTTCACAATACTGTAAAATCAACCAAGACTCTCACACGGATAAATAGAAATCAAGAATGCCAAGATCCTAGTTCCAGATTTCAACACAAGAACAGGATTTAAGCAACAGAATTGCTCCAAAGCATTCACGTTCCCAACAAAAAGGATGGCACAAGAACTTCTCCTTTTTACCTTTTTCTTGCTGTGGCCATCAGAGTGTAACTTCTCTTTCGGGATATCAGACTTCGTGTTCTCCTTTTTGTTTTGTGCCTTCAGGGAAACCAAGAAATGGTCAACAACAATCCCCAAAATCTCAAGTTACCAGACTGAAACGCCATGACGGCACGAAAGCAAGAAACATACCAGATCGATAGCCTTGAGGGCATCATCAGCGGCATGGTCGGAGGTCGCGGGCAATCTTGGAGCCTTAGATGATTTCTTGGTGACGCCTTCAAAAGCTCGAGTGCTACTCGCGAGTAACTTGTCTGAACTATTCTTAGCGTTTCTTTGCACCTTCAGAGACATCAAAAGAAGAAATGCTCAAGAACAAAACCCCCCAAAACTCAGGCACAAATGCAAAGATAGGAACCATCACCTCTTGTTCCAGATAATCAGAGGCTGACATCGGTCTCTTTCCCTTCCGGTCGACGACCGCAGCGGCGGAGCTCGATCCGTCGGTGCCGCGGAATCCGTCTCCGGGCTGCTCCTTGAATAGGCTTTTGACGGGCGTGGGAGGTAGCGGCCGCGGCGGCGGAGAGCCAACGGCGCCGCCGTGGGCTGCGGCGGCGATCGAAGCATCGGCGGCTATGGCGGCGGTGCTTGTGCCGCGGCCTCCGTCTCCGGGTTGGGGCTCTCGTTGTCCGCGCCCATGGACCGGTTCCTTCTCTCCGGTCGAGGAGGACGTGGACGCCATCGTGCCGCGTGGCAGCGCTGATTTGCTAATCCCGCTGATTCAAGGGGGTGAAGAAGAAATGTGCGAAGGGTTTCTATGTTAATTCCAGAAAGGCAGGAGGTTATTTATAAATGTTTCAGTAGGTGCCGACTATGACCGAGAATTTACGTGACTGCTCTCCAGTTTGTTTTTCTTAAGGCATATCAGCAGTACACGTAACACATGGGAGTACTTGTGGACCTTCGTTTTTTAACAGGAATCACTCGTGTTTATAGTACTATTTTCCTGGATCGAATAGTCTGGTACTCATGATTACATTGCTGAATTATCAAGAGTACATATACCAATCGTCTTACGCAAAATATTACAATATAGCATCCGAAGACAATAGTCTAGAACAAGGGACCAAACGGCCCGGAATACAAGTAAAAGCAGAGGATAGATAAGGCAGCGGAGTTAAGGTAGCGGCACGCCATTGCCACAGGCAACGACCGAGTCTAAGAACTACTGAGCGCCATCGTCTTTCATACCCTCCTGGTAGTACTCCTACGGGTCTTCGGGGACTTCATTGCTCACATCTAAATGTTTTGCATATAGTAAGGGTGAGTACCAACCGTACTCAGCAAGCCACCACAACAACGATGTATATGATTGGGGATAATCAATGAACGGCTGTGGTTCTTTTGCGTAAAACTAGTTTTGCAAGTCTTTTCACAAGCCTAATGTCACGCCCCAAACTAGCCCCGAGCGGAGGCCAGTATAAGGCGGTCCAAATTAACCTGTATGCCTGTACCAGTCCCAGGAAATAGCGCTGGTACAACAGGAAGACAGAATACCACAACAACAGCGGTCTCTTTATTAAGAGTAGGATTACAACCAGGGTTGGAACTGCGGACAGAACCCGAGTTCGCAACAGCAATACAAAAAGACGGAAGCGGAAAGCGGAGACTAGCCCTAAGCCACAAGCAAAGCCTTGGGGAAAGGCCGAAACCCTACTACTGCTCGACGACAGCTTGCTCCTGGAAGAACTCTTCATCAGCAGGGTCCACCACTTCGTCTTCGAGAACTGGGGGGGTTTAATTATATAGAGCAAGGGTGAGTACGGGAGTACTCAGCAAGTCAGGGGAATTAAGTGTTTAATGCAAGCTTCAAAGGAAGGCCAGTTGTTTTTCACAATTGATTTTTGTTGAAGACTTTCAGAAATATCTAAGTGAGTGCTTCCCGACGGCACGGACAAGAAAGTGCGTCTCATCCGACCGGAGCAGTGAAATTGCATCAGTTGATTCTTGTCGGCACGAGAGGCTCCCTACCAATTGTTTACCGACCCCGGCTGCTCCAACAGCCACAACTCACACACGCCGGTACGAGAGGCTCCCTGCCAATCGTCACCAACTCCGGCTGCTCCAACAGCCACACACAAGCACATCGGTACGAAAGCCTCCCTGCCAATCGTCACCGACTCCGGCTGCTTCAACAGCCTTAAACCAAGCACAGAAGGAAAAACCTCACACCAACAGCAGTTCACAAAGTGTTCATGAAAACTACGCTAAGGAATCACCTCACATCCGCCCATGACCGTGGGCACGGCTGTTCGAACAGTTGTTAACCTCTGCAGAGGGGGTACACTTTACGCACACGACGTTACTAACCTCGAGTCACTCAGCCCGCGACTCTCGGTCACGTCTGGCGACCTTGAGGTTTTCACGACAAGGCATTTCGAAAGCTGACTCAGGGTCATCTTATGCCAACGGGAGGGGTCCCACGGACCAACACCAGGTTAGGTCCCAGACCATACTGTGCCAGGAAGCCCAGGGGTCCTCCCCGACACCACCCCGGCGAATCCACTTGTCCTTTGGCATCAAGATTTCCCTGGCCTAGCTAATTACTCAGCCAGGGGCGTCCCATATCACCCATGTGGTCATACTTGACATATGCTTGGATGTAATTCCCAAGGAATCGGTCCTTAGAGCGAGAACGGGGAGACCGTACCTCTAGTACGTCTCCCGTACCGCGAGTTTTAGAAACTCACTATATTTTCAAGGCACCGACCCAAGTGTCGGGTTTTCCAAGCATTTTGTAAACTCAAGTTTTACCCAGGTGATCATTTTAAATTTTGAGGGGAGTCTCGATATTCGTACGCGAGGTGCGAATACCGAGGTCTCACCTGAGGGGTGACAAGGGTGTTAGGGTAGTCAACAATCAAGGAGGGTATATGCAGCAAGTGGGTAGGGCCTAACGGTTATATTGCAAACCGATGCCAAGTGCCAAGTGTGACCTTATTAATGCATAGTTTGCGGAATCAAAATACTTAATTTAAATTATAGGTTCAATTGATCAAATGTGACTTGCCTTGCTCGAGATCTTGAGCTTCTCCCTCGAAATCCGTGCACTGCGGGTCTTCGGGCTCCGAGACTACACGCGAAACGAGACAACTCAACAAAGTGATAAAAAGAAGCCCTAGTAATGACCACTAAGCGTGCCATTAGGTAGATCTCGATTTTTGAGGAATTTTGGAAGTGGAACGGGGTTAATCGGACGAAAGGTTGAGAAGATATGAATTTCCGAAGTTTACGGATTTTCTGGAATAAAGAAAAAGGAATTATTAATTCCCTGGAAAAAGGAAAAGAAGGAGGGATGCAATCTAGACTTCTTTTTGGGCGGCTAAGGGCAGCCCAAAAGATTAGAATGGGCGCGACCGAAATAATGGGCCGTCGGCCCGAAGGGATCGGCCTATGGCCGATCGGCGCGGGAGAGAGGAAGGCCGATGGGCCTATCAGCCGATGGCGGAAGGCCGATGGCCGAGTGGGCCAGCGGAAAGAGGCCGAGTGGAGAGAGAGGGGGCCGATGGACCAAGCGGAGATGGGCCGAGCGGCTGCGCGGCCTAAGTGGCCGGTCGTAGCGGCGCGGCCCGGCCGACGCGCGAGGGCCATTGACCGGTCTCACGTGGGACCCGGGACGGCGTACGTGGTGTCCACGTCAGCGAAGGAGGAAGAGAAAAGAAAAGGGGGCTCGCCCGGGGTGAACGGCTCACGGGCGCCCGGCAGCGAGTGGCGCGCGCCGGTGAGGGACAGTGAGCCGGCGGGGTGGACGGCGTCGGGAGGCGCCGGAGGGGCGAGGAAGAGAGGAGGAAACGAGCCCTCGGCTCGGATCGGAGCGGGGCACGACGGCGGCGATTTGAGGCGGCGGCCAGTGCCGACGGGGGGGGGGAAAGAAAAAGGAAGGGGTAACGGCGCCGGGGCGGAGAGTAGGCGATTCGCCGGAGAGGGAGTGGCCCCGCGGGTCCATGGACGTGTCCCAAACGTGGGGAGGGGCGGAGTGGCACCGGTGAGGGCGGACGACGACGCAGGGCTCGGCTCCGAGCGGCGGCGGCGAGGGTAGGGGGGGTAAGATAGACTTTTCCAGAGAAAGAAAGAGAGGGAGTTTTAGGGCTCGGATTTGAAATCCGATTTCGCGGTTTTCTCCGGGATTGAACTGAGAGTGGAAACATGAGACCTTGGCACATGACAAGACTCAACCGAAGAGCCAACTTTCGCAAATAGGGTTTTTAACAAATTAGTTTTCCCGCTAACGCCGCGACAAACGGGCGTTACAAACCAACCCCCCTAACAAGAATCTCATCCCCGAGATTCAGCACCTAAGGGAGCAGCTCCGGGAACTGGGCATGGAGAAGATCTTCACGTTCCCAAGTTGCTTCATCCTCTGAGTGGTTGCTCCACTGCACCTTGTAGAACTTAACGGTCTTTCTTTGTGTCTGACGTTCACCCTCTTCAAGAACTCTGATGGGTCTCTCTTTATAGGTCAGGTTCTTCTCCAGTTCTATGCTTCCCAAGGGGAATTGTTCCTCTGGAACACGGAGACATTTCTTTAGCTGGGACACGTGGAACACATTGTGCACATCTGTCAGTCCTTCTGGCAGTTCGAGCTGGTAGGCAACTTCGCCGCGTCTGGCGGTGATGAGGTAGGGGCCGATATAGCGAGGAGCTAACTTGCCGGACATCCCAAACCTCTTTAGACCACGGAGTGGAGACACCCGCTGGTACACGTGATCTCCCACTGCAAACTCGAGATCACGTCTCCGATTATCTGCATAGCTTTTCTGTCGGGTCTGAGCTATCTTCAGACGGTCTCGAATCAGCTTTGACGGAGCGTGAAACTCCTCACCGGGAGACCGCGCGGGCCCCCCTTTGCCGGTTCGGCCGGGGGCGCTAAGTGAGGTTCTTCGCCCTCGATCTAAAGAATGTCAGCGAGAGTGGAAACACGCAAGACGCGGGCGACGTAGACAGGTTCGGGCCGCTGAGAAGCGTAACACCCTACTCCTGTGTTCTGGTGGATCTGAGGGTTTCCAACAATACAAAGGGAATTCTATCTCTCCAACGTCTCCGCCCGAGCCCCCTCTTTCCTAGGCCTGGGCCTCCTTTTATCCGATCAGGGGTCACCACATGGGCCTCAAGTTGCCTAAGAAAAGAAACATTCTTTTTACAAACAGGGCTAATCTACAGCCGGAAGTGACTTCTGACAAGCATGGTGCACGCCTTCTGCCCCGCTCGCCAGCTCTCCCGGTGGACGCCCGTTTCAACCTTCATTCAATGGCCGGCGACTTTCTTGCCACGCCTGCGCTGAAATCTGGATTGGATCTGACCGGGGCTGACATACCAACTCCAGGAGTTAGCACGCCGGCTCCGGCTAGGGACGAGAGCCAGGAGGCTCTCATCATTCCGACGGGACGGGGCGAGGCGTGCCATCGGCCGCCTGTCGCCACCTAACCCGCGATCTGACCGGTCAGTGACCGGTCACACACCGCGACCGGTCACGGACCGGATAAGCGAGCGCTGCGCCGCATTAAACGCGGCGTGGTGCGCTCGCCTGACCCGCCATAAATACGGTTAGGTGAGCCCTGCTGTGCTCACCTAACCCACACACGTGGCGCCAAAATCACAGGGGGTCGGGGCGCCCCAGCCCTCGGGGCCGAAACAGGAGCGGCCCGACCCCTCGGGGAGACAGAGGAAGGGGTGGCCACGTCACCCTCGGGCCCGACCCCCCCGAGGGGGTCGGGACACGTGGAGGACCGCGGCTACCCAAGCCTCTAGTCATGACACCCCCGGTCCCATGTCACCGACAAGCTTGACTTGCTATTCAGCTTCCTTCAGCACGTCAGGTCCAAACACTTGCGCTTCGTCTACCTCGTTCCAACACAACGGGGTGCGACACTTTCGTCCAAACAGGGCTTCATTAGGGGACATCTGGATACTGGATTGATAACTGTTGTTGTATGAGAACTCGGCGTAAGGGAGACAGCGATCCCATGTGCCTTCAAAGTCCAGGGCACACGCCCGTAGCATGTCCTCCAGGATCTGGTTAACTGGTTCTGTCTGCCCATCTGTCTGCGGGTGATAGGCGGTACTGAAGTTTAAATTGGTACCCATTGCCTCGTGTAACTGTTGCCAGAATCTTGAGGTAAACTGAGTGCCTCGATCCGACACTATCTTCTTTGGGCAACCGTATCGGCAAACCACATGGGTCATGTACAGGTCTGCCAGCTTTTTTCCATCGTAGGTGGTTTTCACTGGTACAAAGTGAGCTGCCTTGGTTAGGCGGTCCACGATTACCCAGATGGAGTCATACCCGCTAGGGGTCCTTGGTAAACCGGTAATGAAATCCATACCGATCTCTTCCCATTTCCACTCGGGAATTCGGAGGGGTTGTAACAAACCGGCGGGTTTCTGATGTTCGGCCTTTACTCTTTGGCAGATGTCACATAAGGCTACATACTCTGCAACATCTCGCTTCATTCCAGCCCACCAGAAGTATTCCTTGATATCTTGGTACATTTTGGTACTCCTAGGATGGATGGAGTAGGCAGACTCATGAGCTTCTCTCAGAATGAGATCCTTTAATTCCTTTTTGGTTGGCACGCAGATGCGGGATCCGAGCCAAACAGTATCCTGGTCGTCGATGGTGAAACCTTTGAGTCTTTTCTTACGGATCTTATCCTTCATTTCTTTCATACCCTCGTCTTCTCGTTGCGCTTCTCGAATTTGAGATTCTAGGGTCGGTTGCACCGTAAGACTGGCAAGGTTTCCGGTGGGAACCATGGTCAATTTCAACTTCTCGATTTCTCGACACAAGTCATCCTGGGTCGGCCAAACTAGGGCGGTAGCACAATAGGTCTTGCGACGTAACGCGTCGGCGACCACATTTGCTTTTCCAGGGTGGTAGTGTATACCGAGATTATAATCCTTGATTAATTCCAACCATCTTCTCTGTCTCATGTTCAGTTCACTCTGAGTAAAGATGTACTTGAGACTTTTGTGATCGGTGTAAATCTCACATCTGTTTCCAATTAGGTAGTGACGCCAAATCTTCAGGGCATGAATCACAGCTGCCAATTCCAGGTCATGCGTAGGGTAGTTGACCTCATGGGGCCTGAGTTATCTTGAAGCGTAGGCCACCACCTTTCGGTCTTGCATTAAGACACATCCCAGACCTTGTCTCGACGCATCACAGAAGATCTCAAAATCCTTTCGGAAGTCAGGCAGGGTGAGGACGGGAGCAGTCGTCAATCTTTTCTTGAGTTCTTGAAAACTGCGTTCACATGCTTCCGACCATTCAAACTTCTTTTCCTTCTTTAGCAGTTCCGTCATTGGTCGGGCCAGTTTGGAAAATCCTTCGATGAACCTCCGGTAGTAACCCGCTAAACCGAGGAAACTACGGATCTCAGACACCGTCTTGGGTGCGTTCCAGGCGAGGACGGTCTCAACCTTACTGGGGTCTACTTCGACACCTTCGGCGGAGATGACAAGGCCAAGGAAGGCTACTTTATCCAACCAGAACTCACACTTCGAGTATTTGGCGAAGAGTTGGTGGTCTCTCAACCTTTCCATTACTTTCCGTAGATGATTGGCATGATCCTGTTCATCTCTTGAGTAAATCAGAATGTCGTCGATGAAGACCACAACGAACTTATCCAAATAGTCCATGAAAACTTTATTCATCAGGTTCATGAAGAAAGTCGGAGCGTTGGTGAGTCCGAAGGACATCACGGTGAACTCATACAGGCCATACCGCGTAGAGAAAGCGATCTTGGGGATATCTTCTGATCTGATTTTGAGTTGGTGGTACCCAGATCGTAGGTTGATCTTGGAGAATACTCTGGCTCCTTCCAATTGGTCGAACAAATCGTCAATCCGTGGTAGGGGATACTTATTCTTTATGGTTACTTCATTCAAGGCTCTATAGTCTATCACCATTCTCTCAGAGCCATCTTTCTTCTTTACTAAGAGCACTGGGGCTCCCCAAGGGGACGAGCTGGGTCGCACGTAACCCTTGTTCTGAAGTTCTTCGATCTGTTTCTTAATTTCTGCCAGTTCGTTGGCTGCCATTCTGTAGGGTCTCTTGGCGATGGGAGCGGTGCCTGGGGCAAGCTCTATGGAGAACTCAATTTCTCGATCCGGTGGCATCCCGGGTAGTTCTTCTGGGAACACATCGGGGTACTCGTTGACTATGGGTACCATTTCCAAAGGAGTGGCTTGCAAACTGTTCAGGGTTGACCGGTTTCCGGGAAGGAGAGGAGTGAAACGCACTTGTTTTCCTCCGGGTCCTTGCAGAGTGATGGTCCTCTCAGCACAGTCAATTTGTCCCTTGTGCTTAACCAACCAATCCATCCCTAGGATGACATCTAGACCTTGGGAGTCTAGGACTATGGGTTTGGCTGCGAAACTAACCTTTCTATCACTAGATCAACCTTGGGGCATAGTTTATCTGCCCTTATATCCCTTCCAGGGGAATGTACCATAGGTACTTGTAAATTTTGGGTTTTCCAACCATTTCTTTTCACAAAAGCTTGCGATATGAATGAATGAGAAGCTCCTGAATCAAACAGAACGAGTGCGGGTATGGAGTTGACAGAGAACATACCCATCACCACGTCGGGGGCCTCTTGGGCGGTTTCAGCTTGAATGTGGTTCACTCGACCTCGTCCAAGGTTGTTGGAGGCGCGAGAACCTTGTCCACTTGTCTGAGTGACTGGGCGGGACTGCGCAGGTGCTGGGGTCCTGGGGAAGCTAGCATCAGAGCGTCCGGGGTTAGAGTTTCCCTGATTTCGAGGACACTGCCTGGCGTAATGTCCCATCTGTTTGCATGTGAAGCACTGCACATTTGCCATTCCTGTGGGCAAATTGAAGGAGGAGACACTGTTCCTTGTGGTGTTGCCACTAGGGGCATGCTGCTGGGGCGACGGAGTAGGGCGAGGCATTAGCGGACGGGGAGTAAAGCCAGGGTGGCGACTGACCTGATGGGCAGGTTGGTGGTACTGCATGGGATGTCCAACACGAGGGCGTGGCGCACCTCGAAATGGGGGCGCTTGGTAGGTAGACTTGCGCTTCTTGTATTCCTCAGTTGCCTCTTTTCTGGCATCCTCCAGAAGCAAGACCTTGTTGACCATGTGCTGGAAAGTGGGAAAGTCATGGGCAAGCAACTGGATTCTCAACCCTACCGCGATTCCCTTCAAGAACTTCCTGATATTTTTCTTGTCGGAGTCCACTTCCTCGGGAGCATACCGAGCCAATTTGTTGAAGCGACTCAGGTACTCATTGACGCTTCCTGTACCTTGTTTCAGACGATTGAACTCTTCTTTCTTCATGTCGATGGTACTTTCGGGCACATGAGCTGCACGGAAAGCATCGGCGAACTCTGCCCACTCAATGTTGACAGCATCTGGATGGGCATTACAGTAATTCTCCCACCAGTCGGCCGCAGAGCCTCTCAACTGATGTGCAGCAAAAAGGGTCTTCTCCACTGGGGTGCACTGCACAAGGTTGAGCTTTCTCTCAACATCCTTTAGCCAATCGTCGGCCTCAACGGGCTCGACGGTGTGAGAGAATTCCGGTGGATGGGATCTTAGAAAGTCCGTTAGCTTGGATCTGTGATTATTATTATGGAAGGGCACTAGGTGCGGAGCCTGCGGCTACAAATTCTGCTGGATACCTGCAATGGCTTGGGCTAAGCCCTGCAAGATCTGAGTCTGAACTGCCATCATGTGCTGGTAATCTGCCTGAAGCTGGGGAGGCGGGGGTAAGTCCTGTGCACAGTTTGCTGCAGGATCTGCCTGAGCTGGAGCATTAACCGGTTCATTCCCTGACTCATTTTCCGATTCTGGTTCTTCCCTGCGGGTTTCATAACCCAAACGAGCTGGAGCACGATCTACATGACGGGGACGGGCAGCTATCTAATCTCCCAGAAAAGGGCGGGGTAAGAAGACAGAACAACACTTAAAAAGGAAAGGAGGAAAGTAAACGAGCAAAGAAAGCACACACTAGTCATAAAGCTTTTCTCAACTTGGAAGGCACCTAAAACAACGAGTGTGGACAAGTCACCGAGCTGCGCCGAGCTTGACTGTACGCACACCACCTCAGAGATCCAGACTACCAGACAACACCCACAACAACACACTCACACACTACCTCGCCACGACTCCAAAAGAGTTGGCGGCGGTACAAAAGGTCTAGCACTCGAACTCCACCTGCAGCAGACGAACTCTACTGCTCTCCTGCCTGGCTGGCTCCGGTGGTCGGCTCGTCTGAAGAGGACACGTCGATCGGCGCACGCAAAGGGACCGGCGGAACCTGTCGAGGGCCGGCAGCAGGGCGGCCTGCTGGCGGGGTAGGAGCTAGGTGGTCGAAACGAAACACAGTGGAGGAGCCCACAACGCGCTTCCGCGCGGTGCGGATCAGTCGGAGCCCACGGCGGCTGACAACTGGGGTGTGGCCTGGGGTGTAGGAGGGGCTGGCACGGTGGGGGTAGGGAGAGTAAACTGGCGAGTACGGCACATGCGGGCTGGGGGAGCGTGGGCCGCTGGGAGTGCGAGCAGAGCCACGTGAACTGTAGAAGGACAGGTGGCTGGAGTGGCAGAGGCGGCCAGAGTCCCAGGAGGTAGTGTCCACGGAGGTGACACCCTCCTCAGCAAGGCGGGCCTCCAGTGCGGCGTAGCGGCGAGCCAAGGAGCGGTAAGCCTCAAGGAGAAGGTCGTGCTGAGTGGCCTGAGCGCTAGAAAGCTCCACCATGCGCGTCAGCGCAGGGTGCGACTCGCGGTAAGGGCAAGGGTAGCGGCTGTCGGCACGGCCAGGAGGGAGCTACGGGATCAGCCGGAAGGCTGAACCTGCAAGGCGACGACGGTAGTCGTAGGCCAAGCGACGCAGAGCGGTCCAGGAGAGGTCCTGGTCCAGGGTTGGAACTGCGGAGAGAACCCGAGTTCGCAACTGCAATACAAAAAGGCGGAAGCGAAAAGCGGAGACTAGCCCTAAGCCACAAGCAAAGCCTTGGGGAAAGGCCGAAACCCTACTACTGCTCGACGACAGCTTGCTCCTGGAAGAACTCTTCATCAGCAGGGTCCACCTCTTCGTCTTCGAGAACTGGGGGGGTTTAATTATATAGAGCAAGGGTGAGTACGGGAGTACTCAGCAAGTCAGGGGAATTAAGTGTTTAATGCAAGCTTCAAAGGAAGGCCAGTTGTTTTTCACAATTGATTTTTGTTGAAGACTTTCAGAAATATCTAAGTGAGTGCTTCCCGACGGCACGGACAAGAAAGTGCGTCTCATCCGACCGGAGCAGTGAAATTGCATCAGTTGATTCTTGTCGGCACGAGAGGCTCCCTACCAATTGTTTACCGACCCCGGCTGCTCCAACAGCCACAACTCACACACGCCGGTACGAGAGGCTCCCTGCCAATCGTCACCAACTCCGGCTGCTCCAACAGCCACACACAAGCACATCGGTACGAAAGCCTCCCTGCCAATCGTCACCGACTCCGGCTGCTTCAACAGCCTTAAACCAAGCACAGAAGGAAAAACCTCACACCAACAGCAGTTCACAAAGTGTTCATGAAAACTACGCTAAGGAATCACCTCACATCCGCCCATGACCGTGGGCACGGCTGTTCGAACAGTTGTTAACCTCTGCAGAGAGGGTACACTTTACGCACACGACGTTACTAACCTCGAGTCACTCAGCCCGCGACTCTCGGTCACGTCTGGCGACCTTGAGGTTTTCACGACAAGGCATTTCGAAAGCCGACTCAGGGTCATCTTATGCCAACGGGAGGGGTCCCACGGACCAACACCAGGTTAGGTCCCAGACCATACTGTGCCAGGAAGCCCAGGGGTCCTCCCCGACACCACCCCGGCGAATCCACTTGTCCTTTGGCATCAAGATTTCCCTGGCCTAGCTAATTACTCAGCCAGGGGCGTCCCATATCACCCATGTGGTCATACTTGACATATGCTTGGATGTAATTCCCAAGGAATCGGTCCTTAGAGCGAGAACGGGGAGACCGTACCTCTAGTACGTCTCCCGTACCGCGAGTTTTAGAAACTCACTATATTTTCAAGGCACCGACCCAAGTGTCGGGTTTTCCAAGCATTTTGTAAACTCAAGTTTTACCCAGGTGATCATTTTAAATTTTGAGGGGAGTCTCGATATTCGTACGCGAGGTGCGAATACCGAGGTCTCACCTGAGGGGTGACAAGGGTGTTAGGGTAGTCAACAATCAAGGAGGGTATATGCAGCAAGTGGGTAGGGCCTAACGGTTATATTGCAAACCGATGCCAAGTGCCAAGTGTGACCTTATTAATGCATAGTTTGCGGAATCAAAATACTTAATTTAAATTATAGGTTCAATTGATCAAAGGTGACTTGCCTTGCTCGAGATCTTGAGCTTCTCCCTCGAAATCCGCGCACTGCGGGTCTTCGGGCTCCGAGACTACACGCGAAACGAGAGGAGGAAACGGGCGCCCGGCGGCGAGTGGCGCGCGCCGGTGAGGGACAGCGAGCCGGCGGGGTGGACGGCGTCGGGAGGCGCCGGAGGGGCGAGGGGAGAGAGGGGGAAACAAGCCCTCGGCTCGGATCGGAGCGGGGCACGACGGCGGCGATTTGAGGCGGCGGCCAGTGCCGACGGGGGGGGGGAAAGAAAAAGGAAGGGGTAACGGCGCCGGGGCGGAGAGTAGGCGATTCGCCGGAGAGGGAGTGGCCCCGCGGGTCCACGGACGTGTCCCGAACGTGGGGAGGGGCGGAGTGGCACCGGTGAGGGCGGACGACGACGCGGGGCTCGGCTCCGAGCGGCGGCGGCGATGCGGCGGGCGAGGACGAGCGACGGCGGTACGGGGGCGGCGCCTAGGGCTCGAACACGCGGTGGTGGTGCTACCTAGCGCATATCGAAGGGGAGAAGAAGAGGGAGACGGCGGAACGGAGAGTTACCGCGAGAGGGGTTCGCCGGGGAAGAGGACCGACGGTACGGGCGCGGCGTGGCTCGGCTCCGGCCGAGGGAGAGGGGACGAGAGGCAGCGCTCGGAGCTCCTTCGGCGTCCTAGGGCTCCGGCGGCGCGGTACTGTGGATTGGAGGAGGAGGGCGCTCGGTGGTGGAAGCAGCAATGGCGGCTGGGCGGAGGAGGGTTTTTGTAGGGGCGCTAGGTCGGTTTTGGGGGGGAAAAGGTCGGTTCGCGGGTGCGGGAAGGGGACCAGCGCTCGCGTTAGCGGCCAAGCAACGGCTGCGGTGACGTCGGCCGGCGGTCGGCGACCGGGGAAAAAGAAGAAGGGGAAAGGGAAAAGGGGGGCTGTCCCCATGCCGCTTTGGGCAAGGACGCTCGCGGGGGAGAGGGAGAGGGGGAGCGCGCGCTCGGCGCCTTGGCGGCATGTGCGCAGGCGGCGGGGCCGAGGGGACCAGCGGCGGTGGCGGGACGGAACGGGGGTGCCGGTGGGAGGCCTCCGGGAGAGAGAGGGGAGAACGACAGGGTGAGAGAGAGAGGAGAGCGGGGCTCTCACTCTCGCGCGGGTGCGTGCGGCGCACGTGCGCACGTGCCCGACGCGGCGGCCGAGCGGACCGGGCCGGGAACAGCGCGGCCCAGTGGAAAAGGGGAGCAGGCCGAGCGGGTGGCCCGGGAGAAGAAGGGTGAGCGGGCCGGGAGAGAAACGGCCCGAGGGTAGGGGGGTAAGATAGACTTTTCCAGAGAAAGAAAGAGAGGGAGTTTTAGGGCTCGGATTTGAAATCCGATTTCGCGGTTTTCTCCGGGATTGAACTGAGAGGGGAAACACGAGACCTTGGCACACGACAAGACTCAACCGAAGAGCCAACTTTCGCAAATAGGGTTTTTAACAAATTAGTTTTCCCGCTAACGCCGCGACAAATGGGCGTTACACCTAAGACCTAGCATAGACTGATCAAATTTTAATACCATAGTTCGTTAATCAATGACGGTTTTATTCTCCATCCATTGTGATCCCAAGGATAGCTTCCCGCTACTGGTTCGTCATGGTTTTCTGGGGTCTACCCCTTCTCGCTTTCCGAGAAGTTGAACCACCAGCACATAAAAATCATTATGCATGCCCATCCCATCATTTTAAAATTTAGAGTCTAGCCAAGCGAAAAACTTGTCCCGGTGTTCCATATCCGTGAGCACGCTATTCGAATAGATTTGATTTACTCACACTGTAGTGGATGTACACTTTACCTGTACTTCGTGACTTGCCCAACTCATGAGCCGAAGTCCCAACGAATGAGACGCGTCATGACAAAGCATTTCAATAACCTCACTTTGGCAGTACCCGCTCCATGAATTTGATCCCTCCTGCACTCTAGCCGTACACGGTTTCTAGCAGTGGGAGGAGTTCTGGCGCTCCCGAGAGGGGAAAACTCACTCATTCTTTAAATTGAAATTAAGTCCAGTTTTAATTCGGTTACCCACCGATGGTTACCCACCTATAGGCTTCCCGCCTAATCACACACCTAAGTGAACCACTATGCAGGGGTACCGCCTCCATTCGGCTATTTAATCCGTTAGGTCTATACCTATCGAGAAGTATGGTTGTACTACCTCGTTTCATGTTTATATCATGGCTTGGTCCTTAATTGACCAGGGACGGCACTAACCTTAACCGGATTCCATCCAAATCATTCAGCCACCCCAGTCTAAAACATTTGTTTAGTTTTATTTCTCCTTTCGCAAACCATGTTATCAATGTCATGGCAATGTGGCGCTCATGTCTTCACATGCCGCATATCAATTACCTTCCTTAAGGTAATTGCCCAAGCATATAGCATTTAATAAATATGAGAATGCATGAATCTAACTTAGCATTACTAAGCATTTGTCATAAATGACTAGGGATTCACACGTATTTATGGGTACAAGGGAATAAGGTAAACAATAATCAAAGGCATGGCATAATAACAAGTAAGATATTCATCATTGCATGTAATTTTATTTGTAAACAAAGCAAGTTCGCAATTGGGATCAACATGTTCAAGGATTAGTGATGACTTGCCTTGCTCGAAGCCCTGCGGGTCTTGATCCTCGATCGGACTTACAACTCCCTCGGGGTCTAGAATTACGTGTGAAAGAAATTGATTTGAGTTCGATTAGAATTCAATTAAAATCCAATAAAATCCAATTAAATAAAAAGATCGACCGCGAGCGTCAAATTTCGGTATCGATTCTATTATTTTATGAAGTAGACAAATTCCGATTTTAGTCCATTTGTCCTAAAATATTTAGTTAGCTGATTAAAGTATTAACTCATTTTAATTTATGCGATTCCGAATAAATTAGATCCCGATTAATAATAATTAACCTTAATACTTTAATCCGAAATAAGATACTCCGCATATTTAATACTTAGGTTCCGATAATAATCAACACTAATGAATGACCAAATAACCACAATGAATAATCGGGTTGGTAAATAGATTAACGAGTGAAATCCGAATAGATAATTAATTGACTAAATACCTAAATAAGTCACCGATTAAATAGATAATCGTAATTTATTATATAAGGATTTTCAAAAATAGCCAACGACTAATCCTCTGATTTATATATATATATATATATATATATATATATATATATATATATATATATAACTCAATAAATAAACATCTAAATAAATAGCTAGATAACTAACTCATTAAATAAATCACCAATTAAATGAATGAATCGCAAGTTATTAAATAATCTGATTTATTTTCTAGCAGTTTTCAAAAATAACCACCGATGGATTTACCGATTAACATATATGCATATATATCTATATGTGTAAATTAAATTTCCCCGATTTCCTAAATCTTCTTTATTTTATTTTTATTTTTCCCCTTTTCTTCTTTTCCCCCTTTTTTCTTTCTTTTTCTCTCTCTCTTTCTCTCTCTTTTCTTTTTCTCTCTCTTTTTTTCTCTTTCCTTTCTGCTCCCTCCTCTCCCTCGGCTCCTCTCTTCTTTCCCTCTTTCTTTCTTCTCTCTCTCTCCCTCGGGCTCTCTCTCTCACCCAGCGCAGGCGACCGCACAGCGGAAGGGAGGGAGGGGGAAATCACCGGCGGCGACGGTGACGGAGGGCGGCGACGCGGCACAGGGCGACGGAGGCGGCGCAAAACGGCAGCAAGGCGGCAGCGGCTGCGTCGGTGGAGAAAGGGGAAAAAGAAGGGGGAGTGGGGCGGGAAGAAAAGGGGAGGCCGGGAGGCTTTTATAGGGGCCGGGGGGAGCGGAGGCCGGCGCGGTGGCGGACGGGACGGCGCGGCGCATGGGGCGCGAGGCACGGCGCGACGACGTGACGGCGCGCGCGGGGCGCGAGATGGCAGGCAGCAGCGCGGCAGGGGGAGGGACGCGAGGCGTAGGCCACAGCGGCGATGGCGACGGGGGGTGATGGCCACTCGGTTTCGGCTTTCGAGAACAGCACACGGTCCTTCACTTTACCACGTCCGATTCGGTTTTGAGCAGGCCCGAGTTTGTTTATATATTGGGCCCCCCGTGGTGGAGGCATCGCAAGTTCGAAACCTGGAAGGATTAGAAGAAAAACGTCGACCGATACATAGAAGTAGAACGAATTAACCATCGTCCATCCATCGGCAATTAGTTCAGCATGAGCATCAGCAGCAACATCGACGACGAGATCGATGCGGCGTTCGCGGCCGGAGAAATGCCGCCGGAGTGGCGGCCGAGGCTGCTGGCGTCGGGGATGAACGACAACGACGTGAACATGACCGCGGCGGCTACCGCCAAGACTCATCGGCTCTTGGGAGACACCTGGTGGTCCAATGAAAACGTCGTGTTCGAGGCGTTCGGCCTCTTTGGCACCTTGTTCGCGTTCGCGTTTGCCATCGTCTTCCGCGAAACCAAGGGTTTGATGCTGTCTCTCTTGATTTGGGGCCTTGTGCTACTAGCGACGGCCTTTTTACTCGCTGTGATCGATGGGTGTGAGCGCAGGCGGGCCAAGTTGACCAGGGATGTCGCGCGAAAGTTCCTCGAGAACTTTCTGCTTCCTCCTGTTTAATTTGTAGTGTTGACCGCTACAGTTTGTACGATGACATGGAAAATGGAATGTTGGTCGAATGTATGCATGACACGTGGGTCCGATGTGTTAGTTATGTTAGGTTATAGCAAGTTTATAGTCACCGAATTTACAGTGCTATAGAATCTCTCATTTTTGTATCGACAACTTTATGCTTTTCGCCTTTTTAATTTGCACTCTACTGTACCATGCTAGGGTTTTTTTATTATTATTAATGCATGGGCTTCAACAAAATGTCACACTATAGATTAAACTTAATAAGATGCCACTTTCTACAATGGTTCATCTATATTTTGCCACTTTCTAGGTTTTGAACCTTTGCACAAGCACACCGAAGAAGAGAAACATTGGCACATCCGAAGTGCATAGCTACAACCAAAGTATGTCTGTCTAGCAAAATCTTAACCAACGTATATAAAAACGAAATTTGTTGTTTGGAGCTGAAACAATAACGAAAGTTGTTGTTTAGAGCTGAAACAATCGGAGGTATCGCAACCAAAGATTAATCTTGATTCCTGAAGGAAGAGAAGGATTGATTGATCAGTCGATAGAATCATCACGGCACCATCCATCCACCGGCAATTCAGCATGAGCAGCAGCAGCAGCAACATGCATGGTCGTGGAGGATGAGATCGATCGAGGCGGCGTTCGAGGCCGGAGCGACGCCGCCGGAGTGGCGGCCGAGGCTGGTGGCGTCGGCCACTACATCAGAACCCTACATCTGTGACGGCATACCAGTGACGGGCTTACGGATTGGTCACAGATGACCGTCACCTTTGACGGGTCCTTATGTTTGCCGTCATCGGTGAGACATCTGGCTGCGGCCCGTCACAGGTATGACCTCACCTGTGACGGCTTGGAACCGTAAGCCGTCACAGAAATATCAGTGACGGCTTCTAACTACCTGGCCGTCACAGGTATCACCCCACCTGTGACGGCCAGAGAGTTAAAACCCGTCAAAGGTAATTGGCCGACATCTTTGACGGGCTATATTTATTTAACCCGTTTGAGGTGAGTTGGATCTCTATAAATACCATCTAACTGCCAACTGCTTTCCATCCCTACCAGTGCATTGTTCACAATTCGGTTGGGAGGGTAAGGGGGGCGAATTTGTGCTGAAATTAAATGTAAAAAATACATTATTCTCCCTTCATTCCCAATTGATCATCATATAGTTTTTTTCCTATGTCGTTGATTGCAGATGAATCGTAGTTGGATGTACCATGTTCATCGTTCGTCTAAAGAGTATAGGGAGGGGGTCACTGAATTCGTCACATTTGCGGACAATGACAGAAAAAGCAAGATGGCCATGCACATATTGTGTCATGTAACGACTGTAAGAATGAACAGATGTTCCATGATAGTTCAGATGTGCATTCTCATTTGATAAGGAGAGGTTTCATGGAAAAATATACATGTTGGAGCAAGCATGGAGAGCAAGAGGCACCTGATGTCGCAGTTGAAGAAGGCCGGGATCAGGATGTAGTGAACGCCGCTGCAACTCGAGAAGGCATGTTTGTACCTTCTCCGTTAGGCGGAGAGACCATAGATTTGGATACTCAAAGTTTGTCTGAAATGTTGCATGACGTTGAAGACGCAGATGACAACGACAGAGATTTTGAGAAGTTTAGTAAATTGGTGGAAGAATGTCATATGCCTTTGTATGATGGATGTAAATCGAAGCACAGCAAATTGTCATGCGTGTTGGAACTCATGAAGCTTAAGGCAAGTAATGGTTGGTCCGACAAGAGTTTTACAAAACTTCTTGAGCTGTTAAAGGACCTGTTGCCAGAGGGGAACAAATTACCGCATACGACATATGAATCAAAGCAAGTCTTATGTCCATTGGGCCTGGAGGTGAGAAGAATTCATGCTTGTCGAAACGACTGCATTTTGTATTACAAGCAATACGCTGACTTGGATGTTTGCCCTGTCTGTGGGGCTTCTAGATACAAATGAACAATAAGTGAAGGTGAAGGAAGTAAGTCAAAGAGGGGAGGCCCCGCAAAGGTGGTGTGGTATCTCCCAATTGCGGAACGCATGAAAAGAATTTTTGCGAATCCAGAACAAGCTAAGCTAGTGCGTTGGCATGCGGAAGAACGAAAAGTCGATAGTAAGCTTAGGCACCCGGCAGATTCAGTACAGTGGCGGACAATCGATAGGATTTACCGCGAATTCTCAAATGACCCAAGAAACATGCGTTTTGCCATGTGTACGGACGGCATTAATCCATTTGGTGATTTGAGCAGTCGTCATAGTACATGGCCAGTTCTTCTTGTGAACTATAACCTTCCTCCCTGGTTGTGCTTCAAAAGAAAGTACATTATGCTTGCCATGCTAATTCAAGGACCGAGACAACCTGGCAATGATATCGATGTGTTCCTTGAACCGATAATCGATGACTTTGAGAGGCTATGGAATGAGGGCACACGAACATGGGATGCATATGCACGAGAGTATTTCAACCTCCGTGCGATGTTGTTTTGTACCATCAACGATTATCCGGCCCTTGGCAACCTTTCTGGCCAAACTGTCAAAGGGAGATGGGCATGTTCGAAGTGTATGGAGGAAACAAGGAGCAAATGGTTGAAGCATTCAGGGACACAGAGATACAGCTAGCCCCCCGACAGAGCTAACAGGGACAGAGGTGCACAACTTAGTGATGGGAATAACCAACGAGTTTGGAAAAATGAGGAAAGATGGAAAGACAAAAGAGAAAAGCATGTGGAAGAAGAAGTCAATATTTTGGAGACTACCATACTGGAAGGATCTTGAGGTTCGTCACTGCATAGATTTGATGCATATTGAGAAGAATGTATGCGAGAGTTTAATGGGATTATTGCTTAACCCTGGTAGTACAAAGGATGGTCTCAACGCCCGGCGAGATCTGGAAGACATGGGTGTTCGTTCAGAGCTACATCCCATAACCACGGAGTCGGTCAGTGTGTATCTTCCTCCAGCCTGCTACACTCTCTCGAAAGATGAGAAGATGGATTTGCTAACATGTCTGAGTGGTATAAAGGTTCCATCTGGGTACTCATCAAGAATTAGTAAGTTTGTTTCGGTGGAAGACCTTAAATTGATAGGGATGAAGTCGCACGATTGCCACGTCCTTATCACACAACTGTTGCCTGTTGCAATAAAGAATATTTTGCCTCCTAAGGTGCGACACACGATAATGCGATTGTGCTCCTTCTTCCATGCAATTGGCCAGAAGATCATTGATCCCGAGGGACTAGATGAACTACAGGCAGAAATTGTCAGAACCATATGTCATCTTGAGATGTACTTTCCTCCTACTTTCTTTGATATAATGGAACATCTTCCCGTGCACCTTGTTAGACAAACAAAGTGCTGTGGTCCTGCTTTCATGACGCAGATGTATCCTTGCGAAAGGTACATGGGGATACTGAAGGGTTTCGTACGGAACCGATCCCACCTCGAGGGGAGCATCATTGAGAGTTACACCACCGAAGAGGTCATCGAGTTTTGTGTTGACTATATGTCAGAAACCTCTTCAGTTGGATTACCACGATCTCATCACGAAGGAAGGCTTGATGGTGTGGACACTGTTGGAAGGAAAATTGTAAGGATGGATCGTAAGGTGTATGATAAAGCTCATTTCACGGTACTCCAGCATATGATCGAGGTAGTGCCGTACTTTGATGAACACCTACGATTTCTCCGATAGGACAACCCAGGGCGATCAGAGAGTTGGGTCAGAAAAAAGCACATGTATTCTTTCAACGAGTGGTTCAAAAACCGAATTGCCAACATGCCGAACTTGTCAAGTGAAACACTGCAGTGGTTGTCACAGGGTCCTGAATGGAGTGCTACCACCTGGCAAGGATATGACATAAATGGGTACACCTTTCACACGATCAAGCAAGACAACAAATGCACAGTTCAGAACAGTGGGTTATGCATTGAGGCCGCTAGCGACGGTGGTCGGCGTGATCAGTACTATGGCAGAGTTGAGCAAATATTGGAGCTGGATTACTTGAAGTTCAAAGTGCCATTGTTTCATTGTCGATGGGTCGATCTTCGTAATGTAAAAGTTGATAATGAAGGTTTCACCATTGTCAATCTGGCTAACAACGCGTACAAGGATGAACCGTTCGTTCTCGCCAAACAAATTGTTCAAGTATTCTACATAATTGACCCGTGTAACAAGAAACTGCATGTAGTTCGTGAAAGGAAAAGGAGAATAGTTGGATTGGACAACATTTCAGACGAAGATGATTACAACCAGCACGTGCACGGCATAGGTCAGGAAATACCTATAGAATTGGAGGAAGAAGAAGATGAGGTTCAACATGCACGCGTCGACCACGAGGAAGGATTATTTTTGTAATTTATGTCCATTTTGTCTAGTATATGTATGACTCTAAAATGTTTGCAATGATCATTAGTGCATTGCTTACGAAATAGTTCATGTAAGTCAAATGAAATATTAAGCACAATAACTACTATAAGTGAAATAAAATAATTAAGTAAAATAAAATAATTAATGAGGTAAGTCCACCTGCGCGCGCGTCACAGGTATGGCCACCTGTGACGGCCGTTTAGTTGGAGCCCGTAACAGATATGGTCACCTGTGACAGCCGTTTAGTTGGAGCCCGTCACAGGTGTTGTCACCTGTGACGGCTGTTTTGTTGGAGCCCGTCACAGATATGGTCACCTGTGACGGCCGTTTAGTTCGAGCCCGTCACAGCTATGGTCACCTGTGACGGCCATTTTAGTTAGAGCCCGTCACAGGTGTCATAACCTGTGACGGCCATTTTACTTAGAGCCCGTCACAGGTGTGGTTGACTAGGGTAACATTGGTGCCTTTTCTCGATCCAGATCCACTTTACACAACATAGTACACCGCCTCGCTGCCGAACTCGTCTTCCATCGCCGCCGCCGACCTCCTCCTCCACCGCCCTCGCCCTCCTCCACCGCTTCTGCCGCCGAAGTCGACATCCATCGCCTTCGCCGCCGAACTCGACATCCACCGCCGCCGCCGCCGAACTCGTCCTCCATCGCCCTCGCCCTCCTCCACCGCCTTCGCCGCCAAACTCGACCTCCACCACCGCCGCCGCCGAACTCGTCCTCCACCGCCTTCGCCGCCGAACTCGACATCCACCGCCGCCGCCGCCGAACTCGACCTCCACCCCCTCGCCCTCCTCCACCGCCGTCGACCTCCTCCACTGCCGGCCGACCTCCTCCTCTGTGCAGCCCGGAGAAGAAGCCCTTCCCCCCCTCTTTGCTACACAGTGAGAACTCGTCTTCCCCTTTGATCCATTTTTTTCTAGGGTTCTTGTATATTGATAAATTGGCTCATATCTGTGATGTGGTAGTTTCTGAGATTGGATTATATAGGGTTCTTGTATGTATGTTCATTTAGCACCGCCGCCGCCGAACTCGTCCTCCACTGCCTTCGCCGCCGAACTCGACATCCACCGCCGCCGCCGCCGAACTCGACCTCCACCCCCTCGCCCTCCTCCACCGCCGTCGACCTCCTCCACTGCCGGCCGACCTCCTCCTCTGTGCAGCCCGGAGAAGAAGCCCTTCCCCCCCTCTTTGCTACACAGTGAGAACTCGTCTTCCCCTTTGATCCATTTTTTTCTAGGGTTCTTGTATATTGATAAATTGGCTCATATGTGTGATGTGGTAGTTTCTGAGATTGGATTATATAGGGTTCTTGTATGTATGTTCATTTAGCACTTATGAAAACATTTATATAGGGTTCAGATTTATATAGAACATTTAGCATTTATATAGGGTTCCAATAAATTGGTAGCAAAATGCATGCAATTAATTAATTGTACTAGAGTTAAGTATGTGTTGCAAAAAAAGTTTTTTACTAGAGTTCTTCCTATACGCATCGAATTTTATTATATGTATATTGTAGATTAATCAAAGATAAATATAATGTATCCTATATGTTTATTGTAGATCATTTATTAATATTACATATTAATATATCTTGTTAATTTTATAATTTTACGAAAGGGCAATTTGTTTAAATAAATTGTAGCGGTAAATTTCTTTATGGTTTTACTGTTAATCGCTAGAACTTAAATTAATTACATGATTAGAGTTTTTAAACTAATAAATATTTTTTAGTTCGCATGATCTTTTTGTCATGTAGTTCACATATATATTTCACATCCCTCATATATATATAATAGTTCAAAGCGTATTCAAATTAGTGAAATTAGTGAAATGATAGGTAATTTATAAGCGTATTCAAATTATTTAGTCGATGACAACGCCCGGCGCATCCCCGTCCTCAACGACGCCTGCGAGGATACAGGTAGAAGCAGACCCAGCCATGGTTTCCTCAGGTCATCCGTCGACGATGGCAGCCGAACAACCCGAACCTCGGGGTAATTTATAGGATAACTTTTCAATACATGACAAAAAAATTTGTACCTACCACCCCTTAGCAAATGCTCCTTCTGTCTTAGCTGCAGAAGTGCCTCAAGAACAACAACCGTCGCCTTCAGCCGGGACAAGTGCATCTAGGTCAAGTAGAAATCCCCGGACACAAAATAGATGGCCGACCACAGTGCAGGTTATAAGAGAGGTTGACGCAAGTGGTAGGCCCACGGCGCCGAGGACTGTCATAGGAAGATGGTCTAACTGCTGCGGGCTGGCAGCACGTGAGAATTTCGGCATCCTCCACAAAAATATCGGAATGGTCCCAGAAGCTGAGATGGAGCGAGCTTGGACGGCTATGGAGAAATGGTTCACATTTCCGGATGAAGCAAAGGAAAGGCTTAAGCGGAAGGCATTCCATAAGATGGGCAAAGCATGGAAGAATTGGAAGTGGAAACTCTTCACGGAGTATGTCATCCCACCCGGCAATCGTACTCCGTTCGTTGAGTACCCTCAAATAACGGAGACGGTGTGGGAGCAATTTTGCGAGATGAAGAAAAGCGAAGATTTTAGGCAGTCAAGCGAGGCACATCGCCTACTGCAAAAGCGGAATGAGCACCCGCATCGACTGGGCACGGCTGGGTACATCGGCAAGGAGCAAATATGGGCCCAAGAGGATGCAGCCGCTGCTGCAGCGAATGTCCCTGCCCCATTCGCTGACATCCCTGAACGAAGAGCTCGCAACTGGGCGAGGGCTAGGGGTAAGGTCAACCCTGACGGCTCCATCACATTTGACAATCAAAGTGACGCCAACGTCTATCAGGAGCTGGTGAGTTCGCTAATTAACCTCATTAATGTCCGTTCATATTAAGCAAAAGATTTGTAACAAGAATCCTGTTTTTTATAGTTAGGGTTGGTTGCCGAACAAGCTTCGCAGAGCGAGGTCGAGTCCGCGCCGAAGAGACGCGAAGATGACATCCTCACGAAGGCGCTCGGAACCAAAGAACATCCTGGCCGGACTCGGGGAATTGGCGTTGATGTGCCCTGGAAGCATGGCCTGCCCGAGTACAGCTCCCAATATAGGAAACGAAAAGTCTCCAAGGAAGAGAGGGATGCTCGTTTGAAGGCCGAGCTTAAGTTGGAGGTCATTCAAGAACTCCAAGCAGACATGGACGCCAGGGTCGAAGAAAGGGTTCAGAAGGTCCTCGCCGAGATGAATATACGTCGACCCGCAACACAAGTTGTCCAACCAACTCCTCCTGCACAGCACGAAGCGAGTCCGTCACAACACAAGAGTAGCTGTGCATCCACAGAAGTGCCGGCCCCTCATCTCCCTGTCACACCACTAGATGCGGTGGACAACATAGAGGTAATCGATTATATCCGATCCATATCTACTCAAATACCTTTACATGTTCCAATATTAAATTGATACTTTAAAAATGCAGGACGTAGAGCAGTGTGTCCTAGTGGTGAGGGTCCACCCAACTTTCGCGGCCGAAGTCGCTGAGGGCATGGCTTTCAATCCCTCGGACACAGAAAAGGTGCACGGCGTAAACCTACGTCAAGGGTATGCCAAGGTGTCCATAGATTCAGTCAAGGACAACTGGTCAGCCTTTCCGCTGCCTGTGCCCCCTAATGATGAAATCACGACTTTGGGCGATGCGTGCAAGACGTACATACAATGGCCCAAAGAAGACATAATTGTGAAGATGACTCCTCGCCCAAGTCGACCGACGGAGCGAACACCTTCAACGTCTAAGCTATCAATTGAGGCTCCCCGTGGACCGGCGTTGTCAGAACCCCATTCACCTGCCGCAGCCGATATGGATTTGACACACATAGCTCAGAACCTGCCTCCAATAAAGACCACAAGGAAGGTTGATAGCTCGCCACCCATTGTCAAGGGACAAAAACGTGAACGCGGGGGTGCTACAAGAAAAGGGAAGGTCGAGGAGTAGGCGCCGGTGAAAAAAAGGGGGAAGGCTGCAGCGTCGGCGCCGTTGACCAAAACGGGGAAGGTCGTGAAGGCCCCGGCACAATTTGAACTAGGCATGCCGTTGGTGGAGGACAATGTGTTGGCCGTGATGGGTATTGCTTGCCGAGAGCTACACAAACAGTACATGGAGCTAAGCAATGCCAAGCGGAAAATGAGGGAGTCATGCATAGTTGGACATCACGACCACAAGCCCTTCCTATCGTCGTGTCACGCCCCAAACTGGCCCCGGGCGGAGACCAGGATAGAGCGGTCCAGATTGACCTGTATGCCTGTACCAGTCCCAGGAAATAGCGCTGGTACAACAGGAAGACAGAATATCACAACAACAGCGGTCTCTTTATTTAAGAGTAGGATTACAACCAAGGTTGGAACTGCGGACAGAACCCGAGTTCACAACAGCATTACAAAAAGGCGGAAGCGGAAAGCGGCGACTGGCCCTAAGCCACAAGCAAAGCCTTGGGGAAGGCCGAAACCCTACTACTGCTCGAAGTCTGCTTGCTCCTGGAAGAACTCTTCATCAGCAGGGTCCACCTCTTCGTCTTCGAGAACTGGGGGGGGGGTT